>JARLTB010000031.1:1475000-1837500 GCA_030141615.1 Unio pictorum | reverse complement strand
CGCATTGGTTTCAAAACACAACATTTTTATTCAAATAACAAACAACTAACAAAAACACAATTTTTTTCAACCAACAAACATTTTTTGATTCACAAACAAATAATTTTTTCAAGTATCAAACATTTTCTCAAATAACAAACAGTTCTTTCTTCAAATAACAGCAATACATTATCCTTGACATGGTTGACAACGTTGTGAATTGAATTGAGATTTCCACTGTTGGAGGTCATTGGGCCATTGATGGACACTACGTTTCCTAGCTAAAGACAACAGATAGCCATAATGGTCACAAAATCATCGATCTACTTTGTCATCGTTTCGAGATGAATGACGATCAAAATAAGTCACTAAATGTTCTAAAGAATATCTAAGACTGCGATGATGCAGAAAATAGACACAATATTGTTCACACACCATAGAATCTGTGCCTTGTAATTTCACATTGAATCGTGTCGTCTGGGCATTTCTTCTCATAAAGTCAATGATATCGTCTTCCAAAGGAGGCAATCCATACGAATCAAAATACTCCACACAGCCCTCTTGAGGAAAGTAGACAGCTACCCAATGAGTTCCTGGAAGATGACTGTCATCTGTATTGATTACATAAGCTTGATTCTCTTGAGGTTTGCGATGAGATAGTTCATCTTTAGCACACACGATAGGATTCCAAGAAGCAGTGTACGAACTACGGTTCAAAAGGTAATAAAATTCCCTGGTATCCATGTTTTTGTGTGATTTTTTTTTTCTTTCTTCACAGGTAATGATAAGTCTTCAAATCGATCCAGACTTTTTGCTTGAAAAGGTTTGTCAAGTACCTGCTTCGTCTCCATACTCTTGGCCAAGAGAGCTTCCATGTGATCAATTTCTCGAGCAAACAATGGAGGAGAGGAATGATTACGCAAGTCTTTATACCACTGACGTAACACGGTTTCTTCTGAGATGAGACTCCAAGTTACGTTCAGATGTTCAGACACTCGTCCAATTTTCTTCTTGACTCATCATCATACATTGATCGTGTTGAATTTGACTGGGATCATCGATTTGACATCCATAACAATCTTTTTTAATCATGTCCCTCATTTTATCCTCCAAGTGTTTGGCAAAACAGGTGACTAAATGTTGTTCCTGTTCTGGCCATCTGGACTGCATTATCACTACTTCTTCTTTTTGGTCTTGGGGGTTGGCTTTCTCTGTAACCTCCCATTCCATTTCCATTGATTCTCCACTATTGAAAGAGGGACAAGAGTCTTCCATAGTGTGTAATAGTCTAGAATGACTTCTCTCAAACTGTTGATTTCTATGGTATTATCGAATTCGGCATACATAATGACATTCACCGTTTCGGTAAGAGGTCCTGCAAACTGAAGTTCCACACGCAGTTACCCAGATTTTATAGGGTGGAAATGTCCCTCGTCGCTGCCTTGGTCTGGAGTGAAATCTGTGGAGTGAAGTCTGGAGTGAAATCAAAACCCCACAAAGTGTAACCTCCTGCATAATCGTCGTAGGAAATGCCGTGACTGGTGTTGGTTTCTAACTGTCCTGTGGCTTCGTACAGCGACAAGTACGACCTCAAGTAATTCTTCTCGGCAAAGTTGGATTCGAAGGGTCGGGTACACAAAGTTTTTCCATCGCGACTGACATCGATTTTGGATATTCCGCAGTGCTTAAATTGGAAAGGATTTTGATCGTGGGCACCGTTGAGGGCTGCATTGCTTGGTAAGGGTAAGCATCCATGCTACTGCCCACCAGTTTGTTATTCATGTACAAATTCACATCGCTGAATAAGGAATGCATGAAATTGTTGACGGGAGCTACTCGGGCATCGGTTCCTGGAACGGAGTTGTCCGTTTTCATCACTTTCACTTTCAAATACAAGTAACTGCTGTTTAGATCGATGTAATCTTCGGGTTGCCCTTTGATTTCAAACTCGATGGGAGCTGAATCCGTCAAAGAGGAGATGGGATGAAATTCGACACATTGGGCTTCTTGCATGGTTATCATCGTGGGTGGCATGGCAAAGAGACCCAGTTCCGACTTGGAACAGGCACACGATTCTTGGTGCATCATTTTGTTCTCTCAGTCTTTATGTTTTACTTTTAATAATCAAAAATGTCTAAATCTCGAGCGGTTCTTTTTTTCTTCGTCTTTCTAACTTTAGAGGTACGGAGACTTTTGGAAGGGTGTCTTCGTCGACGCTTTCTGCCTTGTCCTTGCTGTGTCCTCAAGGAAGCAGGAATGCCAGACTCGGTACCGTTCACGGCATTTATAGGACTTTCTCGTCGATACAAAATCTCTTTACCCGTTTGAAGCAAGACATTTTTGCCTGCTCTCAAAAAAACTTCTTTGGGGTTTTGTTTATAAATGAGTACATTTTGAAGAAAATTTCTTTGCCGTGAGTCAATGCGGCATCTTTTAAGCCGTGCAACCCTCGTGACACCATCGGCTTCAAAACAGGGACCACGGAACGAAAGGCTGATTTAAACATATCTCATAAACCATTTCCTCGTTGTCGAGCGACTCCTCGGTACACATGATACATCACTGGTTTCTTTGTGTCACTGCCAGTGATGCCTCGTTCGTCGAAGGCTTTTTGCAATTGCTCGTCGTACACTAGTACTTTGAAAGTGTTTTGATTTTCGACGATGTTTTTGATTTGTGTCAGGTGTATCATTTCCACTAAAGCTACTTCCCAATGGGCATCTTGATCCAAATGAAAGGCTTGAGGTAATTTAGCCGTGTAACAGCACAACGTGTTGTTAGGAAACACCTCCATGTAACTATCACTGGGTAACGTTAAGTAAAAGTAGTTAATAGTGTTGTTCATAATTCCAACGTTCTTCTGTCCGGGGAGTCACTCGAGGTTAAAGGAGTGCCTAAAAGAGGATTGTGATTGGAAGGGTGACTGTTAGGAGAATGACTAACGTTGGACGCAAGACTCCCATTATTGTTACTGTTGTTCCCGTTGTAAGAGTATTTCGGGGAAGGATTGGGAAGAAGATAACCGATGGAACTGCTGAGTAAAATGGTCCACAATTTTGTTTGTCTCCTTGTTGCAAACTCAAATTAGCAATGGCTGCACCGATGACACAATACACCGCAAAGATTTAACTGAAAAAGACGATTTGTGTTTTAGGGACACGTTCTCCACACCATACCCACAAGGGTTGCTTTTGTAAATCTTGCAGAGAAGAACTGGGTGAAGGAGTAGACACTGTGGTCGCTGAAGCTGTATTAAAGGGCATGATGGTCACTTCTTTTTATAGTCGATGAAGCATCAATCCAAGAATCAAAACTAGGAGGATATCCTTTCCAACGTACTTTGACTTCTTTGACACGACATTTTCCTACTTTACGGGTTCTTCGTTGAAGAATGCTGTCAATGTCGTACACGTCGTCTTCTTTTTTGGTGACACGTTGTAACTCAGGAAAGTTAAACGTGTCCTTTTAATACTTCTCCGTTCATGTCTTCCAATTTATAGACGGTAGGATGGCGTTCGTCCAGTAACACGAAACAATTCGGTGGTCCAGTTGCGTAAGTAACCTTTGTCGAAAGTGCGTTTGGTTTTGCCGATGCGTACCCAATCTCCAGGTGTTAACACTCCACCTTTGTTGGGGACAGCCATCGTCCGGGACGTACCAAACAGACGCTGAAAAACAGTCACTTCGTTGTCAGGTATCACATCTTATGGGGCACGTCCAGTGCTTCTATGGTAAGATTGATTGTAGGCTTGGACTAAATGCGGGAAGACGTCGATGTACTTGAGAGTGTGTTGATGCGTAAAATAGATCCACATGCGTTCTTTCAAGGTACGTTGAAAACATTCCACGATGGTAAGTGGGGGGTACGTTGTTCTTGCCAACGATGGTATTCTATCCATCGTTTGTAATGGACTAAAGTCAGTTTTCGTCCTTCCATGGGCTTCCAAAGGTTACGTCTGAGATCGTGGTGCTCCATGGGTCCCTTTTATCTTCTGGAAGGATCAACTTTGGGATATCCCTCGTGCCATCCCTTGTATCAATTTCGCTAATCCTCCCAACATAGGAAGAATACAGTGAAAAAATGCTCCGCGTTGCACCAACATCTTTTTCTTTTGACGGACGGGTATTTTCTTTTGGACCATTTGACGAAGAACGTGTCGTTGTTTGGCTAAGCATTTTTTCTGGTGTGGAGACAAAGTTATCGTGCCTTTCAAGACATTCAAACAACATTCGCACACGGCATCGATGACATCTTTGGAGGCCGTTTTAATGATTTGTTTTCACATGGGTGGGGAGGCTTTGGACAGGACGGACAACACGTCTCCGTGTTTGGCTAAACGAGGAGGTAGTCCTTTTTTTCCCTTCTGGGGTGTATAAGAACGTTTTCTGCTAGGTGACATCCTTGCTTGTTCGTTTCACTATACCACTGACGTCAAAGACTTGGTATACACACCCTTTTATCTTTTCTGTTGTGCCATATCTTGTTTTATAACTGGCAGCAGTTCTTTAAAAAAAATCCTCCACGTTGCACCAACATCTTTTTCTTTTGACGGACGGGTATTTTCTTTTGAGCCATTTGACTAGCGCTTCGTTAAAACGGTAACGACGTGTTTCCCAAAATCACCAAGGTAACCTCCTGTTTGGTGACTCTTCTTTTTCTTTAAACGACTGCGTCTTTTTAGGGGATGACGTGGATGTTTGGTTTTTAAGCGTTTTGTAAGTTGACGAGATTGTCTTGTTCCTTTTCGTTTTTGAACAGCAGAACGCCAATGGTTGTGGTGTGCACGTTTTTGAGGAGGCATCATTGAGTATTCAGAAGTGGTACAGAAAATACTGATTCAAGTTGTTGTCCTCAAGTCACTTTTTATACTGGAATGCGACGCCACTGATTATCTTTCCGTCGTATCGACTTCATGACAGGTAACACACGTCGTGAAGTGTTTCTCAATGGACTAAATCGGGACAGTTCTTGTTTGGACAAATCCAGTAAACTCTGTAACATGCCGGATCTTTTTTGGACTTTGACTTTGGGGACAGGTTTTTGTGAGCAGCTGCTACTGCCGCTAATGTGGAAGAGGGTGTTACCGGTGGATGAGACGTTTTGGGAGACGCAGATTTCCAATGTTTCATCAAATTAGGAAGAACGGGTGTCAAACTGGATTTGGTTGGCATCACCGCAACGGAGAAGTGGAAGAACCTGAGGCTATTGGAAACGCGGTCACTGGTACTGCAGGTTGTGCTTTACGAAGGTAAGGTTGCGTCCTGGCAAAACTGAATCTTTTGCGGGTGACAGCTCTTTTCTGTGGACTTTTCTTTTTCTGTGTTTTGGTCTTGGCACCATTGTTCTTTTTCTTGGGGGTTCGTTTGGCTTTTTGTTTCTTGGGGTGATCTTTGGGAGCATTGGGATCCCATTTTAAAAGGGAACGAATTATGACACCTCCTAGAAAACCGCTACCTCCAGGTGTCAAAATGATTTGCTTTTTGATTTGAGTGTCGATGCGAGGATAAGCCAGTTGCGTCAAGGCTACTTTGTTTTTATCAAAAAAGCGTTTGGTTTGATGTGGAATGTGAATGATATCTTGCAGTATTTGATGTGATGTCACCGTAAAGCATCGTAAGACTTATTTGAGACTGGCTAAGACGTGAGCACGTATTTGTGGATTCTTTTCGCGACTGATACCGTACAAGGCACGAATCAATTTGATGGGAAGATGAGACTGAAGGGACGTCATGTTGACGATGTATGAGACAAGTTCAAAGTGACCGAGGTTTTTAAAGATTTTTTAGTTGTTCATATTGTTATGTCGACGAAGAAGACGTGTACACGAAAGGTCCTCCGTCTTAGCACCAGTCGTGAAACAAATCGGTACGAAATCGCAAATAATCAGGAGTGGTGGGTTTTAAAACCACGAGTAAATAGGCGTGGGGGGTTTGAGTGGCATCATCGTAAGCATGGGTCAGCCAAGGTGTTTCTAACTGTTTGGCTAAGACTTGCACTTGCGATTTATCTCGAAGACTTTTAAACAAAATCATGTAATGAGCATTGAGACTAGTGTTACGATTGGCTTTACTTTGTTGAAATCAATTTTGTGTAATGTAAACGCAGCATATAACGGACTAAAAATAAATTTGCCTACATCTTCTGTACAGTCTATTGTTCCAGTCAAATACTGCAAAACTGGCCAGGGTGATTTGGAAAGTCGTGCCGCCAAACGTACCAAGGGAGGGGGTCTACATTGTATTTTCCCATTGTCGTTAAAGTGAACCCCTTCACTACTCCCAGCCCTATTAAGAGTCTTTACTATTATGTACTTCTAGTTAATCTGAGAAGTCTTCTTTTATTCTTGTAGTGAAACATGTTCTTTTCAGAGATTAAAGTGCGGCTTTGTAAATATTCCTTTCGATTGTGACAGTTTGGCATGACTATTATTTTCAGGACCCGTTATAGTTGGAGCAGTGTTTCTATACCTATTGGGAATACTCACCTATTACTAGGCAATAACCTAGCTGGTAATCTGGTCGTGCTTAATCCACTTGTATCTGACAAGTCTTGTTTGGATACAAAAATAAGTATTGATCCTATTGATTTATATTCTGCTTGTTCAGCTACCGGAAAGTATGACAAAAGAGTTCTTGCAAATGATGTTGATAACGAGATTATTTCTTTAGCTGACACATTTATAACATATAACAGTGATTTGCTTTTTATTACTAAGTTTCTTTTTTAATCAGGTTGTCAATGACTAACAGGATCACGATCATGAGATCTCGTTTTTGTAACCATGGGATAAAACTGAAGCGACACAAAACATGTTTGCTATTTTGTGAAACGTGTGGTCCTTACGCGAAAATAAATAAAAACCGCCTGAAATACCCGCTGCAGACGTCTGGTCAGTTTGCAATCAAGTTGTCTCTCTGAGATCCTATGGGCCGGAAATTCTTAGTCTAGCCCATGAAACAACATTGGCTGGTCATTTAAGGAGTCAACACAAAATTTATTTGCAGAAATTTCAAAGTGATGCTTCTAAATACTATAGATCTTGTCATACTTGTCAGAGGTCTGAATAAAGCAATCAGATAACAACCAAGTTTCATCTGCAACCTTTTCCTGCAGGTGATTGACCATTTAGAAGAACAGAGTAGACTGAAACAGTCCCTTACCTAAAACCAAGTCAGGCAACTAATATTTGTTGACAATATTGTGTGCTTCAACAAGATCTCAAGAGGCATTTTCTTTGAGAAATTGTAAAACCATAACTACAGTAAAGTTTTAATGATTTTAAAAAAATACACGTTTGTTTTTACGAATCGGTCTAATCTGACCAAGGGTCAGGTCTTATGTAAGGAATCTTCTCACAAATGTTTGACGAATTAGGCATCCAACAGTACAAATCAACTGCCTATCGCCTTAAAATTTACTATGCTTTGGAACGATGTCGTCAGTTTTTAAATAATTTTAATCGATCATATTGCCTTGATACAGAAAATGAATGGGATAACGCTGTTCATATGATGTTGTTTGCTGTTTAGGGAGTCGGTTCAAATAACTGGATTTTAGTTCCTATGAACAGGATTTTGGACAGACTGACTGTGGGGCATTGAAGTTATTAAAAAAGAAACTGATTGCAAAGGAAAATTGCAGTATTAATCTTCTTGACTATGTGTCTGACATCACATAAGATTTGCCCAATGTTGTGAAATAGAAACTAATCTTCACTCTTCACTCAGAAAAAAATACGATTAAGGTATGACGTAAAACAAAGAGAGGAAGTCTTCAGCCTGATGATATAGCTGTAGTTCTCTTGCCTAACGGAAATTTTGATTAGATTTATTTTGAATCATAAAGGAAGAGGTTAATCGTACAGGTAGTTGCGTTTCCTCAACTATTAAGTTTCATTACACAAAAATGTTGTATTGTCTGAATCAACGTTACTACTAACCATTTTCACGTAGGACTTAGCCATAACGGAAAGCTATATACAAATTTAATCGTTCCTTTCAAAGTTTAGCCTTACCATCCTTGGCGAACCGGCCAACTGCTAAATCCTACGTAAGTAAACTATATTTCTCATAGTTTTCCATCTATCTCTAGGACATGATAATTTTAGACAAGCGTCTAAATGAATAGATTATTCTCATATCCAAACGAATTCGAAATAACAGCTGGATAAAATATTGCTACTTTTTAAATTTCAGATTGCAATTGTCATGTACATTCCAGTCCATGGAACGTTGGCTCCAGTTTTAGTACCTTCTGTTTTTTAATATCTTCTGTGTTTTTAATATCTTCTGTGTTTTTAATATCTTCTGATTTTTAATATCTTCTGATTTTTAATATTTTTTTTTCCTTACGTATATGAAAACTGTCAGCTGAGAACTTTGTTTCTAGAAGGTTGCGCATTTTTTAAATCTTGTTTTGGTTGTTTTCTGCTTTTCTTTCTCTGTTAAACAAGTCTAAAACACCCAACTGCAATGGTATTTTGTTTACAATGTGCTTGGTGAATTGACTTCATAGACATGAACAATCATGAAAGAATGTGGGGGCTTTTAGTTTGCGTTTCAGTCCTAGATATATATCTGTTATATTATGATTATATTTTACTGGTACATATCATTGAGGTTTAAGGTTCGGTACAATGGTACCAAATTCAAAATCACAATACACAGCGTGTGGTACTTTTCACTGATAATGATTGTTTAAACATTTTACAGCTGGTTCTGGTTCCTCTTTTGGCATTCTTAGTACTTCTTCTTGTTTATTTAAAATGTTTTGACTGATTTATTTTCTTGTTTGTTTGTTGCTGAAGACCCTAATCAGAACAGGTTTTTACAGTTGTAATTCCGTCGTAATGGTTCCTTTCATCTTTGCAGTAGTTAGGAACTTGAATCAGATATGATAATGAGTCAACATGTTCCACTTTCTCGATCTTATTTACTCTGTTATCCGGCGTATTTTAGACTCGATTACAGATTTAGCAAGCAAAATTATAATTGTTTATGACATTTATTCTATGGATAACTGTAGTACATTGAGTTATCTGACACAAAGTAGAAATACCCGTTAAATCTGCCAAATTAAACCGAATATTTAAACCTAGAATAACTTGCATCTGTGTTAAAACTGTCAATAATCATTTAATGTGCTCTCTATGTTATTCACGTTGTAAGTGAAAATAGCTCTATCATATCTATGTGCCTATATTATATCCGTCTGTTCGTTTGTCAATGCATTGTTTGGTAAAGTTCTGGTGATATAAACATATCAATCCAGAAGAAATAACATATTTTGAAGAGATATTGTATTTAGAACAAAATTAAAATCAATAATATTCTAGTCTCAGTTCCATACATATTCTTACATTTTTTCTTATACTGAAATTTGTACCTTAGATCAGAATATGAGAAATATATAGAAAACTCATTTTGAGGAAGAACATTTGAAACGTTTAGCAAAGCCGGTATCAGGCTTGTGTTATATGGTGGGTTTGATTTGTAAATATGGAGGTTATTTTATTAGACATCTCTGTTCAATAGATTTGTTGCTTCCTTTACCTATCCAGTGGAAGGAGAATGCAGAGAAGAGAAGATATATGGCGTCGCCATACAGATCAGCTCGATTTTCAGAGATTAATTATCAATGCACATTGCTTACTGTTATGTAGGCGTAGACGAAACACGATCATTCCTATTTAATAGGCACCATCTTTACTTTTCGACCTTACGAAAAGAAGAATTTGAGATCCATTTTTTTTTTTTTAGTTTTCACCAAACAATTGAAGAACTTTAGCCCTGTTTTTAATTATTAAAAGTGAGACATTAAAAGCATGGAAAATTAATTTCTTTTTACAAAATTTGATCGACAATTATAATATGGACTTTACGCTCAACTTGTCCAGACTACATACGATACTGAGCTGTGGAAGCTTACGTTTTTTATCCCAAACTCAGTCCGCAGCCTTGTGAAATCTAAACGTTTTTGTAAATAAGGTAAAATATCAAAATTAGGAAAAGTGTCGTAATATGAATTATACTTTGTGTTCTGCACTTTTCTGCAAAGTGTAAAAGTAGTGGTCAGCATCCACCTTTTATCTCCTGATTATTTTTTTAATCATTATTATTATTATTATTATTAGTAGTAGTAGTAGTAGTAGTAGTAGTATCATTATTATATATATATATATATATATATATATATATATATATATATATATATATATATATATATATATATATATATATATATATATATATATATATATATATATATATATATATATATATATATATATCGTTCCGGTGCCTTAGTGGTTAGAGCGTCAGCTTCGGATGAGGGAGGTCTTGGGTTCGATCCACAGTCGAGTCACATCAAAGGGTTATAAAAAATGGTACTAACAGCTGCCTCGCTTGGCGCTCAGCATCAACAGGTTAGTTTTAGGACTGGTCGGCCTGACGTCAAGATAATATGACTGGATGGGACATCATGCTACATGTCTGCGGCATGATGCCACAGTGCTAGATATCACCATAAATTGCCACGCTGCAGACATCGATGGGACATCATGCTACATGTCTGCGGCATGATGCCACAGTGCTAGATTTCACTATAAATTGCCACTCTACAAAATTTCCTCAAGATGGTTTAACGACTACGGATGTTTAGTTCTCGAGATACGGGATTGTAAACTTGCGATTCCAATGGTGGCCACGCCTTGCTCAACTCCGAGTTGATTCACCTATGGTTTACATAATTAGCAGACACTGCCCCCTCCCCGGCAGTATGTCAAGGGTAGATTTACGACCCAACTTGATATTCCTTTGATTCAAACAGAAGGATATTCATCACTTACCTGTGAATCATGTTATGACAATGTTATATAACTGGCTTTGCCTACATAAGGCACCAGTCACGAGTTAATACGGCTATGTTACATAACTGGCTTGACACCTCTTGACAGGAAGACCTGTGACCAGGATAACAATTATGAGCAACTGAAGCCTTAGTGAACGAACTCAGAGCAACGGTTGCTGCTATGAGGGGTTCAGCCTGGTGTTTGCTAGTAAGTTTCCTAGCACCAGTTTTGCAGCCGTGCCCTGAAAAGGTGTTGTTGGTCATCGTCCTTTCCTCTTTCCACTAGTTTCCATTCTGCCTCATTTATTTTCCTTTGGTTGTCAGGTTTCTTCGTTGCTCTCGTCTTTGAAGCTGATTTGGATCACTTAAACCGGCAGAATGTACAGCTGTTGTTGTAATGTTGCTGGCAGGTAATTTTGAAAAGATACAAGGTGCCTCTGTATGACCGTATTGTATCGTTAATGTAGTCTGTCGTAAATTTGGGGCCTATGATGGTGTTCGCTGTTTAGTTCCTCCTTGTGCGGGGGGTCTAATGACTGGATTTAGGTCACCTTATAATCGTGGGGTGTGTAGGGCCTAAGTTTGTTGGTTAGGGTGTTCTTTGACTATGTTGGAGCTGCTCTCGTCCATGTCAGTTATTGTATGTCAGTTATTGTAGGTTCCTTTGGGCATGCTTGATGTAGTTTAATTGGTTAGTAGTGTGATAGAAAGGTAGGAAAGGATAGTAAATAGTAGAAGGCATAGTAGTAATGTTAATAGTTAAATTACTGTAATTTATATTAATAATGACGGTGGTAGTCTAGAGCTTGCTTTTGAACTGGCAGTTTTATCTACCGCCTTGACCCTGTTATTAACAATGTTGATTATATTATGTTCGGTATTGTATATTTAATTATTTATTATGTTACATTATTATTTACCGAGTTTGCCGGCTTTCTAGCTGGCAGTCTTTCATACTGCCATGACCCTAGTATTGCCGTTGTTTGGTTGAGGTATCATTGTTTTTATATGCTTTGGTATTTATCTATTAGTTTTAGGTACTTAATGATGTTTCTACATGTGCTGTTTATATTTTTGTTATATATTCTATCTAGAATGTGCGGGTATCTTATAATTGAGCCATGTTTCATCTGTTCGGTTTGTACAACGTTGCCGATGATATTTGTGGCAGTTGTTAAATACGTGTTCTAAAGTTTCAGGTGCAGGAAGAAATTGAGCTTTTATCAGTAGAGGATCCCTTATTAAGGTATTTCTTAAGACTGCTGTAAAGGAGTGTTTTACCTATTTTAATTCGATTCATGAATTCGACGTTTGTGGTAGTCATATTTTTAGGTATTCGGTGTATTTTAGTGGCATTTTTCTGTAGTATGTACAAGTGAGGGCTATTATCCCTTTCGTATCTGCCCGTATAATTCGTGTGCGCTGTACTGTGTGGGTTCTATTTGAATGTTTATTAGGCTGCATTTGGCTGTTTTATCAGCTTTCTCACTGACGGGTAGGTTGATGTGGGAAGATACCCATAAGAAATGGATGATTGGTTGTTTGTTCTGTGCTTGCCTGATGGTTAACATAGTATCCTCTAGCAGGTTTTTGGAATTGCCAGTCTCTAGAGTTTTCAGCACACCCAGAGAGTCAGTTATGATGACATACTGGGTTTGGCTTTGTGTTAGAAGCAGCTTTAGGGCTTGGTTAATTGCCCAGAACTCCGCAATATATATATGGAGCAGTCATCTGATAGTCTTGTGCTGTATGCAGCTTGGTGTTCTGGAAGTACCACTAAAACCGCAGTTGTGTGTAATTCGCTTAATTTAGAGTCATCAGTGAAGATTTTAACATATCCCACATGGTTGTCACTGATGCCTGAAATTGGTCTGCATTTTTTCTCTGTGTCCTTTTTCCATACATCCACACATCGAAAAAAGCTAACACAAAGTAAATTGCTATGAGGTGGAAATGTAACATGATGATTTAAAGGTCATTTTTCAGCGATTCGTGAAATAAGGACATTCAGTATTTTCTTTCATGATTTATATATTTAGATGCTCTAATAAACATTAGTTTCTTTTCTAGATGTAATTTATCACTATTTTCTTCACTGACAATCTATGCACTAAGTTCCCAAGAGTTATCTATATCTATATTTATCTATATGCATATTTATCTATATCCACTATTGAACTAGCATACTGACCAAGCAACCCAAATCAAACGTCGCTCAATGAATCGGAAAAGTTGGCTCTATGCAGTTTTCCAGAAGTAATCAAAAGAACAATCAACATTAATAGATAACCCGGTGCATAATGCGACGGTATATCAGATTCTATGCTGCTTGCAGTTCAACTGGCCTATAATCGAGTTTTTATGGTACATGTATACAGGTCTGTGAGCATCAACAATGAAATGCTTGAATGCGATTAAACTGCTTGCATTTTTGGAGTTCAATGAATTCAAAGTCATTATAAAGAAAATAAATCAACAATAAAGTTATTCATTCCAAATTTATTGAATATTTATTACATGGTATTGGATGTTTTCAGCTGTCCATATATATATATATATATATATATATATATATATATATATATATATATATATATATATATATATATATATATATATATATATATATATATATATATATATATGTGTGTGTGTGTGTGTGTGTGTGTGTGTGTGTGTGTGTGTGTGTGTAATCACTGCAATAAACAGAAAAAACGTGACTGGATTCCGAGTTACAGAGAATAACGCTGTATCAGTGAAAATATGCCCGAACGAACTGGTTTTAATTTTAAAAGAAACAAACAAGCAAGAACATGTAAGCTTTGTTTCTGGTCGCATAATACCAAAATCAGATGCGGCTTTAGGCGTACGCGTGGACTTGGGCCGAACATGACAGTGTTTGGCCAGAGAATATGGCTTGACAAACTCAAATGCACTACCTTGGGCGGTATGATGCACACATTTATTTTCTGGTTTAAGACTTAGCGAAGGATTTATTTTAGTATATTAGGCTTCATTTTTAAGAAATGTTTAGTACAGTAGGATTCTTATCGAGCAGGGTTAGGTTTATTTCTGAACTTGTTGTTTAGTAATTATTGTGCCGGTAATGTAATCGGTATATAATTTACCGTGTATAAAGTTATTACGTTTTGATGCCCGTGTCATATAGAGTACACGGTATTGGATATGTTTTGATGCCCGTGTCATATAGAGTACACGGTATTGTATATGTTTTGATGCCCGTGTCATATAGAGTACACGGTATTGTATATGTTTTGATGCCCGTGTCATATAGAGTACACGGTATTGGATATGTTTTGATGCCCGTGTCATATAGAGTACACGGTATTGTATATGTTTTGATGCCCGTGTCATATAGAGTACACGGTATTGGATATGTTTTCAGCAGTCCAGTGTCTTGAGTGTAAAGTGTCTTCAGTGTCTAGAGTCTAGAGTATCCAGTGATGCCCTGTGTTTTCCAGTGTCTGGAGTGTCCAGAATGGCTAGAGTGACTCGAGTGTTCCAAGTTATCAGAGTGACTGAGGTCGGCGTGGTGCAAACTGTAAAGCCATACCACAGGAATTAATTGTAGCAGCTGTAAAGCTGAACTTTAGCAGCCGTGGAACTGAAATAAAGAGTTCTGACGATGGAATGTATCACCTTGCATATAATCGTGTAACCGTGGTGTAATTTTGAGGTTCGTAAAAAACCATTGTAACTTTGGGGATTGTACATATAAGAAGTTTAACTGACTGCTGACTAAACTATATCCATCATTCCATTGTTTAGTCACTGTGAATCATTCACCCCTTGTGGTTGTAAATTGTAGATTAATTTGTTTGTATTTTTCATTTTTACATTCGTGCGTTCTTAGATTAATTAATCCAATGTTTTAAATAAATATTCACGCACGTAATCATAACTAGTTGCTCATTTAAGTCATTCATTAGTAAACATTGCATTTATATCATAGTCAAAAGGGTTGAATCGTAAACTTCAACCATAAGTTAAAAAGAGCGATAACTGTTACCGTCATTATGATAACGAATGATGATAAAACTGAGGCCCTTTGATCACACCACAAAGACTTTTTAATTCACATCCTTTAACTCAAGCAATAAATATCAGCAACACCAATATGTGTTCAAAACACAGCTGCTCGGATCATCTTTAGAGTGCCATGATCCGATCACACCTCCCTGCTGATCTGTACCCTACACTGGCTATCCATTCGATCCAGAATCAAACACAGAATTTGTTCTCTGTGCTTTTCATTGACGGAATCCAGTCCAGCATACCTATCCGGCCTCACCCATGTGTATACACCAGCAAGATAATTACGCTCCTCTTCCGACTATCGTATGCTCATTAATCCCACTATGAAAACAAAGTCACATGGACAACGTTATTTTGCACACCAGGGCCCAGCAGTGTGGAATGAATTGCCCGTTGAAATCAGACACAAAGACACGGTGATCCCTTTCAAGAGTGCTCTTAAAACTCACCTTTTCCGACTGCAAGAACAAACTTAAAGACCTAAAAATGTTTCCTTCCTTAAATATTTTCAGCATTTTTTTTTGTTTTCCAATTTCATGGTTTTTGTGTTTTTTGTATTCATATCATTATAGATGTTGTAATGTAAAGCGCTTAGAGCTTCTAAAGATTAGACAAAATACAAAGTCCTCATTATTATTATTAGTAGTAGTAGTAGTAGTAGTAGTAGTAGTAGTAGTAGTAGTAGTAGTAGTATCATCATTATTATTACGAGAACGCACTCTTTTATTAACAAGTTCGTAATTGGATAATGTTATCGTTGATCTGTTAGTTATCGTATACCCAAGATAAGGTCACTGTTCAACAGCTTGTGAAATTTTATGGTGAAAAATGGTATTTTTAAATTTCAAATCCTAAATATATTGATACCAACCAGCCAATAATACCTGATATAGCGTTGCTGATAAATATGACTACATTCAGGGTGCGGCGATCATATTTATTCAATGACGTACACTGTGTTACACAATACAGAATTCTTGAAATATATCTGTATACCATTGTTATACACGGGGATGAACTGCATTATAATCTTATCTCTGTATCCGCGTTTTTCCGCACGCATGATATTGAATATGAACTGTATTTTGATATATAATTAATTGCTACAAGTGGCACGAGGGCTTTATATTTATGTATATTGAAGGACCTGGATATTTGTTTTAGCTCAAAGATTTTTAAATTACGATCTATAAGGACGAAAATCTCATATGAATCGGTTAAGACAAGCAAGGGATTGGTACAGTATTTCATCCGGATGTGACATTTCAAACATGTTTTTCCTTGAAAAAAAATCATCGTATTGCATTTTTATACTAAAACTTTGACCTGCTATCACACAATCACTTATGGAATTTTTAAATTAAATTTATTACTAAATTGTTCATTACCATTTGGCATCGTCTCCCCCCCCTCTCTCTCTCTCTCTCTCTCTCTCTCTCTCTCTCTCTCTCTCTCTCTCTCTCTCTCTCTCTCTCTCTCTCTCTCTCTCTATATATATATATATATATATATATATATATATATATATATATATATATATAATCACTGCAATAGACGGAGAAACGTGACTGGATTCCGAGTTACAGAGAAAAACGCTGTATCAGTGATAATATGCCCGAATGAACTGGTTTTAATTTTAAAAGAAACAAACAAGCAAGAGCATGTAAGCTTTGTTTCTGGTCGCATAATACCAAACTCAAGAGGCGGCGTTAGGAGTACGTGGGGACTAGAGCCAAACATGACCGTGCTGGGCCAGAGAATATAGCTTGACAAACTCATAAGGACGACCTTAGGTCTGAAGCGCGTGGCCACCCTAAGAGCGGGGCCTGGGGCGGTTGCCCCACTTGTCACCCCCAAACGCCGTTTCATGACCAACTTCTTCAAACAGTTTCATTTATAGATAAATCTTTAAACGAACGACGAGATTTTTTTTCAGTTTCACATTTGTATTGTAGTTCTACCTACTTGTAAATTACAAGACCATTAAAAACTGTACTATGTTTGAAGAATAACATATAAAACCAAGCCAGGGCCCGGTAAAGACATACCTACATGTAAGTTACAAAACAACTGTACTATGTTTCAAGAATAACATATAAAACCAAACCAGGGCCAGGTAAAGACAGACATACATGTAAATTACAAAACAATATAGAACTGTACCGTGTTTAAAAAAAAAACAACATATAAAACCAAACCAGGGCCCGAAAAAGACAGACCTACATGTAAATTACAAACCAATATAGAACTGTACCGTGTTTGAAGAATAACATATTGTTTTTTGCGTGGCAACATCAAGTAAATAGTAGAAGCAATGGCAAGGCAAGACTTGCAATTCTGTCACGATATTTAATATACATTAAAGGCAATGTGAGGTCAAAGTTCGAATCTTTGTCCATGATAAATCATACTAACTGTTTTTGATAGAGAGGGTTCGAATATTAGAAATTTAAGTACTCTAGACCGTAGAAGATAGTTCAACTATGAATCACATTTGTCTGGGCATCTACAATTCTAAAGATGAAAGAAGGCACAAATAATACTATATTTACATTTAATAATAAATTGAAAATAAGCCTGTGTGGTGCTTTTGACAGAACAAAATACATCCTGCCTTTGTAAACGTCAAAAGGTACACAATAAGTACAGTTCTTATTCTAGACAAAGTATCACTGTGGTCCTAAATTTACACACGACAAAGAAAGGAAAGTATTACACCAACGTCATTAAACCAATTTGACCTGGCACAGAACGGTTATCTTCTGCATTGTTAAGCGTCAGGTAAACTGTGTATTCGACCTCAAGGTTAATTCTATAAATACTACAGTTCAAATTCAGAAAGGGCTACAACACCGAAGTATGATGTCTTAAACTAATGCGTCGTCATTATAAGAGCAAACGCAAAAAATAATTTTTTTAAAGAGAAGCATTTCTGGTAGGAAAAAAGGTTGTTTGAATTCTGACCATACTTCTGTTTTATCTCACCGGTAACATCATAGTTTTGTTAAACAATATGCAGTAAATTAGACAATACAATTCTCTCTCTCTCTCTCTCTCTCTCTCTCTCTCTCTCTCTCTCTCTCTCTCTCTCTCTCTCTCTCTCTCTCTCTCTCTCTATATATATATATATATATATATATATATATATATATATATATATATATATATATAAACTATTTAAATGAAGGTAAATCGAATCTGATGGGTACAAGGGAAAATTCACCTATAACATTATGAATACATTATTTGATTTGCTTCACTAAAATCATTAATTCTTAGTTGCCTCTTACAGTCTACCTTTTGCATATTTCAACTACAAGGGAGTTACTGTAACTATTTTCAGCCTGTTACTCCGTCCATCCTTTTGTCCTTTACTTCATTGATTTGTTACAGTATCAAGACTTCATTTCTTCTTGTAAGTTTCGTTTAAAGGAAACAAAATTTATTAATTTATGATTCTTGAGCAAGCTCGTCATAGGAAATTGAGTTGTTTAAGGTAAATTAGAGCTGGATTTTACGCGCTATTTTAACATATCTTTCTAGCGAGAGCTTTAGCTCGTTCTATCACATACTTTTTTTTCTCAGGATAAACGCCTAAATACTTATTTATACTTAAACAAAACTGCTTATTTGTTTTGCGTGTGGCAACTTAACTATTTCAATGTGTGTATGGGCCCGTCTTCGACGCATCTTAATTGATAAATATTGATTGTTCTTTCACATCAACTGATTTCCGTTGCCTTTCTGATTCTTTGGAAACAAAAAATAAATTTTGTCCTTTGAGAAAGTTATAAATAATAATAATAATAATAATAATAATAATAATAATAATAATAATAATAATAATGATAATAATAATTGGTTTTTAATACAGCTACTACTAAATAATAATAATAATAATAATAGGTTTGTAATACTACTACTACTAAATAATAATAATAATAATAATAATAATTGGTTTTTAATACAACTACTACTAAATAATAATAATAATAATAATAATAATAATAATAATAATAATAATAATAATAATAATAATAATAATTCTTGGTATTGTTGTGTAATGTACAAAACTGTTTCTTTCAGAGAGCAATTAAACTACCTCATATCATTAAGTTCGAGTTTTCATTCATTTCTCAAAATGTAATGGTAGCAAAGTAAAAGGGAGACAATCTAGAATGTTACGGCTGGTACTAACATCAATAGCCGGTCTTTATCTAAAGTTGTTCAAAAGATGGGGTATCTAAAAATGTTGTGCTTTCCGATATCCATTGACGACATCAAAGTCAAATATTCACGTTAATATTTTCTGATGTTAAGAACAATGAAGAGACGCTGTGTGTGTGTTTTGCAATACTTGCGAGGACTTGAGTAGGGTTGCACACCAACATCTAGAGGACTGTACTACATTTCGAGGACTTACACACTAGTCCTTGAAATGATATGTCGGAAAATGGTTGAGAATGGGTCATATGAGATGAACCACGTGTTTTTGTAAAAGTCCTCAAGAAGTCGGTAATGCTTGACATAAAGTTATACTCGTGTGTAAAGGTCACACAATTTGCGGCCTTCCTTTGGCGCTTTCGAGCTTGACTAGTGTGCAAACTTTTAGCCAATCAGAAGGCGTGTGATTTCAGACTGTCATCCAATCAGAACATTGCTACTTTGCAGTGTCGCTGTAATTTTTATATGCAGATAAATGTGACTTTTAAAAATAATTACTGGTTTAAAAAAAATAATTTTATAATAATGGCAAACTGGCGATACCTGAAAAAAGTGCGATATTTTAGTGTGTGTGTGTGTGTGTGTGCGTGTGTGCGCGGCATGTGCGTGTGTGAAATAGCAAGTAGTTGTAAAAGAGAATCTAAAAGCACTTGATGGCATTGTTGGAGGGAAAAGGAATCATGTAAAAATCTTGACTTAAATTAATATAAGTTAATAAGTTAGCTCCATACTGCGTTATCTCTGCTTTGACTGATGCAGTATGCATCAATAATAGCTCTCATCCCTAATTCATAATCCTGACCAAATTATATTGGACGACACATCGTCAGCAAAACATCACATCTAATTAGAGGTTTGCGCGTTTTACGAATCATTCCGTATCATACCCCATCGTCTGATAAGTTGCACGCAATATAGTATATGGACATACGCTCAGATGGGCAAATATCCATGATTTTGTTGGAAGGGCACGGTCAGTCAATCTTGACACATTTAAGATAGTAATAGTGTGCTTAGTTATTGCAATATTTGTATGGCACCCCTCCAACCCGTCCCTAATCGACCTGACTAATTTGTAACATTTTCATTAATAATAAATTCTTGTAAAACTTTTCATCATTCATCGCAGTGTTAGAGCGATATATATAATTTCTATCATGGAAAAAAAAAACATTATGATTATTCGTGTCAATCATGTTATAAGATTCATATAAATGCATTTTGTACTTATTTTTTCCGGAACTAATTAAATCTATCCATACTTTGATTTCATGTTACTATTTCGAAAACACGCAATGCAAATTTCACCAATTCAACTCATGCTATCTAATCATGTCGACAAAGTAAACGTTATCAAATTAGTGTTTTTGATATGTGCACAAAGAATCCCCATATATACATGCAATTCAACTTGTGATTAGTATCGTGTGTGTGGGAGACCTCCAAACAGTCAAGTCTACCAGTGTCTTTGAATTAGTGTATACATGTATCGTTGGATAAAGAAATAAATATGTAATAAAAGGGATATTCCACCCGAAACCTGCGTTTTTGTTATTGACTTTGATTCTGATGTTTTTTTAAAATCCTTCTAAATAGTCATTTGTCACTCAAAACTAAATTCCAACATGTCATGGGAGGAGCATGGTTAGAATGTGCCAAGTGGTACAATCTATTGATTTCAAGAATTTAAACCGGTAGATGGTGCTGTTTGAAATAATTAGTGTAAAAAACCATCAAGGTTAGGGAGAAATCCATAAGATACGTATTATCCAGACAAACCAGAGTTGATTTGGTTAATGGAGATAATTTTTAATAGATGTATATTTTAACTTAAAATAAGGTATGCAGTTATTATTATCAAGCTGATATTTTTCTAACGTACTCGAACGTTTTTGCCCATATTTGAAACATGGACTATGACAATTTTGTTCAGTGTGACGTGAACATTCATCTTACCAGAAGAAAAAGATAAACGACTTGCTTAGGAATCTCCTAGTTTATAAAATGGAATTCAAAATATGAGTTTTAATATATTTAATTTGATAGCTAGCTGTGAAATAGCATAATATTTACTGTTATGCTGTTATACTTACTGTTACACTTTTTTAAAAGTTATTTAATACCATATTTCCATATCACTCGTAAGAATCAGGCTGTGCATTGATTTTTATTGGTGTCCATATTGAGTGCTGTGTCTTCGTTTGAACATAAGAATAAAACTCTTTTTTATCATTCTCAGTCAAAATTCTTTCCAATATTTCGTGAATCCATGTTACCTTTTGCCTTTACTGAAATAAAATAACAGTCTAAGAAACGTCATTGACAAAGTGGTTATGTTACACGCAAATGTGAATGAAAATCTATATTTACTAAAAGCTTTCTTTGTAGTATTATTTCTTATAGACTTTACTATTTTAATTTCTTTCAGATTTTACAAATATCTTGAATCGACAATCTTCAATACGCATAATGTGTCACCATAACATGGTACAGGAGATAACATGGTCACATATTTGCCTTGTAATAGAGACTACATGAAAAATCATTAACACGTGCTATTTTGTTTTCATCATCTTTTTCGACATTAGAATTAAAAAATATTGATAACTATAGTCAGGTCTGACATGCAATATTAGGCTACCTGAGAAAATCTATTTAAAGTCACTCGATTTGAATTGTCTAAAGTTGTAAGGTTAATATAAGTTTATTGGCAAACGTGGGGACCTGCTGGATGTTTCATTAGTTCAAATGTGTCCCACTCGAGCAATATATAGGTACTGATTGAGGTGTATTATACAGTTTACAAAATGTAAATGTATATGGATTTTAAATTATTTAAAGTTATTTGAGATATTTCTGTTTAAAGCACCTTAAAACTTGTAATCACAGTACCAGGCGCATGTTATTTTTAAAAAATACAATTCTACAAGGAATTCACGCCAAATCCACGAATCACTATCATCATCACGTGATATTTATTATTATTATTATTATTATTATTATTATTATTATTATTATTATTATTATTATTATTATTTACCGAAAAGATGGGGAAAACAACAAACATTGATCGGAAGCAGACTTTCATCATCAGCTGATCTGCATGTAGATATTGGTGGGTTTCGTCAACGTTTACATTGATGTTACGCAAAACATATCGTGAGAAATATAGATCTATATTAAATGGCCCACTAAAAAAAATGTCATGTAATTTATGATGAGCCACCATCCTGCAGAATTGTAAACAATCACACCTGAGATTGGCGAATCAATCGTGGTCACTAATCATCATTTCACACATCTATTATTTCTGTCTTAAAATCGTTCTTTAAGGTAGACACTGTGTTTTCCCGACCCATCCAAGAAATTCTAAGAGATTCCTTCATTGGTTACATGCGGGTACGTCCACTTGTTCTTGGAAATATTAAGAGCTTAAATTCAAATTCGCAGACACTTTTGCAGAATCCTTTTTATTCACTAGGTAAGCATGTGTAACTCTTTAACGCAGCATTGTGACAAAAGGACTATATTTGTACAAGCTTTCATTTTTGATGGATACTTAGAGTTTACATTTTTCAAGAACTGTATATTTCACTCATTTTATTTTACATGCATTACGCTTTGACTGGTTTATGAAACATTTTCTAATTTGGGTCTTTGTATTCAAATATGTTTCACGTGACCTTTCCTTGCAGCAGCTGTTATATTAAACGATCATTAACTTATCACACATATCCCATCTAGAGTCTTGGTCATTAACTTATCACACAGATCCCATCTAGAGTCTTGGTCATTAACTTATCACACAGATCCCATCTAGAGTCTTGGTCATTAACTTATCACACAGATCCCATCTAGAGTCTTGGTCATTAACTTATCACACAGATCCCATCTAGAGTCTTGGTCATTAACGTATCACACATATCCCATCTAGAGTCTTGGTCATTAACTTATCACACAGATCCCATCTAGAGTCTTGATCATTAACTTATCACACAGATCTCATCTAGAGTCTTGGTCATTAACTTATCACACAGATCCCATCTAGAGTCTTTGTCATTAACTTATCACACATATCCCATCTAGAGTCTTGATCATTAACTTATCACACAGATCTCATCTAGAGTCTTGGTCATTAACGTATCACACAGATCCCATCTAGAGTCTTGATCATTAACTTATCACACAGATCCCATCTAGAATCTTGGTCATTAACTTATCACACAGACCCCATCTAGAGTCTTGGTCATTAACGTATCACACAGATCCCATATAGAGTCTTGGTCATTAACTTATCACACAGATCCCATCTAGAGTCTTGGTCATTAACTTATCACACAGATCCCATCTAGAGTCTTGGTCATTAACTTATCACACAGATCCCATCTTGAGTCTTGAGCATTAACTTATCACACAAATCCCATCAAGTGTATTATTGATCATTAACTTATCACACAGATCCCATCTAGAGTCTTGATCATTAACTTATCACACAGATCCCATCTAGAGTCTTGATCATTAACTTATCACACAGATCCCATCTTGAGTCTTGATCATTCCCATCTTGAGTCTTGATCATTAACTTATCACACAGATCCCATCTAGAGTCTTGGTCATTAACTTATCACACAGATCCCATCTAGAGTCTTGGTCATTAACTTATCACACAGATCCCATCTAGAGTCTTGGTCATTAACTTATCACACAAATTCCATCTAGAGCCTTGATCATTAACTTATCACACAGATGCCACCTAGAGTCTTGTTAATTGGTCTTTTGCGTATTTACAAATATAGCCAACTGCTAATTTATAAATCGCTGATCAGCCTTCAAATTTTCTCAATAAAAGCGAAAGAGCATGTATCAATTTTCATAAATTTCATCCCGATTATTAAAAAGTTTGTCTATTATACATTTTAGTGACATATTGAAACATATTTGCAACATAAGAATTATTTCACCACAGTGTCGATACTACTTTTATAGCCACATTTGCGATATCATATTTTGAAACTATTTTTTTCTATTTGTCATTTAGAAGGTTTATTAGTCCTTATGTTTGGTAGTCATACATTTTGTCATTTAGAAGGTTTATTCGTCCGTATTTATGTTATTCATACATTTTTTCATTTACATGATTTTTTTATCCTTATGTATGTTATTCATAAAAAAATTCTTAAATTGGAATGTTTATTCGTCAGTATGTATGCTATTTCATACAAGTAATTCCATACTTACGCCCATTTAATTTGTCTTTTACTTTTGGTTATCTCTTACATTCCATTCCAATCTTTCTCCCCACCAATAATCATTGAATAGTAAGGTGTCAAGACTGTTGACACTCTACTATGTATGGCGCCATCACGAATGAACTACAAACAAGAACTACAACAAGGGCAACACAAATGGCCTCAGGTATTAACTGTGTTATAATTAATTTTCTACACGAATAATGCAAATTCGCAAAGACTGTTATTACATGGCCTATTGATATTCAATACTCTATGTCACCGATACATTATCGTAAAATTCAGATGATACAACTATCGTAAAGTCCAGATGATACAAATATCGTAAAGTTCAGATGATACAAATATCGTAAAGTTCAGAATATACAAATATCGTAAAGTTCAGATGATACAAATATCGTAAAGTTCAGATGATACAAATATCTAGGAAAAACTCTTGATTACAATTAGCAGTAAGGTTGTCACAATTATAATCATAACTGTAAAGGATGGGTAGGTCAGACTCATGGAGTAACACGTGACCTCCATTCCCACTTTCTTGTTCTTACATAACGTTTTATATGGCGACTTTTGCAAAGCTGGAGCGTCTTGATAATCGTTTGTCTATCCTAAATTCTAAAGGGTTACCGGTGGCGGAAAATCGACGCAGGTGGTTGTTCTTTGTCTTCAATGGCTTTTTGTTAGTGTTACTTTGTGATGCCTTTTTATCAACGGTTGAATTATTCTTTTCCAACTTCGAGTCTGAATTCTGTTTACCCACCTCCAGTTTATCCGCATGAATCGCGTTGTCATCTACATCATTTGTTTTCGAATCTACCAAATCCATTGCTTCCTTTATTGTTTCCTTTATAGTCATGCTACTTTTTGCCTCTACAGAAATTGATTCCAACGACGTTGTGTCTTTCTTCAGCTTGTTTTGATCTAGTTCTTCTGGCAGCTTTGTGTGAAGTGAACACTCGATTCCTGGAAGAGCAGTCGATTCAAATGTCAAACTGTTCGTCTTCAGTGATCCATTCACTTTCAAATCTCCTGTTTCTTCCTTTGGTCTGGATGTCCTGCGGTCTTTTCCCCAGTCAACAGCCTCATTTTCGTCTGATAACTCCAGACGAGGTAAATAAACCTCAAGTTGCGGGTCAACCGGGTCTTTATCTAGGTAGGATGTACATAAACTTCGGAAGCGGCGTTCCAAACGTTGCGTTTCACGCTCCCTCCAAGAGGCCAATCTGATGGGGGAAAAAACAACATTGATATCATAATTAATTAGTTGATTCGATTGACATTGATATCATAATTAATTAGTTGATTCGATTGACGAACCGACTCTTTCAGTATTAAACTAACAACGCTTTGTAAACGTTTATCAGCATATCTGATGATCTAAAATATCGTTAAAAAGAATAAGACTAGTATAGAAAGACATAAAATAATTGAACTTGAAATCGTGTATGCATGTCGGCAAGATTCCATTTCGACCATATGCACAGTGTGCTAAATAAGGTCCATGACAATCGTTAGCAGTTTATAAGTAAGATACAGAAAATAAAAAAGTAAAAAAACAACAAAACAAAACAAAAACAAAATCCCCCTATCCGAATAAATAACAACAACAACACATGGATGAGTAATTTACTCTGATAAGATCGGATATTGCCGGTACAATACGTGTCATTTCGGTCAAAATCCTAAAGCTGACGATATCATTTTAATAAGACATAGACAATGTTTTGACACAGATCAAATATTGCCTTGACATTATGATGATCTTTTAAATCATAAGCAACAACAAACATACACTGTTAACGACCCTTGACCCAGGCCCACACCTAGGAAATTCTGGGCCCCAGGCAGCTGACAGAGTTCGGGCCCCTTTCGTGTTTCAAATATGTGCGTATATGTGCCTATCTAGCTCGGGCCCCTGACAAGTGCCATGGTTGCCCCCCCCCCCCATGTCCGGGCCTGCTTGACCGTCTCTAACCAAGAGTGACCAGTCCTGTCCGCGTCACGTTCAGTGGGCAGATTAACAGATTTTGTGTGTCATTCGGTACTTTACATGTTTGGGTCATTTATGGCTCGGCCGACATAAGTAATTTACGACGACGGACAGCAATGACAATGTTTGCGTAATTATGAATGCACTAACGATTTGGTTTCAGGTCATTATTGTTCCCGAAGTCATAAATGACCCGAGCATTTAGACCAACTTTAACATTTTTTCCTGCACACCATTATTGTCAGACCAATATTGGCATTATTTTTCGAGCAGCAGAAATGGTGAACAGACCTTTTGCTGAAACAAACATCATTTTTCAAAAATAAAGCTTCCTACGAAAATGAAAATACAAGGTAATAAAGCCAAACTGAAGCCTCTAACTGACCGAGAGTTCTCTAACAGGAATAATTTATTTTTGTTACTTTATCGTTTCTCGTTAGTGTTTATTTTCTTGAAATTTCGTATCAAATGGCCAAACTTAGCTTATTCCACAGTGTCTCGAGTCAGAAGAATATCGCAGCTGCGGAGGGTTATCATAGACTTTACAGAAAATAATAATGAAACTACTGACGATAACAGCGAAGTTTCTGTCGAAGATATAGTAAACAAAAAATTAGTTATAAACAATGTGACAAAAGAAATGCGACTTTGATCTTGACGCTGCAGTTATCATGGCATTAAAACAAGGACGGAATAATCATTGTGTGAGCTGTAACAATAACGTTGTGGCAATATTCAAATAATAATCCAAGACAATTTACCGTAGATAGAATTAATACTAGAGTTGATCATATGCGTGAAAATGTGATGCTGACCTCTCTTGAGTGTGATCGAAATCGAGGAGCTAGTTCACAAAAAGTGAAGATGGTGGTAATTGTGTATATTCAGGAATTACTTGTTATTGTTCACGTACAAATCCTCGTTGATGAGCAGTTGAATCTAATCTATATATTGCAGGTCTACCCGTGGATCTTATCACGCTGGAAATATAATGTGTGTTCAAACTCCAAATAGGATCAGTTGTTATATTTGTACCGCCTTCATGTTCATCATGTTCATATACATATCCTACCGTAACATTGCCTAATACAGGTTGTTTTCAAAAATTATGTCGTTGTATCGGTATATTTTTGTGATTGCATTGGTACGTTTCAAAGAAATTTCAAGAATAATTTCATTAATTAACGTAGCTATCATACTTATTAGTCTGGCAACTAATTCACGAGATCTCACGTCTTTTTAAAATTTGTTCATGGATATTTAATTTGCATATTGATTCCAAATAACCGCTCAGCAAGTGTTCGATTACATCGTTCAATATTGCCTCATCACGATGAATTGCTGTATGTCCTCGTCTGATTTTGACGCTGTTTTTTTTCTTCAGAGATGATACTGCATCAAAAATGCTTTGCCAAGATGAACCTGTAGCAACTGACGCCAATGCTAATCCTCGTTGATAAATGCGTTCAAAAGCAGATGAAACTTCGACAGCTGTTATAGTTGATAATGGTTCTGCTTTCTGATATCTACTTGCAACGTCAACGACAGTTAACGCGTACTTGTATGTGTGTGATTGAGGTCTACCACTTTTAGTAGTCATCATCATCATCAGTCTCTTGACCTAATGTGGTCCTTGAGGCTCTGTGCTGCCGAACATCTTACCAGTTCCCTCCACTTGTCTCGATCATATGACAATGCCTTTGTCTCCTCAAAATTTTTCCTGGTCCATTTGTCATGTTGTCAGTCCACTTTTTCTCTGTTTATCTCTCCGTCTGCCACCCTGGATGCTGCCCTGCATAAGTGTTGTGGATAGACTGTTAGATCTAGTGACATGGTCATAAAATGTCAGCTTTTTCTTTATAACAGTGGAGAGGAGGTCTGTATAATGGCCTACTTTGTGCTTGTTGGTATTTCGCACTTCTTCAACTTGTGATGTGGTCCATATAAGAGTGCCTGGATTCTTGGTATTAATTCTTCTGTCAGTGTCCAGGCCTCACATGAATACAAAAATACTTTTCATTCAGAACCCTGAGATGAGTATTTGTTCTGTTGTGCTTCTTCCGCTCCGGAACCCTGCCTGTTCTTCAGCGATTATTTCTTCTGATTGCGGTTCCAGAATATTGAAGATGATTTTCAGCATCACCTTACTAGCATGGTTGATCAAACTGATAATTCTGTAATTTTAGCACAGCTGGAGATTGCCTTTTTGGAGGAGTGTTATAATCAGTGACTGGGTCGACTGTGCTGGCCATTCATCTGTCTGCCAGATCTTGTTGCAGATTCTTGTTAGTAGCTGTATCACTGATCCCCCCATTCTTGATACGTTCAGCTAGGATGTTGTCTACTCCAGCTGCCTTCCCATTCTTCAGTGCTTTTATTGCTGACTCCAACTTTTCTTTGAGAATGGGTAAATCATCATCATTTGTGGAGTTTGGAACTTCAAGCACCTCTGGGTCTCCTGTGGACCGATGGTTGTATAGATTGTTACAATACTCAGTCCATCTTTCTGCAATGTCACTTGCTGTTATGAGGCATTTTCCATTTTCGTCTTCAATGGTACTGACTCTTGCTTGCTTCTGTCTGGTGAGCTAGTACCTTGTGGTAAAACCAATATATCTGCCTGATGAACTTCATTAAGAGCGTGGACATCAAAATGTTGGTACTGAATGATTTTAAACGGTGGTAGATAAATTTTCGATATTATCTATCGAGCTAACAAATTTTCAAATTTTCAGCAACAACATTTGTAGCATTTGCTGCATCAGCGAGTTTATTAATCGCTGCTCTGCCCCTCCAATATTCTCTTGGGCTATAATAAATAAATTACATTATAATAATAATCAGTTAATTAATTTCATCGTAGATCTTATCAACCAATTAGTTAATGATTCTTTAAAAGATGTATTTTTATGGAATTTAACGAATGAATGAATCAACTTCACATCTGCAATATGTCGTTGACGCAAATTTTTTTTAACATGCTACATCATGACTGAGACATGCTTAATCAATAGCGTTTATTGGATACTATCCAAGTCCTGGCTGATCTCGCTCGTCAAGTCGGATATCAAGTCGTATTTCAGGACCAGATAAATTATATCCAGGAAGATGTTTTTTTCCCGGATACTTAGCCTATAGAGATTTTGGTAATTTTTCTAATGAAGCAGCGATATCACCACCTATTATTTTTTTTTGTCAAGAGAGACAAATTTATATTATTTGTACAACATTTCAAACACTTGCATGGTAGTGCGCTATTTATTTTTTAAAATTATTATTGTTAATCCATTTGTTAAGACAGATGCTCTGCATCGAAAAAATTATAAATTCATATCATTTATTATTTTTGTACAACACGAATGTCATTGATTTCTCAAGCTACCCCACACGATAACGATAAATGTTCATGATCCTCAATCCCGATATCGTGCAGGTCTTGATAAAATCTTTGGTTAAGAAATAGCAGTTAGTCTGATATAATAATGATTTAAGCACGCAAGCCTAAAAGCAACAGAACGGGTAGGACCTAAGTGAAACGTCCGGGTTGGTAAACAATACATACATACAGAATCTGAAGAAAAAACACACTAACGAGAAAAGATACAGGAAAAAAAGTAAACTAACCCAATTACAGAAACCCTCGGTCAGTTAGAGGCTTCGGTTTAACGTTATTGAACATGTGTTTTTGATTTTCGTAGGAAGCTTTTTTTTTTCAAAAATGACGTTTCAGCAAATCGTATGTTCACCCTTTCTGCTGATGTTCGGGACACGTGTGTCCACACATTTGCAGTTATTGTCCAACCAACATTTAATGTTATGTCAGAGCAACACTTTCATTATTGCAAAACAAACACTAGCATTATTGTCCAACCAACATTGACATTATTATCTGCGATACTTGTGTTAGCAACATTAACATTTTTGTCAGACCATCAATTGTCGTGATTGTCCAACCAACATTAAAAATATTGTCAGACCAACATTATTAATAATGTCCGACCAATATTTACATTGTTTTCTTATGTATATTTAAATTAATTGTTTGTCTGTGAGAAAAACATCTTCCTGACATATGCTCAAAATCACGTCGTCAAGGTATGACAGTCACTCAACGTTAAAACATTTTATTTTTTTCCTTTGCATACTGTTGTAATGTAACATTGTTTACTGGACTTCATCTTGTCCAGAATTGAGTGACACATTGTATCTAGTTGTCCAGAATTGAGTGACACATTGTATCTAGTTGTCCAGAATTGAGTGATACATTGTATCTAGTTGCTAACCTTGTTCCGAAATCAGTGACAGTTGTGGTAAACAACATGTTTAAATATTTTTCTTATCTTTATCAGAGTAAGAATCATTAAGGTGAGTGACCATCATACCTTGACGACGTGATTTTAAGCATATGTCAATTGGTAACAAAGTTCTATGGTTTCCAGAAGAATGAACTTTTGACCCTCGTCTGAGGATCTGTTTTGCGTCTTAAGTAAACATATAACTTATGCTTTGATAAAAGTTTAGTCAGTTGTGCTCTAACACCTAGCATTTGAAGTTGTCTTATGGTGTGACCAGTTTGGGCTGAATTTTATTTTTGTCAAATTATTGAAGTCAAGCAATTAGTGCTCTGATATCATTCTTGGACAAAGACATGTACTGGAATGTATAGGGAATTAAAAACAAGAATAACATTTTCTGTGATTCAACAAGATTCTGTTGATACATCTACACTTCATAGGTAATTGCAGAGGCCATTGCCTTCCATCTTGAATTTTATAGGGATTTGAATTGAAATTTACTTAGAATGTTTAATTGATAAAACTTGTGTTTTTAATTCTTGGATTTCAATTTGGATTTAATTTGTAATACCGTAAGTTCGCTTTTCTCAGTTTTCACTTTAAGTTCATGGGAAGTTTTTTTTTAAAAAAATTGTTTACTAATCATGTTGTCTTTAATGTTTTCTTTTACTTATTTTGTGAGCATAGACTCGTAATAATTTTCCGACCAACATTAACATTACTGTCAGACCAACATAGACAGTTTTGTCAGAACAACATAGACATTACTGTCAGACCAACATAGACATTACTGTCAGACCAAAATAGACATTACTGTCAGACCAACATTAACATTACTGTCAGACCAAAATAGACATTACTGTCAGACCAACAAAAACATTTTGTCAGACCAACATAGACATTTTTGTCACATCAACATAGACATTACTGTCAGACCAACATTAACATTTTTGTCTGACCATAATAAACATAATTGTCAGGTATATTTGTGTCCGCATCGTTACCATTATTGTCAGAGCAATTTTGACATTGTTATTCAACCAGCACTAATATTATAGTCAGACTAACATTACCATTATTGTCAGACCAACATTAACATTATTTTCAGACTAACGCTAATATCATGATCCAATTAGCATGTAACGTTATTGTTCGACCAGTATTAAATTTGTTGTCCAACCAAGGCCAACGGTAATATTCTTATACAGGGCATAAATTCTCCACGATGTCACTGACCACCAATGTTATTAACGATGTCACTGACCACCAATGTTATTAACGATGTCACTGACCACCAATGTTATTAATGTCGGTGCATACTGCTTCATCATGTCACACGTCATGTCATCATGTTAATTTTATTAGTATTGTCTGAGCATAAATACTGAGAGCATAAATGTTCATTGATGTCACTTACTTTTATTATAATTTTAGGAGCATAAACGTCAGCCGAAAATTATCAACAGGCTGTACATTGTATGTGGCTCACTTGCGAAGTCATGGGGAATTTTGGGCGGCAGCGACTGGTCCGGACCCAAATATTGAAAAAATTCTAAACAGACAATCTGAAACTACTTCTGGTTACACTATGCTGGAGCCGGGTGGATCATAGACAGTGGCCGAAATCACCCACAAAGCGTAATCAAATTTACATGGTGACATAAGGGGTCTAACCAATAATAAGTCTTCAAATTGGGGGTTATAGACATTGATCTATATTTTCTTTTCTCCACACTCGGTTCGCCTGGGTGATAAAAATATTTAGTCAAAAGAGTGAAGATCGTTCACTCTTTTTCTTTAGTAATACTTTATGGAGTCAATTAAACGTATCTGAATTAACATACACGATGTACAGGCCCAATGGACGCATTTGACTTAAGGTTGCTTGGCATTTAACGGCACTTTAACAAACCCAATAGAGCAGACCTTTGAATTGTGAACCCTACACCCTACCGACTTGTCTACCACAGCTCCCTCTGACAAGTGACATGGATACCTCTGTCTGCTCCATCTGCATTTTAAGATCTGTGTTTATATATATATATATATATATATATATATATATATATATATATATATATATATATATATATATATATATATATATATATAATGTTTGCTAAAGTTCAGTGATCATCGCCTTACCTGTTTTTATTCAGAGCCAAGTGTTCTTCAATAGACGGTGTCGTCTTTGATAATTTCTCATTTAGTTCCCTACTAATTGATTCAGTCTCAAAGTGATGGGACTTTCTCCTTATTCGAATATCCTTCTGTATGTTTTCCATGGAATGCTCTAACTGTTTGGATGCCCTGCGATTCAAGTTCCAACTCTTCATTTCAAGACTCAGAGACTTCCTGCGCCTCGCACTTCCCTCTTGATTCATTTCCAGAGTGGTCTTGTAAAACTTCGATACAGGTTTCTTGCAGTATTTCCAATAAATTGTAAGGAAACTTGTCTTTTAAGATCGAAAATAAAAATAAAGAGTTTTTCAGTTAATTTCGTTATCGTTAATACGCTATTAAGTTGAGAAAGTTCTTTTGAGTAATGTTATAAATTTCTTCTATGATATTGGTCTTTTTTCAAGTGTAAAAAAACATTACTACTATATGAAATAATAACGTTTGTCTCTTATTGATTCAGGCTAACTATCTTTTATCCTAGAAGACAGAGTTACTAACTTATTCTGTGGCGAATGACCATTAATCATTTATCGGAACATTACTTATACACTGTCTCGCTTGGTTACAATTTTGACCCGAGATCTAAACAGGTTATGGTTGTCATTTCTCAAATGGAACCTCCTTTTGAGCAGGTCTCCACAAATCACAACCCGTCCTTTCTTAAGTCTTTCTACTGACGGGCTCAGACTTGTACGAACTGTGTGATGTTTAAAAGCTAATAGATAATAGAGACATAAATAGAAATAATTTTCTTTCGGACAAAACTCATTAGGTCTTCACACCACGTATTACTCACTGGTCTTCACAAACCTCACACCTGATTTGAATATTAAATTAGTGTATTTATTCCATTTCTTTTCAGGAGACGCTTCATGCTTGTGACTAATTTGAATATTAATGTAGTTTATTTATTCCATTTCTTTTCAGGAGACGCGTCATGCTTGTGATTGTATTGCTCCACCGGAGCCAAATAATCAACAAGAAATGGCGGAGATTAGTGATCGTATGTGGTCATTGACGTCTTTAATGTCATTTCATTGTGTAAAATTAATCGTCACGTCTTATCAGTTGCTTTACGCAACGCCTTTCTTGACATCTATACTTTTAGCGAATGCAAACTAAGGGATTAAACATTATATGAAAATGCACGATATTTTGGCTCAAAGATGTCTAAAATGAGTAACAAAAGGCGAAACTAACTTCTCGCGCGTTAAATATAATCAATAACTGTCTTTATATGAAGCGGTAGCAATAAATGCAATATGATGCAGTTAAGTAATTAGATACTCCCATCATAAACATGTATCGATCAATCAATCAGCCTACCTCAATAATTATTCCTCTCTCTCTCTCTCTCTCTCTCTTTCTCTCTCTCTCTCTCTCTCTCTCTCTCTCTCTCTCTCTCTCTCTCTCTCTCATTTTAGTTTGTTGACTTAAGAATTCGCTTCGCTAAGAAAACACCGACAAACCACACTACTTTTACGCCGGTCAAGCTAACCAGCTCTCTGTCTGACCGGTTATTAGCCAATAATTTAACTAGGACGTCACTCTGTCTGTTTGTCCACCCTTTTGACAATGCCGAAACTCTCTTCTTTAGTGTCAATAAATATAATAATCATCACCAAAAACAAGCAATGGAGTCGGCACAGGTGGCGTATGATCCCTTTAAGAATGGAATTAGCTTGTCCACCATGAGTAATTAAACATGGCAATCATATATACCTTTGAACCCATCGACGTCTGAGGAAAAATGACGCAATTTGAGTTGATAAATATATACCCAGAACATGAACTAATAAAGGAAAGAAGAAAAAAGAATATATATATATATATATATATATATATATATATATATATATATATATAAAGCGATATTTCAGCTATCCTGTTTAGAAATTGAAGGGATTAGCAAGAAATTTGGAAATTATTAATAGTACTGAAGCTGATTTTTTTCCTTGATGTTTTACGAATAACTCGACATTTATAAAATATTTGCTAAAATATTAACAACATACCAAATGATTCGTTTCATTAATTTGTATAGACTTTCAGTTTCACCTCTGTTTAGTAAAATGTTGGATTAGTCATATTAAGTCAGAATCTAATTTAAGAATTAACAAGACTAAGGATTAAAACGACGATCATGCCCTCAGAACTTTGTTGTATAATTGTAGTTGGTACTGACCGTATGCAAAATGTATGATGTCCAATTTGTATTGGACAATGAGCTTGTCCAAACTGACCCCATAAATCTCGTATTGGGTCGACAACAAATTATATAACGAATTTATCCCACCCAGAATCCTTTGCATTTGACTGAAATAATTGCGACAAAAGCAATGAACTAAGTATATTATAACTACAATGAACAAAAGCAGATAGTTACAAAAAATTCCAATATTACAACTTTTTCTTGCACAAATTAATGTCTGCAAAAGATAAGCGGCGAAAGATAATGAATTGAAACACTTTTGCAATTTACATAGCTAAATCTAAAACGGTGCATGTACTGTGGATAAGAACCAACCAAGAAGGTAAACGGAATGTACTATAGGGCCTCCACGTGATCTATTCAAACCAAAGGTATTTACAGAAAGTAATTTGAAGTGGGATGCATGTGATTACATGGTTCTCGCTTATAAGGACTCGTCCAAAACGCACTTATTTTACAGATTATTTACAAAATCAATTATTTTGGGTGTGTTTGAATCAAAGTGTACTAGTATATTAATGTATTAGTGTATTAGTCCGAACGTCTCTGATGGATTATTTCATTTGTATTTTTATGATAGGTAATTTTTCAAGATATTTTAGTAGTGTTTCGATCCTTCTATATTTAATGCAGAATAAAGTTTGGTCTTGCAATGGCCACATACTACAATAAACAAGTACCATAATAAGGTCTAGATTTATTTCTCGTATTTTGTAGCTTTTTGGTTACATTCCCATTCCTTCATATAATTTTTGTGCAGCTTTTTAGTTACATTCCAATTCCTCGTATAATTTGTGTTTTACATGAAGGAAGTGATTACAAATGCGAAAGATGCAAAATCAGTGATATCGTAGGCCATTAATGGCCCATTAGCTGGGTTTAACTATGTGACTGGAATACATCTTACAATGAAGAATAACAATACATCATCAAATTCAAATCATAACTCACAATCTTTGGAACAGGGAGCTTTGTTATTTTAAATTGAGTTGTATGAATATGACTGGTATTAAAATCACGTTTACAAAAATATTCATTCAAATTAGTACTGAACAAATGAAAGCATAACAGTGTGCCAGTTTTATCCACAATGCGCTTCAGAACACTATCCAAAATGACTTGAAAAAATGGCCGTTTTGTGCAGGAATTTTGGCGTTGGCGTTGCCTGCTATGCAATATACTTCTAACCGAAATTTAGCATGTGTGATGTGAATTTTTGGCTTCCATTGAACATGGGCACCATTACCCACCCCACCTACCCTTGAGGAAGTTAGTTATCATTTTCAATAAGGTGAAGTATTTTTCAATTATTTACAAGATTTTAACATGAACACGCATCGTATCCCTGAACAAAACAGAGATAATAAGATAATAATATGTATTGATGTCGGTTAAGAAAGCTCTACCTGTTGGTCAGAAATGTCGGACACAGAATTTTGATTCCGAGTGTGGCTTTTTCCTATTCTGTATTAGACATAACGAAGGCTTCCTTTTCTCGCATTCATGAACAAAAATTGACGGTTGAACTAAAAAATGGCACATTGTGAATACAGATTTATCTGTCAAATTGCCAAACACCCATTCAGCTTCCCTTAATTCCAGACAGGGCTTATACATTTGGGTTTGTGGGAGACACAATTAAGTATGAAATCGTCATGAAATCAATACTTACCATGATTACTGTTGAAATATATTTAAATGATGACGGAAACTAGACGTACATTACTATTTGTAGCAGTAGAAGATTCAGTTCACCAGTCAGGGTAAATTCACATTTGAGATAGAACAGTTATTCTGCACCAGTGTGGTACACTGGAAAACACGATGATAAGAAAGAGAATGTGCGAAAAGCGGTGAGTATCTTACACAATAGATACATTTTTTGTAGGCTCGTGACATCATTGTAACATTATCACGTCGTTAGTAAAGTGACGTCATCGCCGCCATAAGCTGAGTGAGACACATACATGTGGCCGTATTAAGTGAAAGCGTGGAGCCGCGGTGCACAAAATGAAGGTGGTAATTTTTCATCCTAAAAGCTACACAATGACGTGGAAAGTTATTTATGTCCAATGCACAATACATCCTTCCGCTTTCGTTGCAATTTTAAAACTAATTACTTTAAAATCGTAACATATAAACTGTATAAATCTCGGCATAAATGTTCTTAAGTGTGGAGCATGTTGTACGGGTCAGTTTAATTTAAGAAATATAGATTCTGCAGGCCGACGATTTTTAAAGAGGATTCGAAAGGTCTTAGATTAACGTCCACGGCAGTCCAACTTGACCACCACTGAAATGAAGAGAATAAAATTATTGTTGCTGGACGTGCCAATTGATATATTTTTAGACACGGATTTGTCGTGCAAGCTGAGACCATGAGTACATATCAGGTTTGAATCACGCTCGTGGAAAACTTACATATTTTATTTACATATCGGAGAAACGGTCGAGCTTAGATTGAGTTGTACATGAAATCTAAAAGTTAAATCTGACGGTGAACATTTAGTGTAAATACCTTTCCACCACGCATTAATTCTTCGCGCGGTGGTGTAGTCGATACTGATCAGAACACGTGTGTTCAACTGTTATAAATAATGTGTAACATTTAATACAACATCGTGTCTTTAATTCTCGACGAAATGCTATCGCTTAACACGACTCAAGCGAAGATTGTGTCTTTTTGTGAGACTATTATTTTAGATAATTACAGAAAGTAGATGTAGTGTCTTTGAAACATTACCATTTTAACGCACATTATCGTTAGAGAAATAGCGTGTGTGGCCATTGCGGCAAAAAAAGTATCCGATTGATGCGTTTGTGCGCTCAAAGAATAGATTAAAAGGTTGTTACGCCCGAAAGCGTCATATCGAGTTGTTATAGAGGATCACAAAATTTTTAGAATATTTTAAAATACTTTACACGGACATCTTGATAAAATAAATCTATTTTGGGAATCGCATAGGAAAGTGAGTGAAAAATATAAAAGAAAACGTAAAAAGTAAATGCACGCACATGTAGGAGAACAGGTTTAGTCGCTGATGTTATATGAATCGCCAGTGGTCAAAAGACAGAAATATTCCCAGCATAGACTACAATAAAGGTAACGAAATGTCCAGCGACGACATCAACGTGCCCAGTGAAGACAACAATGATCACCACAATGGGAAAATGGCATTTGGCTTAATACTATATTAAGTTCTCGACTTTCCCTGACCCTGAGAATGAATATGGACAAATCTAAAGCAAAAAATGATAAAAGGCATGACACCTTATGTGACAAGTTTACCGAAGATATATTCGAGTATTACCTCGCCGTTATTGTGTTGGCTCGGAATAGCGGCCTTCAGACGATTCAGCTGTCTCCACCTGCACGCGAGTGGACTAACTTAAAACTATTGCTGTTGATGGAAAACGTGAATGGCTCGGTGTTCCAGTGGCACAGCATCATTGCGCCTTCATAAACGATCTTTCTACATCGTCTTTTTTGACGCGCATGACGCTTTGTAAAACATTGTTAGCATGCAGTATCAACACGATTTGCTGTTTTTCCCCTCGGGATTTGGCTGGGTATGGTTCAGCAGTATCTCTAGCAATGCCCCAGGCACGCTTTTCACCAGGATATTTACTTAACGGTACACCGGGGAATTTCGTTCAGGCAGGAGCGATATCATAGATGGATGTTTTTAAATCTGGAACTTTCGGCTAGATTGATAGTATACTGCAGTTTTCCACAAACGTAAATTTCTTTGCACAATATCAGGAACTAGTTCTAGCGAATATGGCTCTGTTATTAGGCGACATAAAACAAAGTCGAATCTGTGGTACGAAATTTCATCAGGCATCGCAAGAAATGAGCTCATGTTTGATATTGTTTGAAGCAATTGGTATTAAGCATGTCATCGGCACGAATTTGTCCCGTCGTCGTCTTTCTTGCGATGGCGACACCCCAAACACCGAACACAGCTATGTCTTTCTCAGTGTAATTAATAGCCCAGCTGGATAAGGTAAAATACAACTGTTCCTGAATCTGATCACGAACTGGGATGAATGTTGTGAATGGAGTGCTATTAACATTGTTTAGTTTTCGGTTTTTGTATCTGAAAACCGCTAATACTGCATACATGGAGGACACAACGGACTCTGAAGTTCACAACTATGGGGTGTTTAATCAACTTTGAGAGCGTAGCAACATCAATAGCGGTTTTGTGCCGCTTGTCTGCAAATATACACGTTAAAACGGTGTTAATAATCCCTAATAAACAATCAAATAGAACTTTACGTGGTTCAACTATATTGAATATGGCAATAAACCTGATGCACCAATAACCATTCTAGTTCACCTTGGAATCATATTATTAGCCCGTTGGAAGTTGAAAAGTCAAATCTTAAAACATCTTGGGATTGTTTCTACACCGCTGAATCAATATTTTCCAACAAATCCAGTACAAGAAAATGTCTCAATCGATTCTATTGAACTTAATCGGCCGGCGAAATAAAACTCCATGTCTGATATTCGGTGCATTTATCTGTGTAACAGCTATTGGATAAAACATATAATTATTGTTGACTGTACCAACCAAAAGGGCATTATCAGTGCAGTTTTATGTGAACCTAGACGATTGGAAACAATCGCATGATGCATGAGTATTTCCGATAAACATATTTTCAATGACTGCACGGTAGTTGTACACGTTAAGAAAGGTAATTGTTTACAAGTGCCTGTGCATGTTGCACCGGCAGCTACGTGTCTGGACCAGGTGTTACTGTCAAGTACTTATATTTAACTGCGATGATCTTAACAGAACAATAGTGATGGACCTTCAAGGCAACATTAATCCTCCAAGCGATCGATGCGAAAACATAACGGAAGCGGAGCAACAATAGCGAAATAAAATCAACAATAAAACCCTTGTACTCGTGAAATAAAAATGTGCGTGAATGTTGTCGTATAATTTGATTGTGGACTCGCCCTTGCAACCAGCGTTGGCCTTTCGTGTTGCCGAAATTTTTAATACGGCAACTATTTTATGAATGCCTGTAAAATTTGTTGTCGAACCTATGTCGATAATAACTGGTGTCACTGGCGGAGCGAACAAAATTGGCACGGTAAACACGGCGGCCACCATTTACTATCACAAATGAGTTCGGGGCTGTTGGCGAAAATGGAAACGTCCGACGAATCCATTAACAGATGAAGAACCTAGTCGTTTGCGCCCTCGATGCGAACGGGAAAGAGATATTTGATCTGCATTCAACAGAACAGAATTGTATTGATTAAAAGTATGCAAAAACACTTAGGCAATATAACGCATAATTCATATACAATGAACTGTTGTAGTGGTAAAAGTTCACATATTCTTTCATATGTTTCTTTCCTACATGTCTACCAGTTTCGACATGTGTAGGGTGTTATGAAACCCTTAATTTTCTTCTGTGACTGGCATTAACAATTATTCTAAGATAGGAAGTAGTTTCAAACAATTTTTATATATGTTCGATACAACGGTTGTATGTCAGTCAAATTGAAAGATGACTTAATCTTTGGTTAAAAGGCAATCAAAAGAAGATTATAGACTGAACTAGAGCAATACCAGACTTCTCCAAATTCTGAGCTCAGACGAATAGCTCTCACGTAACAACCCAAGTTTCATAATTCTTTATACATCAATCGGTAATCACTAATTAGATTGCTTGTTGAAGAATGAATTCAGCTAAACGATCGATGATGCCTTCGATGAACTTGTGTTTTTGCTGGAGGCATCTATGTGGGTTTTCAGTTGGGGAACACTGGGAAATCTCAGAGGATATGTTCAGTATGTCTGCCATTAATCGAGAAATACAAATTAATAGACTCATACATATAAATATAACGTGTGCACTATACGCGAAGTTTCTCTCATAATGACTCGTCTTCATTATTGATGCCAAGAAGATCCAGAGATGACCAAAGTCGTCATTCCACTCTAGGCTATTTCGTATGTAAATCACAACTCTTTATGGCTTTTCACGTTCATTCAACTTTCGTCAGAATTTAATATCTCTAAATCTCTATTATCGCAACGTTTTGAATCACATTGATATTTTGGGAAGCTATATTGTTAAGATATCAGAAAACAAACGAAGAAAATATTGTTCTACGTAAAGTGGAAAGCACTAACAAATAATAGAAAGACTTAGTCCTAAAATGAAGCTCGAAGTTCACCACATATTAAATGTTCGTAATCGGAACTAGTGTAGCCCCATCGCTGTCTCTTGGTTTTTGTTCGAAAGGAGTCAAAGATCGGTTACAATGCATAGCCTATCATGTGCTTCACAATAGCGTTTAACCCTTGAAAATATAACCACCAAATACGTCCGCAAATGTGCGATTATAACAAATATTTTTTTTTAAAAAAAGACGAGTACTATGCAACTATTTATAAACCAAGCAATATTGACCGGGTAGTTTCTCCATTCTTTATATTGCACATCTGAAGTCATCATCATCATCAGTCTCTTGACCCTGTGTGGTCGTTGAGGCACTCTGCTGCTGAACATCTGACCAGTTCCCTCCATTTGTCTCGATCATGTGCCAATGCCCGTGTCTCCACAAAACGTTTCCTGGTCCATCGGTGATTTTATTACTCCACTTTTTTCTCTGTCTGCCTCTACTTCTACCACCTTGGACACTACCCTGCAGTACTGTTGTAGATATGTGGTCCATGTAAGAGATGCTAAGGATGGTTCTGTAGCATTTCATTTCAAGCGCCTGGATTCTTCGTTGTAATTCTGCTGCCAGGGTACATGCCTCACATTAATACGGAAATATTGAGATGACTAGTGCTCTCAATAGTCTGAGTGTAGTTTTCAGACAAATATTCCTGTCTGTCCAGATGGGTCTTAGCCGTGACCTAGCTGCCGTTGTTTGTGCTGCTCGTGACAAAATTTCTTTTTCTGTGATTTTGGAACCAAGATATTTGAATTTTCACACTGTTTCCAGTTCCTGTTCTCTGACTTTAATCTTGTTTGAGATTTGTTTGCCACTATTTGTCATCAGTTTTGTCTTCTCGGCACTTATCTCCATGTCAAATCTGGAAGATGTTTCATCCAAGATCTTCATTAAGATGGCAAGCTCATCTTCACTGCTTGCCAGCCCACCAATGTCGTCTGCAAAGCGGAGGTTGGTGATGTTACATCCCCCAATGCTGACTGTCCCACAGTGGTTTTCCAGAGCTTCGCTCATGATGCGCTCTAAGTAGATGTTAAAATGCGTGGGTGACAGTATTCAGCCTTGCCGTACTCCAACTGTTGTCTTGAACCAGTCCGCCACAGAACCTTGGGCAGTTACTGCACTGGTAGCATTGGCGTACAGCTGCTTGATGGTGTTGGTCAAATTGTGACCCATGTTGTACTTCTTCATTGTAGCCCACAATACCTCATGCCACACTCTGTTAACAGCCTTTTTGAAATCTATGAAAACATGATAGATGTATTGTTGATGTTGTGAGTACTTTTCACACAGAACCCTAAGATTGAATATTTGTTCTGTTGTGCTTCTTCCTTGCCTGTTCTTCAGCGATTATTTATTCTGCTTGTGGGTTCAGTTTGTTCAAGACGATCTTCGGCATCACATTGCTAGCATGGCTGATCAAACTGATTGTTCTGTAATGTTGGTACAGCTGGAGATGGCCTTTTTTGGGGAGTATTGTAATCAGTGACTGGGTCCACTGTGTTCGCCATTCACCTGTCTGCCAGATCTTGCTGCAGATGTTTGTTAGTAGCTCTATCACTGATCCCCCGCCATTCTTTATATTGCACATTTACAACTTCTGCTGTTACTTCCAACAACAACAACAACAACAGCAGCAGCAGCAACTAGTCAAATACACGTACGCTAGCTCTAGTCAAATACACGTACGCTAGCTCCAGTCAAATACACTTACGTTAGCTCTAGTTAATATATGTACGCTAACTCTAGTCAAATACACGTACGCTAGCTCTAGTCAAATAAATGTACTCTTGCTCTAGTCAAATACATGTACTCTTGCTCTAGTCAAATACATGTACGCTAGCTTTAGTCAAATTATACGTAAGCAAGCTCTAGTCGAATACACGTACACCAGCTCTAGACAAATACATGTATGCTAGCTCTAGTCAAATACATGTATGCTAGCTCTAGTCAAATACATGTATGCTAGCTCTAGTCAAATACATGTATGCTAGCTCTAGTCAAATACATGTATGCTAGATATGTCAAAGTACACGTATCTAGCTCAAGTCAAATTATACGTAAGCTAGCTCTAGTCAAATACACGTACGCTAGCTCTAGTCAAATATATGTACGCTAGCTCTAGTCAAATACACGTACGTTAGCTCTAGTCAAATTATACGTAAACTAGCTCTAGTCAAATACATGTATGCTAGCTCTAGTCAAATACATGTATGCTAGTTCTAGTTAAATACATGTATGCTAGCTCTAGTCAAAGTACATGTATGCTAGCTGGAGTCAAATACACGCACGCTAGCTCTAGTCAAATACATATACGCTAGCTCTAGGCTCTAGTAAAATACACGTATGCTAGCTCTAGTCAAATACACTTACGTTAGCTCTAGTCAATACATGTACGCTAGCTCTAGTCAAATACACGTACGGTAGCTCTAGTCAAATTGTACGTAAACTAGCTCTAGTCAAATACACGTACGGTAGCTCTAGTCAAATTATACGTAAACTAGCTCTAGTCAAATACATGTATGCTAGTTCTAGTTAAATACATGTATACTAGCTCTAGTCAAAGTACATGTATACTAGCTGGAGTCAAATACACGCACGCTAGCTTTAGTAAAATACATATACGCTAGCTCTAGTCAAATTATACGTACTCTAGCTCTAGTCAAATACACGTACGCTAGCTCTAGGCTCTAGTCAAATACACGTATGCTAGCTCTAGTCAAATACACTTACGTTAGCTCTAGTCAGTACATGTACGCTAGCTCTAGTCAAATACACGTACGGTAGCTCTAGTCCAATACACGTACGCTAGCTCTAGTCAAATACATGTACGTTAGCTCTAGTCAAATACACGTACGCTAGCTTTAGTCAAATACACGTACGCTAGCTCTAGTCAAATACACGTACGCTAGCTCAAATCATTTACATGTACCTTTGGTATGACGCAACTAACATGTTTTCAGGTGACCTTCAAAGCGTGACTGACAAAAAAGTGACTGAATATATTTTATCTGTATCGCGTGCTACTAAGCCTGGTTTGGTGTTAACTGATTTAATTATTTATGCACTGGCAAATATGTGTTCATACTTACTGGCGAACTGGTACAGGCATGCTATTAAATTATTTAAGTACAAAAGGCATTTCTAGTAACTTGCTTACACGATCATTTGACGTTGGGCCATTTTAAGATGTTCATATTTTATTTAAGTACTGCAAAACATTATGTTAATGTTTCAAAGGAAAGTTACTATTTTATGTAACTATGGAAAAGTACCAGTTGTGTATCTATGTAAAATTGAAATTTATGTTTCTTTGGAAATTGCCATTTTATTTTTCTATGACAAATCTGCTAACTGATGTAAAGGAAGGGTAAAGTTGGTTTCTTTTAATTAAAAGTCTCATATTTTGAAATATATTAGATGACAACGCATTGTGTGGCTTGAGACCAGTAAATGAACAGAATTAATGTAAACTGATCCCCATGTTAAAATTAAGGTTTAGTGTCACAATTACTCGTCGATATGATGATGCATGATTAAGATGCTCATCCGAAAAAAATTAACACCACAAACAAACGAGCGACTGTAAAACATTTTCTGACACTCAGTTTCTAGTTTTAGAAGTCTTCTATTCGTAGCTGTTCCACAAAATCGAGTTGGAAATATTTATTGACATCGATCAACATTTGTTTATCGAATGTGGTATCCGTGGCAGGATTTCCAATGTGAGCCATCCTTACACTTCCACGAACAATCCACCTGTTGACAGATACCACAGCTTCACAAACAGTTATATCATATATCTTTACCTGACAAAAATGTACGGTAAGCGATGATACAACCATGTCCATAGGAAAGTTTACGAGGTCAGAGAGCACACACGTGTAACTTTACAAACAAATGCCCGAATAATAAAACAATAGTGATTACAGATATTTATTGCAAGTTGATTTGAATATCTAAATGAGCCCAACAAGGCCACACTTATTTTCCACTACCTTCAGACGCATCGTCTGCCCGGGAAAGTGATTGCCCTGCACCAATATTGTGCGTGTGGGTGAGAATATTCCTACGAGGGCAGGTTTGTTGAATGTACCAAACTGGTTTAGAAGTTGCGTCAGAAGCTTGACTATGCTATCCACATATAAAACCTGCTGTATATTTCGTTGGGATTGCGTGTGTCACGAATCATTTGAATGTAGCCATATCGTCAGATCAATAAGGATCTTTAAACGGCGGCCACGATTTTTGGTTGAAAATGACTTCTTTATGCTGATGAAAAATGCCGTGCTCGAAATAAATCATTGAAAATCTGCAAAACCAAACTAGCGTAAACTGTTTTCCTGACAATGATCAGTGAATACTCCATAGATTGATTGTCAGTGTTACAGTCACGTAAAATACTCGACCGTATACTCACTGTCGTACACGGCCAGAAAATCGCATTAAAGTAGATAAAACCAATTTACGTTGATTTGACGCGTCCGTGCTGGATTTGTCAAACCTTCTTTTGTACGAGAACTCGATCAAGCCCAAATACAGCTACATAATCAAGGTGTTGTTCACAGATAAGGACTCGTTGATGATGTATATAATTCTCAATGATGTCTATGCGGAAAAAATCAAAACGAGCGTGTGAAAGACAACCTCTATTGATCAACACAAACATTAAAGTTGTAGGGAAATTCAAAGATGGGTGCGAGGGAAAAACTCATCGAGGAATTCGTGTGACTGCGCCCCATAATGTGCCCGACTGTGGTTAACTGTGGAAATGTCAAGTGGAGTATCCTTGGGAATGACATAATTTTACGCATGCCCAAATCTAATTCGGTCAAACATAAATTTACATGGGGGATGGGGAGATCATCCACCAAAACGAGTTAATGCCAGCTCTATGCCAGTCGGTGAATTTCTACTGATTTAATCACCATTTACACGTAAAAACCGAGACAGGCCTTGGCATTAATTCCGTATTCGCGAATACGATTCGTAATTCCTCTAGCACACATCCCTTCCTCAGTGGACAGAATCCTCAACAGTCAAGGCAGTGACTTCTTCCAAAATGGAGACAAATGTAAGCTAGTAGGCTGCCTATGAATATCGATTAGGTCCGAGATCTTATATGCATCGATGGACCATACTGGTGCAGTTATACATCGTTGGCCGCCTTCCAGTTCCCTGTGTTGAAAACAAATACCGAGCCAAATTTTTTCAACTAGACCTCACGCGGGTGGTTGGAGTGGCATCGCCGCTCTAGAGTCTTCCATTTGATCGCGTCAGTGGTTCATAACCCGGTCGTGCGTGTAAGTTCTTTGTTCAAATCTGAAAAGACCGACCTAAAATCGTCACCGACTATCGAAATAAATAGTGATTTAAGAAATACTACCCTAATAATCGTTCCTCAAATGTATGGCTGAATCGACACACAAAAATGTTGTAACAACATTCCAAGAATATTGAAGTCCTTCATCAGCTGGCCCCTGGAAAGCCCTCTGTTATGCCCAACATCACCGTCAATGGCCAAAAGCTCAACGTAGTGAACCTCACCGCCTACATTGGCAGCAACTGTCACAGATCATCACTATTGACGAAGGAGGTTAACCTTCGCATTGCCAGAGCCAGCCCAAATTTCTTCAGATTGTATTCAAAATCTGGAATAGAAGAGGCATCTGCATCCAGATCAAACTAAGGTCGACAGGGCAGTTGTGGTTCCCACACTACTTTACGCATGCGAAACGTGGACGGTTTATCAATGCCACGCCTGGGATCTAAATACCTCAACATCAAGTGGCAGGACAAGGTTCCAGACACTGAGGTACTTGCCCTAGCAGGTCTCCCCAGCATCCACACCATCCCGATGCAATACTAGCTATGCTGGGCGGGACATGTTGTACGCATGCCAGACCACCGGCTGCCTAAGAGACTATTATATGGCGAACTACAGCAAAAACAGTGATCCCACAGAAGTCAGAAGAAACGCTTCAAAGACATTCTAAAAGGTGCATTGAAAGCGTTCAATATAAACCTTGATTCCTGGAAGCAAACATCAAGCGATCGAGTCACTTAGCGTTCCTCTTTGCACAAAGGCTCCAAGTTGTGCCAATCTAGCAGGACAGCAGTTGCAGAGCTGAACAAAAAAAAAACCCCACATGCCATCAACCCTCCTGGAGATGCCCCACTCATCTCCTGTACCTTATGCAAACGAACATTCCGTGCTAGGGTTGGTCTCATCATCCACAGGCGCACGCAAAGAACAGAACCAGTCCCTCCATCCCTCGGATGACTAGAAAGGTCCTCGTCGAATCGATGGACGAACAACACACAACAGCAACATTTCAGCATGTTCACCAAATCCTGTTTCCACAACGTTATATGACAACGTTGCCCTAACCTTACTGCAACGTGGAGTTGTTAGCTGGGCTTACAATGAAAACTACTTATCAAATAAAGTAGTTCAGTTATCCAAATTTCCATGATGTATCGCCTTCAAGGTTAAATCTAGCAAGTAGTCTAATCCAGTGGTGGCGTAGGGTTCGAGGATTCTGAAAGCACTGTACGTTAGTGCCGCCTCTGCTTTGCTATAGAGAACAGTTACGTGTCAGTTGTCAACCTCTCGCTTCGAAAGTTTTGTCACGATGAATGTCAAATACTATAAAATTGTATCATTATGATATATGGAGACTTTTTACACCTTAGCACATTCGATGCTTTTGGTACATTAGCAGTTTTGAACTGGAAGTCATTCGGAACACCAGTGGAATTCATTCGGATTACTCTATACTTTTGGACTATTTATATGTTTACTCTACTCGTGATGATTCATACCTGTATATTTCAAATATACTCGTGTATTCGGGGATAGTACCGTTTCCGTGAATTTAGTATGCGTACAGGTTGAAGGTGTGGCTGAATCTTTCACATAATCAGATCCTCATTAGCTTTTATAATATTTGTATCCATGTGTGGGTTGTTTAGTTTAATTGGATTGAGTGAGACTGAAGTAAGGCTGCGAGCTAGGGTGTTCATTAAGTTCTTATTCACGTTCAGTTCAATCAGCAGTGCTCTAAATGAACTGCTTTAATACTACTACTACTAATATAATAATAATAATAATAATAATAATAATAATAATAATAATAATAATAATAATAATAATAATTTAGATGGATAACATCCGGAACTGTCTGACCAAATTATACTCATGAGTCAGTTAGGCTGTGTAAATGATTGCAACGGCGATACTCAAGAAATGACAAATGTGAATCCTTAATTGCTATGGTAATGAGTTATTGAGCCTAACATATGAGAAAATTGCTAATGGACATTTATAACTATTTGTTGAGAGGCTTCAGTCTGACTGATATAAACAATTTAAATGCAACGGCCATTTCTGAGTAAGAAATCTCAGATTGCAAATAAACAATCATTTGTCAGTACTACATATTGTATTGTAAATTACCAAAAAAAAGAAGGAAAACCTGTCAATGAAATGAAGTATATAACAATCTCTATCAATTACTGCCAAGAATCTCTGTTTGAACGCAGCTACATCGCTGCAACGAGCATGCGTGAGAGTTACCAGAAGCGATTCCTAAAACATTCATGAATATCGATTGGTTCTTGACATCAGAAAATTATTACTCATTTAGCACTTAATGAGGACCATCCGTTCATGCCACTTTGTCTAAAAGGATATAGAATCGATACTCAGACGAATATGCATCTCTCTCTCTCTCTCTCTCTCTCTCTCTCTCTCTCTCTCTCTCTCTCTCTCTCGTATGAGATGTGTGACAGTTATTCTATTTTAATATGGTTTTGTTACAAGTAATTTACAAAAAAAAATAAATAAACATTTTTCCGATTACTTGTAATAAAACGTTTATTACTGGTAAAAGGAAAATCTATTAATTCTAAACTATAAGCTAAATAAGCTGTCAGTTCTTAGTTCTTAACGCTAAAAGGGGTTAAAGTTCGAAGAAGAAAAAAATCAAAATAATTGCTATGAGAAAAGTGTAATCAAATGGGTTTGGTGTGCAAATATCCTGTAAGTAGGTAATACATCAAATTATGGTTCTTTAGTTAATTTTAAATATAAAAATATAAGATCAAGGTGAGCGTTTTTGGTTTTGCGTCTCTATAAACTGTAAATTTAAATGGGTACCAGCACAAAATGGTTTAAGTCAAAATGTTAAGAACATAAAAATAAGAATGATATAGTATATAATATTGGAGATTTAAACTTACAAACATAATGATATAGGATATAATATTGGGGATTGAAACTTACAGACCAAATGATATAGGATAGAATATTGGGGATTGAAACTTACAGACCAAATGATATAGGATATAATATTGGGGATTGAAACTTACAGACAAAATGAGATAGGATAGAATATTGGGGATTGAAACTTACAAACAAAATGATATAGGACAGAGTACTGGGGATTGAAACTTACAAACAAAATGATATAAGACAACTTGTTGGGGACATAAACGTAAAGAAAATATGGTATAGCACAAAACGTTGGTGACATAAACGGACAGACAAAATGGTATCGGACACAATCTTGAGGACATAAACGTACAGACAAAATGATATAGAACAAATTGTTGGGGGCAAACTGACAGACAATATGGTATAGGATACAATGTTGGTGACGTAAACGTACAGACAAAATGGTATAGTACATGTTATTGGAGACATAAACGTACAGATAATATGGTATAGTACAAATTATTGGAGACATAAACGTACAGATAATATGGTATAGGACACAATGCTGTGGACATAAACGTACAAACAATATTGTGAAGGGGGGGGGGCAAATTTCAGGCGATCTATTAATAAAACGTTAAAAGAGGCCAGAGAACCATTAGTTAAATTTATGGGGGGGGGGGGGTGTCGGTGTAGTGTAGTGATGTATTCAGTTAGAGTGCGACCGTTGTTACTAATTAAACCTTGTTTATCCAGGAATCAGACTGACTGCTAGCGACATTTTAACGTTTCATTTTTCACGAAAAGTGTCAGACTTGAGAAAACGCAGTGATTCTGTTACTTAAAAACAAGCATGTCATGCTGACCAGACGTAAGCGACTCTTAGAGAAAAGCGTTAGAAAAGACATTTGATTCTGATTGATCACGGTTAGATAAGGGTTGTGTTTTCAAACGAAGTTTTGTAGGACTTCATATCGCCTTATTGAAAACTATAATTAGTCTGAATTGTTTTGCAAGAGAGAAACAAGAGATCGAATTATTTACTAAGACTCCAGATGTTATTTGAGAAAAATACGTCCGTTAAGGAATCGTGGTACAGAACAATCGCCAAACCATCCAACGGTTGAACGACACAGAAACACAAAGGTATACTGTCACAATTCCATGTAATTTGTTGATGCAATTTATATAATGTTTGCTTTAGTTTACAGGTCTTGCGTGATTTCATTTGATACATTTGTATAATAATGTGCGTTTGAGTTATGAATGGGAATTCTTACATTAATTCTTAGTTAAGAATGACGTAGTGTTAGTTTATGTCGTAGAACACTATGCTGAGTTATGAGTAGAAAGGGTGACGTTAATTCGTGAATTTATCACCTTGGTTGCATAATGATTTAGGTTCTAAGAATTTAATGTATTACATTAGTTAATGATTTACGAGAATACATGTGAATTCACGGAAATTTGAGTTCATAGATGATTTAGCGAAGTGTATTCAAATTATGTGCTGTGTAAATTAAAGCGGGGCAAGAATGCAAAGCCTTGATGTATAATTAGCAATTTGTTTAACTACAGTCATTTGAAGACATGTGTAGTTAATTAATAGCTATAACGTCTGTTTACGGCTGATAGAAATAGCTGATTTTCGAACCAGGAATAATGAAAATTATCAACTGTAACAATTGTAACGAGAGACTTAGGGTTGTAATTTCTTTTGAAAGGGAGAAAATAGCTTTTTGGGACATTTTGAAGTTACGTAAATTGCGACGTACACTTTGGAAAAGGAATTGGGAAACGGGAATTGCAGTGAGCGCATGATATAGTGGACAAGTCCGGAATCGAGCGGAAACATCCACGGGTGCAGATTATCTAGAGACGGACGATAAAGTGTCTTCTAAAACCACATTGAACTGAACAGTGAACGGGACCGAGGAATAGCAGGTTATGAAAATCGAACAAAGCATTGACTTCGATTGTAACACTCGATCTTTTGATGCTTTAAAACTAACAATAACAGATCGGCTAATTTATTTAAATCTAATTCGAATTTTATTGTAATTCGTGAAAGTTTAATTTCCAAAACAGCGTGTATTCCTAATGAAAGGAAATTTCATAATTGTTTATGTATTTAATTAAATTGTTTGTTATCTTTACGGGGGCTCGTAGTTGTTTGTTCAATATACCTGCTCAGTTTACTCTACCTATTCTCATACTCGAACCTGGCAAATATATCGAGGGCGGTCATCTCTTAGATAACGAGTACCAAAATGGAGTGGGTTATAGTTACTCTTATTGTGTATTTGTCACGGAGTTGTGTATGACTGGTATCAATATGTATATGTAGTAAAAATGTACTCTGGTTTCGCTACCGCGTACAGCGTTACCAAGGGTGGTTTATTCATTTTATCGGCTTCTAGTTATTTCGAAATAGTGAGCGACACTCAGTTCATGCTGCATGTGCGAATTGCCTGCAGTTTAAAAGTACCTAGCTGCGCATGTGTGTATATATATATATATGTGTGTGTGTGTGTGTGTGTGTGTGTGTGTGTATATATATATATATATGTGTGTGTGTGCATGTGTGTGTGTGCATATATATATATATATATATATATATATATATATATATATATATATATATATATATATATATATATATATATATGTGTGTGTGTGTGTGTATGTGAGGTGGCTTTGACTTGTTTTTTCCTCAAAAAATTATCTCAATGCTGTATTTCGCAATTTAAAAAACACACACAAACACGCGCAACACAAGAACACTTGAGTTTGGTTGTTTACTAAAATGTGTGCAAAAATTACCTTCAGCATGCTTAGTCACAACACCTCATGGCCATAGAGAGCGATCAAAGGCCCTGGGGTAAGAAACGCCCGGGGCTCTCATAGTTCTTGTTGAAATAAATGTTTTCCTTTATTAACTTAGTTTTGTTCCGCCCGGTTGCCCCCACTCTTCTCGGCCCTAAACAATTCTTCTAGATTATACAAAAAATAAAAATAAAAAACAAAACGTCAAACTGTCGACAAGTATATATGTACCCTGGAAGGGAGGGGCCCCGAGTGGCCGAGTGGTCTAATGCGCTCTCCGTTACGGATCACTGCCATCTCACCTCTGTCTGCGTGGGTTCGAGTCTAAGATTCGGCTAATGTAGTTATGTGAGAAAGCTTGCCGGTAGCTTCTCGTGGGTAGGTGGTTCTTTCCGGGGGGTTTACCGGGTTATTCCTCCACCAATAATACTGGCCGCCATGTATAGCCTATTGTGTGCTGAAAAATGGCGTTAAACCCTACAACAACAACAACAACAACAACCCTAGAAGGGAGGAGGGGAGAAAAGGTCCGCTAAAGTGTGTATCAAATGAATTTTGGCAAAACAATACACGCTAAATAATTATACCTGACATTTTTAGAAAGTAAAGAATTTACTTGACTTAATATTACCGTTATAAAAAAAATTAAAAATGGCTGCCTATTGTTAATTTCCTGTTTGAAAATTTGTAACAGTTTAACAAGAGGCTTTATGTTGAGGTTATATCCTTTTTCCTCTACCGCTGTCACAGGTGTCGAACATAAATGTAAAACAAAATTATGTAAATTTTCCCAAAGCAATTTTACTGTGTTACGAAAAAGTGTCAAAACAAAAAGACATGACGCCATCATTTTTGGACAGCTGTTTATAATTTTATAAAAGTAATGCGATCATTACTTCGACTGGTCAGCATCAGAAAATGCTGACCATTAACATAATGGAAGCGTCTAGTCATGATCCGTATTTTCTGATGCAGACAACAAGATGTTATCTAACACGACACATGGAGGCAGCATACTTATGTGATTTACAGCATCTGCGCAGTTGTCAAATTTTGCATCAGGGATATATTCGCTAGCTGAATAACTAGGTAAGATCTTTTTCTGAGACCCGGATATTGACGTTTCAACTGTTTATGGCGGGATATTGTTGGTGGCTCCGGTGGGATCTTGCATAAGAACAACAGCGATATTTTGACATTTAGTACTTATAGTGCGATCTGACATCATTTTAGTACTTTATGAAAAAGAATGCTTGCCATTTCCATTTGTATATCAAGTTAGGTTGCGGCATAGTTATTCACGTTTGTTCATTTGTTGCCATGAAACTTCCAGAAAAAAAAAGTAGTTCCAGCCTCAATGAGTGCATGGTGATGCATGATCAAAAAACGAAAATACATTTTCCCAACTTTGGGGATTTTGCTGTAAAAAATCTGTCTCATATGAGTAGAAATTTGACAGGCATGAATAAAATCAAATGAAAAAAATTAACCAAAACTAAAATACAAAATGAGCGCCACTGTTGTCTTTAAAAACGTAACTGCAGCATTTTGCTTTTCCACATACAAAAATTTGTATGCCAATGAGAGTTTTAACATAGATTGACATTGTATGCTTCACGTGGTCATGGTAGCATACCTATTTAAAATTGTCTGACAAACAATTAAACATATCAAGTAAAATACAAACAACAAATTCACAGTCGTTAAGATCTTTGTTATTGGTATGGGCATCAGTCTTATAGATGTAAATCAGATATAAGTCTCCAAGGTTTAGTGTTGGATAGAATGAAAAACAAGAGGTTAGCAGCAAGAAGGGTGAACAGACCAAGTTTTTAAACAAACATAAGGCCTCTACGGAGACCGAAATATTTCAGACAAAACTAAAAAATAAATGTGAACAGACCGAGTTTTCAAACCTCTACGGAGACCGAAACTATTTCGGACAAAACTAAAAAAAAATGACAGTTTTGCTTTCAATTGATGATTCTTTTAGGTAAAAGTCTTAAGATGGAAATCCTTTAGGATTTCACATACAGACTAATTTGTAAAGTCTCATTCCTTTAGTCAATCAAATTGTTGGACTGGTCAGTGAGTTTAAAATTAATTCTCGTTAATGAATCATTAAGACATCGCATATACACTGAATTTGTTGGCTCTTCAATTATTAAAAATCAGGGTGGAGCCGTTGGTGCAAACGCATATAAAATATATCCCTGCTGGGCCTGATTTGATCTTTCGAGATTTATTTGGTAACTTTCATCGATGGAGTCACATACTAGATTTATTGCAACCACCGAGGATATATTGACATTAACAGGAGCAATATGTCGCCCACCATCGTCTGGATCATTATTATGTTTGAGGATGGTTGTTTGTGGTTATTATTTTTTCCATGCAGCTAGTATTTGTGGAAAATACTCATCTATGACATCACTGACGGATTCTCCTAATTGATCTACATTATACCCGGGAATATTCGGGGGGGGGGGGGGTATCCTCTACACGTATATTATATGCTTTTGCAAATTCTATTCTTGTTTTATGATCAGTATAATCCTTAAATTAAATATTTTCTTGTCAGAGATAATTTGATTACATATTTCTATATATTTGATGATTTCATCTCGCGAGGATTCTTTGGAAAAAAATTCCCTTAGTTCAGTAATTTTACTTTGAATGGCTTGACACCACCTACCACCTGGTTCTATCCACCCACGAAAAAAATCTTAAACTCTAAAATTTCCATCGTACGATACTATTGCATCATGATATGATTCTTTATCTGAACTATAATCAGACTTTTCAGGTTCGGGTAGATTTTGATAAGATGGTGCCTGAGGTGGGATTTCAGGCCATCCTAGCACGGTTCTTATAGAACTCTGATAGATATCTACATCATACCCGGGTGAATTTATCTGAATCGCGGATTATAGTGTTGGCTCATGAACTGTTATAGCGATTATTGATTCTTTTCCCATAATGGATTTTATTCTACGCTGTAATGCATTATTGATATGTTCGATTTGGTAAGACCCAGATGGTAAAGAAACTATATTCAAATCTGGAGTTCCATCTGATTTATTTTTACTCGCAAACACCAAGGAATTATTCGGTTGCTGACCACCAAATGATTTTGATATAATATTTGGCCAACTGTGGTATACTCGTAATTTTGCCAGCGCTATCTCCTTAACCGGAATCGCAGTGGGGAAATTCACACTGAATTCAGAGTTGGTTGGGGTTATTGAGATCATGGTTGTCTTTTGCGGCGTTGTGTTTGTCGCTTGTTGAAGTATTTCCGTTGTTGATGTCGATGACATTGTCATTGTTGTTATTATTGTGCTGTTTTTCTAATTTTGATGTTGCACTTTGGTAGATGTTCATCATCGCGGAGAATTAGTTATCTGATATTATTGTGTCATCGAGACTAGATGATATCAGCGACGATAATTGGGAATACGCGACTGATGCAATATGTAACTTAATTATATACTCGTGTACATGTAGTTTATTCTGACTGCATGTGGATATTTTTTGTGATGATGATAAGAACCCCTGTAATTGTTGTCGCCGATGACACACAAATTGTGACAATTACAAGTGTCAGTGCTGTTAACGCTGATAACAATATACCAGTTCAAGCAATTACACTTGAAACTGAATACACAATAATGTCAACTCTGGTAATTCGCCTGCGGTATTTTTTTTTATCTTAGTGGTATACTCGTCAATAAGAGTTTTTAGTTTAGTTTGAAACTCACGGACTTGATCATATCGATAATGTTGGACATTAATTATACTATTTACTTAAATCAATTACAAATTCTACGTAGTATGTCATTGATGCCAGAGCTAAATTACTACTGACTGAGGTTATTGTAAACGTTTAAATGGCATCCTTATCTATTATTACACTTGCAGTATTAATTCCAATAGATGTACCCGATGACACATTAAACGATATTCCTGAAAGCAGGGTCAATCTATAGATACCTCTGACTTCAGCGGTAATATTAATACCGTAATATTATTTTGAGGTGTCCAGTCGAAAGATCCTTGATGTGTCGAGTACACGATATTAATATTTTGTTTATGTGGTATTTTAATTTTATCAAGCCGGGTCGTGATAGCAGGAAAATCACTAACGATATCGTCATGTGTTTTTTTTTAATTGTATCGATATTTTTTTTAATATCAGAAAGTTTTATTGGGACATTTATCAGAGTACCAAAGAAATTATCCATGATTTCATCCGATTTTCTAAAATTCCAACGGAGGTTTGCAAAAGCACCTACATGAACATCATACTCAACTCGCAGCGTTATTAGTTTATCGTCTGTGGTTTTATGCTCAGCTTGCAGCGTTGTAAGTTTATCATCTGTGGTTTTATGCTCAGCTTGCAGCGTTGTAAGTTTATCATCTGTGGTTTTACGCTCAGCTCGCAGCGTTGTAAGTTTATCATCTGTGGTTTTATGCTCAGCTTCCAGTGTCGTTAGTTTATTGTCTAACACATCTACATATTTTTTTTGTCACAGCATCAGTATCCAGTGTTGGATCGCCATGTATGGTTATTTTATTTGAGTTCATGTCGAGGAGACCTGTCATTGTGTCACCGGATTGTTTTACTCGATTGTTGATATTATCTATCACTGTTGGTAAAATAACTCCTGGTTTAATCTTACCAGTGGAATCAAACACCGCTAGGGAATTTTCGGTCACTCCACTAATTCTAACTAGAATATCATTCAAGGAAACATTACTCATTTTCAATTTCCCTTATTTGTCTTGTAATACGACTATTTCATTTGGATCCACACTTGCGAGGATATTTCATCTTCGATTATTTTGTTTACATCTTTGGTTGCAGATATTTCCGCGAAGGGTTTTTCAGGCTTGAGAGAGATCTTCCCCAAATATCAATCATTATATTTTAAGATCTCTCTAAAAAGCGATTACTCGTATATTCGTGTACGGTTTTATGGGGTGGTTTAGTTGATGATGATATAGCGCTAAGTACATTTAATACTTCTAAGCCGTATATTGGTGGCTTGGTCATTTTCTGTGTTGGTAGCGTGGATTACCAGATCGGAATTTTTAATTGATGTATATAACGCATAAATTCTTTAGATGCACTAACACATATGAATAAAAAAAAACAATTACACGCGGATCAATCGCGTATGTAACCCAGTGAGTTCCAGGTCCGGTGCTGTTATCGAGATTAGTGATACCGGTTTCAGTGCTGTTTGGTTGTTGTGGTAATTGATCTCGCATAAAAACACCTCTAAAGTCTTTTATCGCTAATTTTTTTAGCAGCATTGAGTAAATCAAAATTTGACAGCGGAGTTAGTAAACCGACCATGGTAGTCTCATGTCGTTTCCACTGTACCATGAATACGGAGTTCCTGGTAGTCTTAGACCCTTTCCTGCTACTGATCGTCTCTTTTTGTATCCCTGTCCGGTAGCTTTCTTTAGTGCCATTCCAGCGGCGGTAGCAATGGTTCCGAGAACGGCAGCTTTCGCAACCGCGGGGGCGGCGGCTGCAATAAGCGCTGGAATCTCAGCGAGAAGTGGAAATATACCACCTGATTTTATCATGTCTTTGACATGAGAGAGTGACCTGAACACCTTTTCTATCTTTGATAGCATCATTGATATGCTTAATTTGACGAGCTGTCAGTGATAGTTTATTCTGACCACCAGACATCTGATTGTGTTTAAACAATATCGTAGTTACACATTTTTTTAGCTGAATCCGATTGCAATTTTTTAATTTGACCAGGAGTCAGAGTAACATTAACATGACTATATGACATTTTATTTAATACGAGATTGATCGAATTGTCTACATATTTACATGTTTTCTACTGGCGCATCAACTTCCCTCATTCGTCCACCACCTTCGAGTAGCATTGATTTGTCACTGAGAATGACAGCAATTGCTTTGTAACCACCGGCAGGAGGATCGGTTACACGAGCTCGGAAATGTATGTCAACGACGGATTGTCTGGTTAAATAAAGATGTTCCAACGAAATAAAAATAAATCGGATATCGATTTCTAAAATCTAATTGTGATATTTGCAGACCAGTATCTACATTATTATCACGTCCCATAAATGTCAGTAAACGATGATACGCGGGTGCTATTTGGTTTTGTCCATAATCAAGCAAAATATCCTTGGATGGTTCCGTTTATCCCCAGCGAGACTTCAGTAACACCTAGTTGATAAAATAGCATATGGCGTGTATTTGTGAATTTAATCGTGTCTTATCCTGTAACGCAACAAATATATGCCGCGGCGCTGAAATACCCTTTTTTGATGCCATGTGCCTGTTAATATACCGTTAACAGAAGTCTCCATAATTTTTGTTGTTGTCGTTAGCCATGATAGCAATGATTTACACCTGTATTCATAAATGATAGTAATTTTTCCTCGGCGGGTAGAAAGTATTTGCTTGTATCTTGAACCTAAAGTTCGATTCTTGATCGACTATTTGGTTGTATTGCGTTATAGGAATACAATTGATATTCGCGTACACAATCATTTTTGAGAACGGGGGCATCTAAGTCCAAGGCCAGATTCGCAGTAGATTTAAACATTTTATTATATATTTCTTGATCTAAATCGCGATATCAGGCCACTTCCCGTTATCATATTTGCAGTAATATTTCCCTGAGCATCAAATCCTTTATTTATCCGCGATGCTATTTTTGATCAACCGCGTTGTTTATTATTTTGCTAATATTCGCAGGCATAATCTCCGTAGATGGTAATTTTCCTGGTTGTGGTTTCTTTCGTCGTCCAGTTAGTGTTATTAGTTTTAGCAGCAGAGGGGGGCGAACCATACGATTATATTATAAGCAAAATATTTTAAGCCTCCTTTTGCCAAATGGAGCCTTAGATCAGATGGTTGGATTTTAAGCAAAATATTTTAAGCCTCCTTTTGTTAAAAGGAGCCTTAACGATTTTAGAGCCCTATTTGTCAAATTAGGGGTTTCTCAAAAATGTAAGAAGGGTCAAGCGTCGATTCGGCAAACTGAGGCTTTCTCGAAAAGGAAATCAGACAAGCGTAGATTTAGCAAACTAAGACTTTCTCGAAATCGTAAAAAAGGCATGCTCGAAGATGCCATGGTCGTTGTCGCCTCTGCTGCATTGGGTTAACCGAATATTTTATCAAGTCCGTCACGATATCGCGTCCGAGGGTCTGATAAATTTATCGTCACAAATCCGTGTAGGATTGACTGAGCGTGACTAAAGAAATTTCTAAATCGATTATGATCCATATCACCGCAGCACCAAGTTTGCCAAATATTTCTAAGAGTATGTGTGTCAACTCCGTTAAACACACACAATAAATTGCAGTTATCTTTGATCACCTGCGGAATTTGAGTATATCGTTGAGTGACATATATCACGTCGGTTTTTTTATGCCTGCCTCTGGAAAATATCCTAGCAGGATTTTTTTGATTGTCGAACATCACATCATCATATACGACTAAATTGTTAATACCTCCATCAATATCATAAATGCTCGGTGCTTCTTCGATATCGGTTATAAATTCAATGATATCTTCATCGATTTCCGATTCTGCTCTCTCGTTGTAATCCTTTAACACTTCGTAACGTCGTTGATCGTCTACACTCGAGGCTGCTAAATACAACTTGTCCCATTTCATCCATCTCGTTATTAAATTAAGTAACAACTGTGTCTTGCCACATCCAGATGGTCCGATTATAATCGCGCGAATAGAATTCGGCAACATCGTATGGTGTTTAATAGGTTCTCGTCGTCGGGTAGCTGAATAATCAATTACATTCATGTTATTATATATAAATTATGGATCTATATTGTGTGAAGTGCAAGGCGCGTACTGGCGCAGATGACTTGACGACGATTACAACTAAAAATAACCGATCAGCACTTTCCGGTAAGTGTGTACAATGCAGTACAAAGAAATTTAGATTTGTTTCTATGAGATCTGCAGGGAATGCTAGCATTTCTGATGATTTAAAAAAAAAACGAGGAGGTGATATTGCAGCCAAGTTAACTAAAATACCGGGAACACCGTGGGCGAAGTATCCAGGAGAAAAACACCTTCCAGGATATAATTATTGTGGACCTGGGACTAGACTCGATATCCGACTTGATGATTAAAACCAACCCCGACCGGGTGAATACCCAATAAACGCCATTGATAAGGCGTGTCATGCTCATGATATCGCTTATAAAAGCAGCAATCTGCAACACAGACATCTCGCAGATTTGAAATTAATTCACGCATTGAATTCTATCACTGATAAATCCTTCAAAGAAAAATTGGCTTCATGGTTAGTCAAATCAGCGATGAAAGGTAAATTGATGTTAGGTGCTGGTAATTAATAACAACATGGAATCTTTTTATTATTCTCCAAGAGGATACTGGAAGGGTAAAGAAGCAATCGGTAAACTCGCTAGTGCCGCGAAAGTGAAATATACCACTGCGGCTAATTGGTTATCCAAACAGGCGATATGGCAAATTTATGAACCACCGCCTAAACAAATTAACTATTCGCATTTTGATGTGACCGTTCCTAATGAAGTGCATCAAGCTGATATATTATTTCTGCCGCATGATGGTGGTTACAAATACGCGTTAACTGTAGTTGATATTGCGAGTCGATACAAACAAGCAGAACCGCTAGCGACAAAATCATCAACTGAAGTTGCTTCTGCGTTTGAAAGGATTTATCGGCGAGCTCCTCTGCGCTGGCCAAATCTACTACAAGTTGATCCTGGCAATGAATTTCAGGGTGTGGTTCTATCAACGATGAAGAATCATAATACCGCGTTACTACGAGGGCATACTGCACTACATCGTGATCAAGCAATTGTTGAAAGATTTAATCGCACACTTGCTGAGCGGTTATTTGGATATCAATACGCGAAGGAATTTATTCAGGACAAACGATCTCGTGAATGGGTCAAGAGATTACCAGCTGTGATTACCGCGCTGAATAACGAGATTACTCGAACAATCAACATGAAACCTAACAACGCGATTAAATGGAAGTATATACCCGTACAACCGCAAAAAGATTTTTCAAAACAACCAATACTCGGTAATGTCACTGTTAGGTATTTATACGAACCAGGAGAGCTTGCAGGTGGCACAAAAAGGGCTACTGATCCTATTTGGAGTGTTACTGTACATAAAATATCTAGTATAACACGATCTACGGGTAGACCAGCAATTTATAGACTGGATTCAAATGCTCCTCAGCGAGGATTCACTCGTGAACAACTGCAAGTGATACCCGAGGACACTCAATTACCACCGCGTGTTCTTAACTAGCACCTCTGCGTCTATTGCATTCAAGACAAGTCAGCATCACATTATCTCTAGTATGACCTACGCTGCTATCTTTTCTGTCTACGGTAAATTGTCTAGAATCCTTATCCGACCAACACCAACTCATTATACAATTGCAACTCACGCAGTGATTATTCTGTTGTTGCTTCAGCGTAATTATTAATTCGGCATCAATGTCAAATTCTCTGTTATTTTTCTTATCCTGATGTTTATAACCAGCGAGTTTTTTTTCTGATTATATCCTTGACGTTGTCAGCGCTGTCAATATCACTTATTGTAGTGTCGTTATCATCTAAAACAACTCTTCGAAGCTGATTTATTCTTCGTACTCTGGATACTGTGAGATAAACTAAATTTGACCACTCGATGTGATTATCCACCATCCAAACAATTGTATCGGATATAGTTAATCCATGTGAAGAATGTATCGTCTCTGCGTATCCTAGCATCCATGGGGATTTATCAGCACGCAATGCATCTTCTACGAAGTTGATATCAACCAACACAATATCATTTAACACTAAATTCTGCTTTTCACGCTGTCCTGGAATATCAACTTCGATATTCTGCTTTCGTGTATCCGAAGGTCTATAACATAGCGGCACTTGAACTGTTGCAAATTTTTCTTATGCGTTTCAAATAACTTCATCTGAAGTGTGTCCCTGACTATTTTTCTACTTGCGATTATCAAATCGTTTGGTCTCCACGCTTCCCAAAAATCATTCATGGGAGTTTCCGAAATTATTTCACGCGCTATCTCACATTGGATTCTATCCGGTTATAATCTGATTAGTTTTTGAACTCGCGTAACTGTTCATCAAGTGCTCTATGATCAGTACTAATTTCTTCATAATAGTCTACAAAATTCTTCAACCAATTATGTGGCGATAAACCGACAAATGGTAGTAGTTGGCCATGATCGCCGCACATTATTACTTTTGTGTTCGCGTGCAATAACCAATCAAGAAATCTTTGTAATACATCTAATGACACCGTGCATATCTCATCCCAAATTATGTCTTCAGGAATAAATTTCTCACCCATTCGATCAGGAGTCCATTCGTCACCTTTCCATCGAAAGAAACTGTGATAAGTACAAGCATTTACCCCTCGTTGTTTCATCTCTCTGGCAAGTCTGTGTGTTGGTGTTAGCACAATCATGTTTGATTTGCCACGAAATAACTCAATCGCGCGAGTCGTCTTTCCTGACCCGCCACAACCGTTTAAATAAACTGTTTTATATCTACATATTGGATTAGATATCTGCGGTGCGTTAGATATTTCTGAACACTGATTGCTTTTCAAATATTTATCCTCAATCGTAACATCTGCTGATTCGGAATAATCACACGGTATTTCCCGCTTAATTCTCCATGATCCCCAACTCTAGTCACAAATAGTGAATTCAGCTACTGCGTTGCTGTGTTTCATGTATATGTAAAATGAATCAGTGGCGACTCTAACTGCGGTGTCAGGAAATCTATTTATCATCGAAAATAAAATTGATAGAAGCATAAGCCAGCATAGATGCCCTCAAATGTGTATACTGAAGACTGTGTCCATCGCTGTAGGTAACAATTGTACCCAATTTGGTTCCATCGGACAAGAAAGCATCTTTACGATTGATAAATATGCCCTTAGATGTTATATCCGCGATTATAAAATCATATTCAACGTTATCTATAATCAACCACGACGAATATCGTTTATTGTCGTATTTGCCACCTTGAGTGAATTTACCGATTATCCTTCTACCAAGATCTTTTGCGGCTTTGTTTCTGATTTCAAATAACAGTTTCGACCATTTCACGATATTTTCTTCGTTGAGATCAGGGATTTGTTTTCGTTGTTCGCTGATTATACTATCTAGATCAGGTTGTTGTCGTAACCAGACTTCAGTCTGAGCTCGATATGATGTAATTGCTTCACTGAGAATCAGCGATATCAGTATGCTACAATCAATCATTTACCGTAAAAGCACTATTGGCATCCAATGTTTCGCAGACATGTGTCTACCAATCCAAATATAACAGCACGGATGAAGTCCTGTAGCCAATTCAAATGATACCACACGAGCGAATCCGGTTAAATCAAAATCAGGCAGTGGTCCATTAATTGCAACGCGGGCCATCTCATGGGTGGGATGTCCAAATCGCTTGAAGTATTCAGCGCATTCTCCGTACCCGAGAAAACTCCCTGGGTAACACGCTACTATATCAACCGAAATAATAGTTTCAGGGTCATATTTTGTATTCCATAATCCGCCGTGGTTATATTCAATGCAGCTTGATTTGATATCTGTGAGAAACTCACCTCGCGTTGGTTTCCACGAGTTTCTTTTTCTTGCAAAATGAGCTGCAACCGACGGAATTGTAAAGCAATTTGTTAATAATTGTTCGTCGTCGAAACTCTTCGAGAAACTACCAGCTAGTTTTTTCATCTTGTCATGGAGGGCTTCAGTGCGGTATAATTCTCCATTGGGTCTTACAAACTGATCGAATCCACCCTCGGGGTTTTCAGCGCTGTGAAGTAACCACACTGACACAGGATCGCTTTTACTCAACTCGTGAATAAAATCAAATAGTTTTTCTTCAGAGAATTCTTCTCCCGAGAATTCCATGGGTATATATTTAATGGTTCTATCCCGAGAAAATATCGTTACTGCAGATGTCCATGCGTGTTCGTTATGATCAATAATTTTGATTGGAGCTCCTTGTGATTTATATTTCGGATCGTATAATATCTCACCTGTTATCGTCGCTACTGATATTGGGAATTTTAGTATTCGTTCTAACGCTGCCACATTTTGAATTGTTGCCCCGTGCTCCTTTACTGTTAGTCCCCACTCGGTTATTCTCTTGCGTCTTAGATCAGTCAATTTGTTTCCCCGGGATGCCTTTGTGAAGTGTTCTATTATTCGTTCTGCTACACAATTCATTCTTGACGAAGTCGATGATGAAGTCAATAATGACAGTTTCATCGGTACTTGTTTTTTAATACTCAGTTTATCATTTAACGGATATATCCCATAAACAACTGCTGTTACAGGATAAGATCTTTCGTAATACGGTTTGTCAATTCCAGTCAGAATTCCTGGTTTGGAATCTTGACTCACAGTGACAGTTTTTTTATTCTTCAAGATGGGTTCAAATTTATGCATGATAATCCAATCTCCCGTGTCTGAGCGGATAATAAATTTCACTCTAAAAAATACTTTTTCTGCGTAAGATGTGAGATTATCACTGCTGCGCTTTTATCGTTCATGGTAGCATCAACTTCACCATTGATTCGAAATGTAGACCAGCAGTGAGATGCTCCATCACGCTTGAATTCATTAAAACAATCGCTGATTTTACCCAACATGGTTCTATCACTAAGTTTACTCTTGGGCTTATCAGAGACTCTATCGAGATTGAATTTAGCATTTTTCCTAGGCGTAATTTTCGATAATCTCTCGAATTCCTTCATGCTATAATTAAAACAAGTATTTAAATAGAGAATATATTATATAATGAATCATTGCAAATGGCTTATGATTGGATCAGTAACCCCGTGTAACAAATCATGCAGAAACGAGTTCTGTGGATATCATATGCAAAGTTTTCGACGTGGAAGCCTTGGCCAGATCCCTTGTATACGATGTGGGGTACGGGTGCGTGGTAAATTACAGTTGTGTCTCGGTTGTGGTGGTAAGCGATATAGGGACCTGATTCGTTATTATGATAAAAGAGTTAAAAACTCCATCAAAGATTCCACTAAGAACTCCATCAATGACACTGACAGCGTCCTTGACTCCGTCAACGATAAAGTTATAAGAACTCCTCAAGACTACATCGGAAGATTTCCAAATGTAATCATTAGACCAAACAATGAATTAGACAAATAGTATTATGTATACAAATGAACCAAGAATTCCGACCACATCCCGTGATCAGCAACTATGAGGCATCCAGTGATATTATTGTCAGACATCGTAAACTGAAGAAATCAGTTGGTGCTGTGAATTATCAAGGGTATCTGAGGTTTGCCGCTGGAAAGAAGAACCAACTTAATCATAGAATCATATATGAATGTTTCCATGGATTGATCAAGGATGGTTTTGTTATCGATCACATTGATTCCAATCCTAAGAATAATTCTTTATCAAATCTGCAGCCTATCTCACAAAGCAAAAATTTAAAACAAGGAAAGACTGGACAATACTCGAAAAAAGCGATACCTGTAAGATCTTTTAATACAACAAATAACGAGGAAATAGTATTTCAATAAATAGCTAAGGCCGGTAGGTATTTCGATATTTGTCGACCATCTGTTCAACGCGTCACAGAGGGGATTTATCGATCTGCGATTTCAAAAAGGACCGGGCAAAGGATTCAATTCGTTCATGCATAGACACCCGTATTTGGTTTCATTTTTGAAATATATTTTTCATATTAGAAGTATATAATTATCAATAAAATGAATCCTCAAAATATCAATGAGGTTATAACCGAAATTTTAAATTTGAAATCTCAGGGGATTTACATATCAGATGGTTTAAACTGCGATCAAATTATGTCCGACTTCCAGGACTTTAAATACGGCGCCAACAATAACAAATATGTACTACCCAAACAATATGCATTCATAAAACGAATTCAAATTTCAATTCGCGATTCCCTTCTATGCTGTGACGACGTCAGTAAGTTTGTCCCATTATTTACTATCGTGGAAAAAATAAGAAAGGAATTAGGGAAGGAGTATGAAGTAAAAAGAGTAATTAATTCAAAAGTCAGAAATATAAGATTGTAAATTGAACAAAACGAAAAAAAAAACCTTCGGATGGTCTGTTTTCGTCAACAATAGCGGTGAAATTATCAATGAGTGTTTTACTACAAGGAAGTTGTAAATATTACTGAAATTTTCATAGTAAATACTTTTTTGTCGTTGATTTTAGTGCTTTTTTGTCTGATTTTGGTGCTTTTTGTCTGATTTTAGTGGTATTTTATCTGATTTTCAGTGGTTTCAATCGGGTCAAATGGTCTATTTTGCATGGGACTTCCCGTAGACTTTTTCACTTAAGAATAATTTTGAGTAAAAAGTCATTAAAAACCCCACCAAAATTGACAAAAAGCACCAAAAATATACCAAATCAATCAAAAGTACACTAAAAACTGGGCTGGTTTCAATCGGATCAAATGGTCGATTTTGCATGGGATTTCCCGTAGACTTTTTTCACCTAAAATTATTTTCAGGTGATAAAATCACTGCATTTAGATTGAAATCTCTTAGCACATTAATTGGAAAATTGTTTACGATTTCAATAATGGTAAATGAAGCATTAACGACCCGATTTTTGGCTCGTGAGAGACTGGTCGCGATCAAAAAATTTATACCAATCCGCGACTTTGTCAGGAATAAACTGCAATCTAGACAGAGTTTACAAACTGGTTTTTCTTAGGGATCTGAAGAGTTGTTTAAACCAATAACCACAGCAACGAAGGGGGTAGAGTGTGCTATATGGGGAGATGTTCCCGAGACGAGGGAAAAAAGAAAAGAAAAGCCTTTTATTGGTAAACTTGAAAAAACAGCAAGAAGATCTAAACAAACAAAAAAATCTTTAAAAACATTTCCTGGTGATATAATAACTGCTGCAAGGCGACAAGAACAACAAGAACGAGAACTTCAGGAAAAAATAGAACGATTAGGTGATATTAATATTAGATCCCCACCACCTGAACGACTTGAACAAGAAGTTAGCGCGCCACCTGAACAACTTGAACAACAAAGCGCTGTTGCAAGAAAAGAATATCCACTTAAAAAGATATTTACGAATGATGCGTTAACTGAAATTAAAAATACCCTTGACGATAATGAATTAGCTGAATTTGCCAAAACTAAATTTAAAACAAGAAAAAATTATATAAAAGACGAATCTAGAGATTTTATAAGAGACAGCGACACCTGGGCAACAAAATTATATTTGTCGAAACACGGCGGAACTAAAATCTCAAAAACAAAACACTCTAATTATAATAATTATATAGCTACGATAAAAGGTATGGTACAACCACCAGCAGACCCAATCCCAGATGGAATACGAATAATGGCAGAAGCTGATTCTGAAAAGGTGCAACTGGTATAACTAAAAAATCAGCCGGGAAGGGATATTCCAGTAACCCAAGAGGGATATCAGGTAGTGGTCTAATTCAATGTCCTGGTAATATTCTCAGTGATATAGCACGATTAGAAGTTCTCATCGGAGGAAAACGAGCTGGAAATAACTCACCGGAAATAATCAATGAAGCAGCTGATATCCGCATGCAGTTATTTCAAGGTGACATTATGAACATTGCAACATATCGAGATTTCATTGATGAGTTAGTGGAAAATCCTACGGATTATGACAGCGACTGAAAATCTCTTGGATTTTTCATTAGAGAAATATCATTTAAATAAGATGATCATACACTACAACCATGATAAACCAACCAGCGTCTATGTAGTAAACTCGCGGTTTCCAGTTTATAGCGCGTACTATGGTGATGGTCTCGGTGATAACATTGCAGGGTTATTTGCAAGAATGGCTCCAAAAGTAGCGCCGTTAGCAAAACAGTTATCGATGAAATCTATTGATGTTATTCGCGATAAGGGTATTAGCGCTGTTGGAGATGCTGCCGGAAAAGCGTTTTCAGCCGCTCGGGATAAACTAACAGCGCTAGTTCAACGGCGAAGGAAACCAGGATCACTACCATCTACATCGGATATGCCTGCGAGTGTTAGTAAAATTATAAATAACTCAGTAGATCAAAAACTAGCGTCGCTGATGACTCCGTCGTTGATAGCAAGTGACCAGGATAACATAACCGCAAATATGATAGCGGGAAGTGGATTAAAACCACGGAGGGGTCGACGACGACGATGATTTAGACCAACGAGTATATAATAAAATGTTCAAACGGTCACCTGATACAGCGTTTGATATGGACGCCCCAGTGCTCAAGAATGATTCCGTACGTGATTATCAATTCTATTCTTATCAAGCAATACAAGCAGATCTGCGATCAAGAATTGAACTTCAAGTTCATGATACCAGTAAATACTTTCTACCTGTTGAAGCATTTATTGAAGTGGAAGGAGAACTTGTAACAAATGATGCTGATCATCATGATCCACCAATCGCAGATAACCCAAATGTCAGAGTTGGTTTTGTCAATAATGGTATAATGGCGCTATTTGATAGTGCAAAATATCTCATTGATGGAAGGGAAATTTAATCTATTGAGCGTGATGTTGATGTTGCCACAACAATAATCCGGTGAGCGAGATATTCCGATGATTATACAAGATCAGCGGGTACATCTATGATGTTCTCTAAAGATATCACTGATAACGCTGATCACATTCAGTATTTTAAATTACGGATACTGCAAGATACCGCAGCTAATCCACAGCCCGATGATCCTGAACATCAAACAAGACCAGCTGCTGCTTTTGACGTTATAAAAAGCGTTAATCTCAATTACACTCTAAGATTTGCAACACGCGTAGCAACATTGAAGAGGCCGCGTCGACAGTTTTCATGCGCGATTCCACTACATCACATATTTGGATTCTGTAGAAACGTCCGAAAAGTTATCTATGGAGCGAAGCATATAGTTTTACTCGTGAGAAAGGGTACCGACAATGATGCAATCTGGCGCAGTGCTGGTGTTGCCTCCGGTAAAGTTATTTTAACAAAACTATCACTGTGGATGCAAGTACTAACTCCATCAATCACAGCAGAAGAACGATTACTATCGTTTATGGATCAAGGAGGAAAATCGTTGTTGAGTTGGCTAACATCGAGTACAGATACCAAGGATTCTGATGTTGATAATACATTTACATGGAACCTGGCAGCGCGACAAGGTGTTTCAGCTCCGCGTCATATATTTGATGCGCTACAGAATAGAAATCGATTAGGCTCTCAAGAACGCAGCCAAATGATATTTGATCAATTAGGTGTCAGTGATGTCTCGTTGAGAATAAACGGACAACAGGAACCATCCGAGGATATACAACTTGATTACGATGCCAACAATATCGCCCGTGTGTACGATCGGTTTTTGTCATATATGGCGCGTGATCAAAATGTTGATACTGATTTGCAAATATCACAGTTGGATTTTAAAAATCTGTATCCGATTTATTACATTTCGCTGGAACATCTTGACTTAACAAGACAATCCGTCTTTGATATACACTTTAGAGCTCGTATAGCCCCTGGCGATGTTGGTTATAGAGCGGTTGCTGTTATTCTCAGTGATAAATCAATGCTACTCGAAGGTGTTGGTGGACGAATGAGAGTAATTGATGCACCAGTGAAAAATATGTAATTGAAATTCCTTTCGGATTTTTCCATTAGAATCAATCTGTTATTGTATAATGAAATACAGTCATATTAGTGTTGCGTTAACTCCCGGTCAACTCAAGAAATTGCAATCGGAATCGGCTAAAAAATGCGGAACTACAATAACACTAAAACCCAACCAGATGGCTAACGGAGCGAATAAATTGTCGCTGACAACTCGTCAAATAAAACACTTCAATGACGCGTTTGATAATAAAAAAAGGTGTTCAGATCACTCTCTCTGCAGCTGCAATTGCCAATATGAAAAAAACCGGCCGTATATTTCCGTTGTTAGCTGCGCTACCAGCGTTGATTGCGGCAGCGGCCCCAGCGGTGGCTAAAGCGGCAGCGTTAGGGGCTGTTGGTACCGCGGCAGGAATGGCACTAAAGAAAGCAACTGGGCAAGGATATTAAAAAGGGAAAGGGTCTAAGACTACTAGGAACTCCGTATTCATGGTACAGCAGAAAGGGTCTACGACTAGGACCGGTTTACTAATTGAGGAACCTATGGTTATGGAATCTTTGATTCCTATATCCAATTTTGATTTAATCGATGCTGATAAAAAATCGCAATTAAAAATTTCAGAGGTGTCTTCATGAAAGATCAGTTGCCGGTACAACCAAACAGCGCTGAAACCGGTATTGTTGATCTCGATAACAGCACCGGACCCGGAACCCATTGGGTTGCATAAGCGATTGATCCACGTGTAATTGTTTATTTCGATTGATATGGGTTAGCGCCGCCGAAGGAATTTAACAGCTATATAAACCGCTTAAACATCCCTCGTTGGTATTCCACGTTACCAGCACAACAAATGAATGATCCACCAATATGTGGCAGCGAAGTATTAAATGTACTCAACGCTATTTCAACATCTGGAAAACCACCACATGTTGTCGTAAATAAATACACTAGTAATCGCTGGCGGCATCGATGATTTTGCAACGAAGAGATTTTAGAGAGAGATTTTATAGAATAACATGATTGATATTTGGGGACGACCTCTATTACCGTTAAAGAAACCCAATGGCGTTGCAACCGGTGATATAAAAAAATAATCGAAGATGAAATAGCTGAGACGTTGAACTTAGCAAGTGTTAATCCCAATGAAATAGTTGTATTTCAAGATCGTCAGGGTAAATTGAAATCTAGTAATGTTTCCCTGGATGATATTTTAGTTAAACAAGGCGACGTAACCGAAGGCACTATCGCGTAAACTCAAACCAGGTGTACTTTTTTCAACTATTGTTGATAGAATTAACAATATTGACAAACCGTTATTAGATTTCCTTCGAAATCCACCGGCGACCACACCGAAGCTCACAACGATAAAAGATTATATGTTGTAACTAGCAACACTTCAAAGCAAATATGCAGATCACGTTGAAAAGTATACATCATTTCGTAAAAATATCAATGAGAATTTTTTTGCAACCACGCTGGATAAAATCGATATAAAACTTCCTGATATTAAAAAATCCATCGATGAGATAAGAAACACCATCGAGGCAATCAAGGATGATGCAACGAGGATGATAACAATCGTTGAAAAAACAAAAATCCCTCATGCGAAAACCAACAACGTAGTATACACGATCCAACACGGATCATTTGCGTTGACACCTACAAACAACAAATTAGATATCACTGCAACCGTCAAAGGTATTTATCGATTAATACTAGTGACGCGAACTCAATTTAATATATCATCGTCGAGTTCATCTGGGGTCAACAATATGATAACAACGATCATCGACAAGGATACAACTAAACAGTTCATGATAGCATCCACTGACAAAAATTTGGTTAGGGTTTCGATATCATGGTATGTAGAATTCGTAACGGATTTGAGTAAACAACTAAATTGAAATCGTAAACTGATTTGGAAATAAAATGACATCACCGACGATACCATCGGTATCTCAATACCGCTATGATCAGGTCAGAGAATTTCAAACTAGACTCAAAACCCTCGCCGAGGAGTATCAAACAAAAATAAAAAAAATACCGACAAAGAATCACCGAAATTGATGTTACCGTGTACTCGGTGAGTGGTGTAATCACCGGGGCCGGAATTGTACTATCTTCGGTGACAATAATTGCTCCGATAGCTGTTCCAATTTGCATATCCACGGCAACAACAATTGCGGGAATAATTTTGATATTAACAAAAAAATATCATCATGCAGCCAACGTAAACTACAAGATTACTTAATTAAATTTCATGCTGTATCAACCGCGTACTTGCAATTATCATCGATGATATCGTCGTCGCTCGATGATACATTTATATCCGATAGTGAGTTCTCAGCGATGGTAATTATTTATGATTCCGCGATGTCAAAATTAGAAACACAACATGAATATAATAACGATGACATCACCGCAGGAACTACTTCAATGAATAGTAAAAAATACCGAACCAATTCAACAAATAACGGAAAATACCACACCGATGAAGACCAGCATGATATCAATAACCTCAACCAATCCTGAATTCAGTGTGAATTTTCCTACTCCGATTCCGGTTAAAGAAATAGCGTTAGCAAAACTACGAATGTATCACAGTTGGCCTAATATTAGGTCGGTAGCATCTGGCGGTCAACAACCGAATAATTCCTTAGTGTTTGCGAATAAGAATAAACCCGATGGAACTCCAGACTGGAATGTTGTTTTGATACCATCTGGGTCATACCAAAATCGAACAAATCAATGCTGAATTTCAGCGTAGAATAAAATCAATTGCTGGAGCTGAATCGAAAATCGCTATAACAGTTCACGAGCCGACGTTATCATCTGCGATCGAGATAAACTCACCAAGTTATGTCGTAGATATCTATCAGAGTTCTATAAGGACAATACTGGGATGGCCTGAAATCCCACCTGAGGCATCTTATCAATTACCCGAACCTAAAAAGTTTGATTATGTCATAGATGTACAATCATATCACGAAATCAACCCGTCATATCGAGATGATTTGTATAGCATTAAAAATGCAAAAGTAACCGATAGATTTATCTTTACCGATAACAATACCATGCAATGGGATTTTGTTTTCGAGAAAACAATTGATTCATTCGTTACCATTGCATTTACGCTAAAAAAAATCATTGATTACTTCGGTGAGATCAATCAATTACATAAAACACAACTAGAACGACTACGACGGAGCTTTCAGGAGCATCTCTCTGATATAACAAAACCACGTGATGAGATCATAAAATATGTTGAGATATTAAATCAACTTGTATCCGATATTGAATATATCAACAAACGAGTAATTCAGGCAGCAGCAGAGAGGGTGAACCCTACAACCTTTTTAGACAAAATAAGGCTTCCTACGAGAGGGTGAACAGACCACGTTTTCAAGCAGAAATAAGGCTTCTTACGAAATCTCATTTAACCAAAAAAAAAATGTCTCCATTTAGCAAACGGAGACTTTACGATTTTTTAATCAATTTTGGTCACAACGTTGTTGTCGTTCACCCTCTCTGCTGCTAAGGGAGATAAATCCTTTATAGATTAATCCGCCACAACTTATAACATTTACCTACTAAGTTCCCTTGTATTATGACGTCAAAGGAATTTGTCGTCTGCTATATTACCTGTAGAGAGGTATAATTGACATGTGTGCGCCCACGTGACTGTAATGGAGTAAATACGTGTGTTTCGTTAGAGTTGTTTTTTTATCAACTTTAAATAATTTTAAAATCTTTTATTGTCGCTTTGGCTAAAACTGCATTTATTTAAATAGTTGTATTTATTTAGATCATCTATTAATACACTTTAAGTACAGACGTTCTTTATAATCCAGTATTACCTATGTTCGTTCAGCCGGAACGCGAGTGTTTCCCATTCATTGAAGTAGGTGGGCGTGGTTAAAATTCCTTGTATACAGTTCTTTGTGATCTAATCGATAATGCATTTTTGTATAGAGAATTAGAACAGGGAAAATATACGTTGTTATTTAAAAACTGTATTATTTTGTTTAATGTTTCATTTAAAATACTTGTCTCATTTAAATGTTGTGAAACAGCATTAATAAGTAATAAGGAAATAAAATAACATACCCATGAAACGACGCTGCTGTAATAGTCGCCTTATATAGTATATCAAAGGTATAAAGCTTGGGTCTTTCGAAGGCCAATGCGACCGATCAAAACTAACCAACGCCATTAACCCAGGCGTGTGGTTGTCTTTTGTTCACAATCATGCAACCGGGTTAATTTAATTGGTTGCTTTTGATTGGTTGATTGGCCGTAGAAAATCCGCCCCGTCGTTTCATGTTTGTGCTGTCTTGTGCCGTCCGCCACATCATATATGTATGCCTAAAATTTGCCACAACACTCGAGTGGAGATATATATGGCATTGTGACGTCACCCCAAGCATACCTTCTGGGCGGTCTAAGATGGCGTTTGCCACCTTAGGCCTCCCGCCGGAGATGTATGTTTCGGGTCCCCTTGGGCTTACTTGGATGTGAAGGCAACCAAGGAGTTCCAAAGATGTGTTGTCGTATATGTAACCTCTGGGTCTCTTTGACGTCATAGGGCGCCAGCGAGATTGCCAAATGAGTGTTTTTTTGTTTTTTTTTTAATAATTAGAGATACAGTATACTATAAAAATATGGATATCAATGATGTAAATGCTATAATTGCTGAAATCTCAAATTTAAATAATAAAGGGGTATTATTATCTGAAAGTCTCGACTGTGACAGGATTACCTCGGAATATGAAGATATTGAATATCAGTCTAGTAAGGGTCGTTATGTTTTACCCAAGATGTACAGGCTCGTGAAAGGAATTCAAAAATCCATCAATGCTTGTTTGTACGGTAACGACATTAATGTATTCATAACGCTATTTAGCACCGTTGAAGCAATACGTCAAAAGCTCGGCCAAGAATATCAAAAACGAGCTGAAATTGGTTCTAAAGTTCGTGATCTTAGAAAAATGTTAAACGAGGAAAAACCAGTATCTTAACCACGTGGGTGTTACTAAAAAAAAAAATAGGCTTTCGTAAATAATTTAAATAATTTATTTTTTTTTTTAGCGTTTTTTGTAACTACATAGGATTTTCTCCTGAGAGAATACTCATCAGTCTGGACTTGCCCATGCAGTTATGTGCATAATGGATGATCTGGTTGTAGTAGCAAGTAATCACCGCGACGCCTCCATTTTCACGTAGTTGTTCTTGTTGCCGCGTCGTTAACACAAATCGTTCATCGCCGTTCTCAGATATTACAATTCTGAAACCCCCAGCGATGTTATTTCTAAAACACTCGCGGATAGCGTCGTACAGTTTAACCCTGTCGAAGATGAATACGTTAGCTTGATGGTACATTATTTAATAACTCATCTTTTAATTGTGATAGTTTCACATTTGAAAAATTAGTTCACAAACAATATATGGTAGGTGAATCGCTTACAACTAGATTAGCCCGAGAGCGTTTAGCAGCAATTAAAAAGTTTATACCGGTTCGAGACAGACTTCGTGAGAAACTTCAACAACGACAACAAGCGCAGACTGACTTTTCTGTGTCAAGTGAACAACTGTTTACTCCGATAACAAGTGCGACCAAAGATGTGAAAACAGCAACTGAACGAGCGATATTTGGAGATATTCCTGAGGAAGGCAAGCGACGAGAAGTGCCTGTTCTTGGTGTGCTTGAAAAAATTGCAGCAGAGACCGAACAAACACGCGCAGGGATACAACAGCTATCCAGTGATATAAAAACTCAACGCGAAATTGAAGAACGCGAAGAAGAACAACAAGGTGCAGCTGCAGAAAGAGACTATTCACCTAGAAATATATTTACAGTCGTAGCATTAAATAGAATTGAAAGACTCGGTACTGATTCCGAATTAGCTGATTTTGCTAGATACAATTTTCCAAAGGGTAAAAGAGAGACTTTATTAAAATATGGGTTTGAAGATTTTATAAAAACCAGAAGGGATTGGGCATCAAAAATATATCTAGCGAAACACGGCGGGAGTAGAATCAGAGCGTTGCAGCACCCTGGTTTTGATAAATTTCTAGCTGCGGTTAAGGGCGGTCCACAACCACCACGTTATATGGAGGATCCAATCCCGGAAGAAATAGACAAAAATGCAGAAGCCGGTTCTAAGAAAACAAGCGGAAAAGGATATTCGATTACAAATCCTTTGGATTTCAACGCTGGAGTCTTTGACTCTACCGTGACATGCCCTGGTAACATTCTCAGTGATATATCACGGTTAGAGGTTCTCATCGGAGGGAAACGAGCCGGAAATAACTCACCGGAAGTAATTAATGAAGCAGCTGATATCTGCAGACGATTATTTGCCGGCGGTATCATGGACATTGATGTATATCGAGAACTCATTGCTGAATTAGTTGAAAATCACAGAGACGCCCTACGTTATGATGAAAATCCTATGGATGTAAGCGATTGATAACTAATTGAAAAACTACTAGTTTTATAACAAGATGATTATACACTACAACCATGATAAACCCGTAAGCGTCTACGTGGTGAACTCACGATTGCCTGTTTATAGAGCATATTACGGAGATGGTTTCGGCAATACCATTGCGGGGTTATTTACAAGAATGGCTCCAAAAGTGGCGCCGTTAGCTAAACAATTATCAATGAAAGCCATTGATATTATTCGTGATAAGGGAACCAGCAAAATCGGAGATTTCGTTGGAAATCTTGCCGGAAAGGCATTTTCTGCCGCGAAAGATAAAATAGCATCATTGGTGCGAAAGAAACCAGGAATGACTTCGTCATTAGTGCTGCCATCAACTACAGTGATGCCTGCAAAAATCAGCAAAGCAATAAATAGCGCAGTGGAAGAAAAACTAGCGTCGTTGGCTGCTTCGGTGACTCCGGCTTCACCGGTAACAGATAGCGCTATCATGAACGCGATAGCAGGAAGTGGTTTGAAACAAAAAAGAAATTCGAAGAATTTTCAACGACGATGATTACAAAGAGTTTCACAATTGAAAACACTAGTATTTTAATAAAATGTTTAAACAACAGGCTGATCCCGCTCTTGATATAGAAGCCCCAGTACCCAAGGACAATTCCGTCCGCGATTATCAATTTTATTCCTATCATGCAATACAACCCGACCTACGATCGCGAATTGAACTTCAAGTTCAAGATACCAGTAAATACTTTTTGCCATGTGAAGCATTTATCGAAGTAGAAGGAAAACTCGTAACAAATGTTGCAGCTGATACCCCATATGCAGATAACGCAAATGTCCGAGTTGGTTTTGTTAATAATGGCATAATGGCGTTATTTGAAAGTGCAAGATATCTCATTGATGGAAAAGAAATTGAACCAATAGACCGCGAGGTTGATGTAGCAACAACAATAATCGGGCTAGCAAGATACTCCGATGATTATACAAGATCGGCTGGTCCGTCTATGATGTTTGCAAAAGATACTACTGATAACGCTGACCACCTTCAATACATTAAAGTGTTAACAGCAAGAGATAATGCAGAAGCCGATCAACAAGAAGCAGCTAATCCAGAACGTCGAGCTAGACCCGGAGCTGCGTTTGATATTATAAAAGGCGTTAATGATAATTTCAATCTAGGGTTTGCAACACGAAAATTAGCATTGCAAGGACAGCAGCGATATTTTTCATGTGCGATTCCACTCCATCACATATTTGGATTCTGCAGAAATGTCAGAAAAGTCATCTATGGAGCCAAACACACAATCGCGTTAGTACGAAAAGGCAATGACAATGATGCAATTTGGCGTACTGGTGCCGATGAAGGTAAAGTTGTTTTGAGTAAAATAGTATTGTGGATGCCAGTAATGACCCCATCAATTACCAGAGAAGAGCGGCTACTTTCATTTATGGACACAGGTGGCAAATCATTGATAAGTTGGCTAACAACAACGACTGATGCTAAAGAGGATGATGCTAATGGTACATTTACATGGCACTTAGCAGCCAAACAAGGCGTTTCAGCTCCACGTCATATATTTATAGCGCTGCAGAATAGGAATCGATTAGGTTCCCAAGAACGCAGTCATATGATATTTGATCGGTTAGGGGTAAGTGAGGTTTCACTGAGAATAAACGGACAGCAAGAACCATCTGAGGATATACAGCTTAATTACGGAAACAACCAAATAGCACGTGTGTATCATCGGATGCTTTCATATATGGGTCGTGATCAAAATGTTGATACCGGTTTGCAAATATCGCAACTCGATTTTAAGAACTTGTATCCGATTTATTACTTTTCGCTGGAACATCTTGATTTAATGAGACAATCCGTTGTTGACATACATTTTAGGGCTCGTATAGATCCTGGTGGTGTTGATTATAGAGCGGTTGCTGTCATTCTCAGCGACAAATCAATGTTGTTAGAAGGGGTTGGTGGACGAATGAGAGTAGTTGATGCACCAGTGGAAAATCTATGATTTTCAAAAATATGTAAATGAAACTTGAAGAGTTTCCAATTAGATCAATTGAAAGCATAAATGTGTTTTACAATAAAATGACATATAGTGTTGTTAGTGTCAATCTGACTGATGGTCAGGTCAAGAAATTGCGATCAAAATCCGCTAAAGAATGTGGAACAACAATAACGTTAAAACCAGCGCAGATGTCCGGCGGTACACATAAAATATCACTGACGGATCGTCAAATAAAACATTTCAATGATGCGCTAAAGAATAAGAAAGGGGTTCAAATAGAATTTTCGAAAGCTGCAGTCGCCAACATGATAAAATCAGGTGGTATATTTCCATTGTTAGCTGCAATACCAGCATTGATTGCAGCGGCTGCCCCAGCGGTGGCAAAAGCGGCAGCGTTGGGAGCCGTTGGGACCGCAGCAGGGATGGCGTTGAAAAAGGCAACTGGGAAAGGATATAAAAAAGGGAAAAGGGTTGTACCTACCAGGAACCCCGTATTCATGGTACAGCGGGAGATCCGTGAACGGATCGGGTCTAAGAATACCAGGAACGGTTTAATTGAAAGCCCAATTGTTGAGGAACCTATGGTTCCTATGTCCAATTTTGATTTAATTGATGCTGCTAAAAAACTAGCGATAAAAAACTTCAGAGGGGTTTTTATGAGAGATCAATTACCGAGAAAACCAAATAACGTTGAAACCGGTATCATCAATCTTGATAACAGCAGCGGATCGGGAACTCACTGGGTTGCATACGCGATTGATCCACGTGGGATTGTCTATTTCGATTCATATGGGTTAGCTCCACCAAGCGAGTTTATGCGGTATATAAATTCTTCGATGAAACTTAAAAAGTTTCCGATTTTTTATTCCACGCTGCCAACACAACAATTAAATGATCCACCGATATGCGGCCGTGAAGTATTAAATGTCCTCGCGGAGATTTCATTAATATCCTTTGGATCTCCGTGGAAACCACCTCATCTGGTTGTAAATGAATACACGAGTGGGAAATTACAAGGATCAATAAATTGAAAACACAAGTTACGCTAACAATAATGATTGATATTTGGGGACAATCTCTGTCAATGTTGGAACCCACCGAGGAAACATCTGCGGGTTCTATCGAGGATGTAAAAAAAATAATTGAAGATGAAATCGCTGAGATGTTAAATTTAATAGATGTTGACCCGAACGAATTAGTTGTATTTCAAGATCGCCAGGGTAAATTGAAAAGCAGTAATATATCCGTGAATGACATTTTGATACGGCAGAGCGATGCCGCTGAAAACTCTATTGCGCTGTATTCCAACGGTGGACGACTTAAACCTGGTAATCTTATTTCTACGATCACCGACAAGATTGCCGCCCACGACAACACGATTGCCACCCACGACAACACGATTGCTACCAACGAACGTGAGCTGAATGATCTTATACGAGGTTATAATAATTTTCGCAAAAATGTCGTACATAAATTCTTTGGAACCCCGCTTGTGGTTGGCATGACTCTCGCTGAAATTAAAGACTTGTTGAATTCATTCTTCGCTAACAAGGAAGCTGGAAGGATGATGACTGCTTCAGAAATCAAGGCAAATTATCTCGAGATTTTTAAAGTAAGCGAAGATTTTGAGAAGGTACAAAAACTCACAAACGACGTAGTTGTTAAGTTTTTTGGAACCCCACTTGTGGCTGGCATGACTCTCGCTGAAGTTAAAAGCGCTATTGACGAACAAAAACTCATCAACAAAATAGTTAATAATTTCTTTGAGAGTTCTAAAAGTTACAATATCACGACGACATATTCTCAACTCGACGGGAATTATAAATCCCAAACAGGTTTGGGAGTTAACCTCCTTTTGGTTTCATTTTTTATTCGCCGCGATAAAACGATGATGAAATATACTGAAATCAATAAAACCTATTCCGACGTCATTGACGATATTATTAAACTAAAGGGAGATCAAAAACCAGTCAACGACGTCGTCGATAAGTTTTTTGGTGTCCCGGCTACATCTACGATGACTCTCAAAGATATTTACAATGATATTCGTAAACTAAAAGAAAATTTTGAAAAGATAAAGATTCCGCATCCACACATAAGAATTAAAAATGTCGTGTATACAGTCGATCATGGAACCATGGATTGGATAAGAGACGTTTATACTACATTGTCCATCGGTCCCTTGGGCGGAGTGAGTTTCGATGATATCATCGGGGTAAAGTGGATCGATGGTATCTACAGGCTAACGTGGATCTCTGTAGATCAATTTAATATGATCGCGGACGGTAAAACCTACTCTGGTGGCACCGCGACGTTTATTTTTGATGGTCGCAAACTAGACTTTAATGTCGTCGCGGTTAATAGCTCCACCATTAGAACAAAAATAACCTGGTGTTTAGAACTTGTACATAGTTTTTCCGGCTGAAGCTCTATACCTACGACATCCCAACCCATTAACGATGGCGAATAATTGAAAACACTAGCGGGTTTAAAATAACAATGACAATGACGAAGTCATCGACGACGAAATCAATTGAACCGATAATAGTCCCGTTGACGGAGTCAGCGGTATCACAATCGCAGATGACGGCGTCATCGCAATATCGATTCGACACCGTGAAAGAGTTTTCCGCGAACTTGAAATCACTTTCTGAGCGCTATCGTGAAAAAATGAAAAAATACGCAGAAGAATTACCGCCATCGACATCACCGTGTACTCGGTATCCGGTGTGATGGCCAGCGCCGGGGTTATTTTGTCGACGGTGACCATGATGGCTCCGATTGCAGTTCCAATTGCTATCTCCGCGGCAACAACAATTGCTGCAGTCGCCACCGCGATAACTAGAAAAATATCATCATGTTCTCAAAAAAAACTCAGTAATTATACAGCTCGGTACAGGGTGGTATTTGACGCGTACTCGAAATTATCCGAGTTGATCTCGCTATCAATAGATAATTCGTTCATATCCGATGTTGAATTTTCCAGGATGACCCAGTTGTATAACTCCGCGATGTTGAAATTGGAAATTGAAGACAGCGTTAACAATAATGTCACTACAATTCAACGAATTGCAACTGCTTCAACGAATCGCGGAGAATACAACTCCGATACAAACAAGCATCAATAACATCAACAACCCCACAATTTAGTGTGAACTTCCCTTCTCCGATTCCAGTGCGCGAGATCGCGCTGGCAAAATTACGAGTATATCATAGCTGGCCTAATATCAGATCGGTTGCATTTGGCGGTCAGCAACCGAATAACGCACTGGTGTTCTCGTATAAGAATAAACCCGATGGTACTCCAGAGTGGGAAACTGTTTCGTTACCAACTGGGTCGTACCAAATTAAGCAAATCAATGCTGAAATTCAGCGTAGAATAAAATCAATCACTGGAAAAGAATCAAAAATAGCTATTAATCTTCATCAACCGACGCTCTCGTCGTCGATCGAAATAAGCACAGAGGGATACATTGTAGATATATATAACAGCTCGTTAAGAACAGTGTTAGGATGGCCTGAAAAACCACCGGAAAAATCCGCCACCGACTTAACCACGGACGTACAATCATATCATGAAATCAATCCCAGTTATCGAGATAATTTATCTGATATAAGAAAAGGAAGAATCGACGATAGATTTATATTTACCAACAAAGACACATTGCAATGGGATTTTATCATTGAAAGAACAACCGACTCATCTGTTACTATTTCATTTACGCTAACTGACGTCCGTGGTTATTTTAATGAAATTAAACAATTATATGAAACACAACTAGAACAACTACGGAAAACAAAATCGCAAAAACATGTTGAAATAATAAATCAACTTATATCTGACATGAAATATATCTATGAACTAATTATTCAAACAATAATTAATGACAACAGCGACAATAAACAACGATTCCTAACCGATTACAATATCACAGAGGACAATCTGCGTAATTTCAAGTTTCCCAAATACAACGCTGATGAACTAGCAAGAATTGTTAAAACCGATATCAAGGCGCTACAAAAATCAGATTCAGCTGTCCTCTTCAGGTATAATAATGATCCAGATGGTGGCGGTAGGCATATTGCCCCTCATAATGTGAATATTTCAACGGTGATTGCGCTCAATTTAGTATGTGATGCAATTAAAGGAAGCTATCAAATTAATCTAGAGCAATCAAATCAAGCTCAGCAGGGATATATTCTTTATTCGTTTGCACCAACAGCTCCTCCAGGATTCCTAATTATTGAAAACCCAATTAATCCTGTCTACATGCGATGCCATAATAATTCGTTAACGAGAATTAATTTCCGACTCACCGACCAGTCAAATAATTTAATTGATCTACAAGAGGAGGTGTTAGCGATTAGTCTGTTTGTGAAATCATAAATGATTTTCGTCCTAAAGACTCGATCAACTTTTCGGTTGAACTCGTAAAAGAATTATTAACCAGAACTGAAAGTTCCAGCAGCAGAGAGGGTGATGACCACATCGTTGCGACCTTGAATCTTTTTAGGTGTATACGAATTTTATTTTATGACCATTTTTTTTAGACAGAGCAGTTTTAATTATATTTTCTGCAACAAATCGTATTGAAGTCCCACAAATGTCAAAGTATCTACTGGCTTCATTTATCGATTGAAAGCTTCTCTCTTCATTATTTTCTAAATCAAACGATTTAACTCTCCTAGGGCGTTTTGCATGTTTGCCATTTCCACCTAATTTTGAATTCAGACTTTGTGAGACGGCTTGAAGATTCACAAGACAGTTATCAGTCTTCACGCCATTTATGTGATCAATCACAAATCCGTCTTCGATTAATCCGTTATGACATTCAAAAATAATTCTGTGACAGAGATATGTTTTATTTCTAGCACTAAACAACAAATACCCCATATTATTTAGATATCCAACCGGGTTTTTTAGTCTGCGGTGCCTGACAACACCATCACTGGAGGCTTCGTAATTAACGAGCACTGGATGAGGTCTGAAATCTTGGCTCATTTGTATAATAATACTACTTGTCTAATTTATTATTTGCTTTAATTATAAGTCTATCAATGTAGTCTTGAGGGGTTTTGATGATTTTGTCCTTGATTTTATCAAGGACGTTAGGGTCAATGATTCGTTTGTCATAGTAGCGTTTTAGTTCCCTGTATCGTTTACCCCCACAAGCAAGACACAACTGCGATTTTCCTCTAACGCCCACCCCACATTGGAGGCATGGGAGAGGGCCAAAACTTCCTCGCCTAACGCTTTGTAAATGATACCCACAGAATTCGCTTCTGCATGATTTGTTACACGAGGTTGTTGATCCAATCATTAGCCACTTGCAGTGATTCATTATACTATATTTTTCTATTTAAATACTTGTTTTAATTATAACATGGAGGAATTCAACAGATTATCGAAAATTTAGCCTTGGAGAAATACTAAATTTATTGATTATAACATGGAAGAGTTCAAGAGATTATCCAAAATTAAGCCTTGGAGAAATACTAAATTCAATCTCGATGAGGAGTTCAACAGATTATCGAAAATTAAGCCTTGGAGAAATACTAAATTCAATCTCGATAGAGTCTCTGATACACCAAAACGTCTAATCGGTGATAGAACTATACTCGGTAAAATCAGGGAGTGTTTTAATGAATTCTACCGAGACGGTGCATCATACTGTTGGTCGACATTTCGAATTATTGATGAAGATGTCAATGTACCCATCATCGATGCTACTATGAACGATAAAAGAGCAGCTGAGATAATTTCACACCTTGGCGTAAAATCCAAAGGATTTTCATGGAAATCCAAAGGGGAAATTCAAAGATGGAAATCCAAAGGTGTAAAATCCAAAGGATTTTCATTGCAAAGCAATTCCCATCAGAAGTATTTTTTCAGAATAAAATTCATTATCGAAGTCGAAGGCAAATGGATTATTAGGGATAAATTTGAACCAATCCTAAAGGATAAAAAGACTGTCATTGTAAGTAGAGATTCCAAACCAGGAATTCTAACTGGAATTGACAAACCATACTACGAGAGATCTTATCCTGTAACAGCAATCGTTTATGGAATATATCCGTTAAATGATAAACCAGATATCGCAAAACTAGCTCCTATGAAATATTCACCGTTGACTTCGTCAAGGCTCAATTGTGTAGCAACACGGGTAATGGAACACTTCACAAATGCATCCCGAGGAAATAAACTAACTGATCTGCGACGTAGGAAAATAACCGAATGGGAACTGACAGTGAAACAGCACGGTGCAAAGATTTCTGATATAGCTAAATTAGAAACATCATTAAGATTCCCAATAACCGTTATGACGATAACCGGAGAAGTATTATACGAACCGAAATATAACAAAAATGGAGCGCCAATACAAATTATTGATCATAACAAACACGCGTAGACACCTGCAGTAACAATATTTCCACGAGATAGAACCGTGAAATATATCCCCCCCGGAATTTTCCGGGGAATTCGTCGGGGATGTTTTTTATAATGAGAAATTATTCGATGCTATTCACACGCTGTGTAAAGATGATCCTGTGTCAGTGTGGTTACTTAGAAGTGATGAAGATCCCGAAATAGGATTTGATCAATTTGTAAGACCAAATGGTGAATTATATCGCGTTGAAGAGTTAGATACTAGAATGAGAAAAATTGCTAATGATTTTTCACCAGAGAGTTCCCATGAAAAACTACTCACGGATAGTTTTACTATTCCATCAGTGGTAGCTCACTTCGCAAGAGAAAAAAACTCATGGCGTCCAACACGAAGTGATTTTCTCGAAGATGTTAAATTGAGTTGCATCGAATATTCCCATGGAGGGCTGTGGAATACAAAATATCATCGTAGCGGTATGATTTCAATTGATATATCCGCGTGTTATCCTGGAAGTTTCCTCGGGTATGGAGAATGTAGTAACTATTTTAAACGATTTGGACACCCCACGCATGAAATGACTCGTGTTGCGATTAATGGTCCATTGCCTGATTTTGATTTAACCGGATTCGCTCGTGTGATATCATTCGAATTCGCTACAGGGTTACATCCGTGTAGTTATCTTTGGCTTGGTAGACATATATCTGAAAGAGCTTGGATGCCAATAGTGTTACTACGATATATGATTGATTGTGGTATGCTAATATCGCTGATTGTTTCCGAAGCTATTATATGCTATCGAGCTCAGAAAGAAGTTTGGCTACCACAACCCAATCTAGATCGTATAATTAGCGAACAGCGAAAACAGTTTCCAGATGGAAATTCGAAGAATTTCAATGAAGAACAAATCATGAATTGGTCTAAGAAGTTATTTGAAATTAAAAAAGAACAAGCAAAAGATTTTGGACGAAGAATAATCGGTAAATTTACCCAGGGTGGAAGATACGACAATGCAAAATATTCCTCGCGGTTGATCATAGACGTCGCTGAATACGATTTTATTGTAACGGATTTAACGAAACAGGGAAAACTTGTAAATCGTAAAGACGCTTTCCTATCCGATGGAAGACGATTAGGTACAATTGTTACCTATTGTGATGGATATATTAAACAATATACGCATTTGAGAAGTTCTATGCTAGCTTATGCTTCTATCAATTTATTTTCGATGATAAATAGATTTCCTAATACCGCAGTTAGAGTAGCCACTGATTCTATTTATATCCACGAGAAATACAAATCAGATGTAGCTAAATTCACATCCCAGGAGGAAGCGTGGGGATGTTGGAGATTTAAAAAGGAGACGCTACACGAGTATTGTGAATCGGCAGATGTTACCATGGATGAAAAGTACTTAAAGTGTGATAAGATTCAATCAGAATTTTCTAATGCACCACCGGTATCTGATCCAATATGTAGATACAAGACAGTTTATTTAAACGGTTGTGGTGGGTCAGGAAAGACAACTCGTGCAATTGAATTATATCGTCGGTCAAATATGATTGTGTTAACACCGACTCACAGACTCGCCAGAGAAATGATACAGCGAGGGGTAAATGCCTGTACTTATCACAGTTTCTTTCGATGGAAAGGCGATGAATGGACCCCTGATCGAATGGGCGATAAATTCATTCCTGAAATCATAATTTGGGATGAAATATGCACAGTATCGTTGAAAATATTACAAACATTTCTCGAATGGTTGTTAAACAAAAACACAAAAGTCGTCATGTGCGGTGATCACGGCCAACCACCACCATTTGTCGGTGCATCTCCACATGAATGGCTAAAGGGTTTTGTAGACTACTATGAAGAAATTACTACTGATTATAGATCATTAGATGAAGTATTAAAGGAGTTGAAACAACTAATCAGATTACAACCGGATAGAATCCAATGTGAAATAGCGCGTGAAATAATTTCAGAAACTCCCATGAATGATTTCTGGGAAGCGTGGAGACCAAATGATTTGATAATTGCAAGTAGAAAAATAGTCAGAGACACACTTCAGATGAAATTATTTGAATTACATAAAAAAAAGATTTGCAACACTTCTAGTACCGTTGTGTTATAGGCCTTCGGATACACGAAAGCAGAATATTGAAGTTGATATTCCAGGGAAGAGTGAAAAGCAGATTCTCGTGTTAAATGATATTGTGCTGGTTGATATCAGCGTCGTTGAAGATGCATTGCGTACTAATAAATCCCCGTGGACGCTAGGATACGCAGCGACGATACATTCTTCACAGGGATTGACTATATCGGATACAATTGTTTGGATGGTAGATAATCGCATCGAATGGTCGAATTTAGTCTATCTTGCAGTATCCAGAGTACGAAGAATAAATCAACTTCGAAGAGTTGTCCTGACAGAGTCAGGCGATGATGAAATCATTGGTGACGATAATGACACTACAATCAACGCCGACAACGTCAAGGATATAATCAGAAAAAAACTCTCTGGTTATAAACAACAGGATAAAAAAAATAATAGAAAATTTGACATTGATGCTGAATTAATAACTACGCTGAAGCAACAACAGAATAATCACTGCATGAGTTGCAATTGTATAATGCGTTGGCAGTATTCGGATAAAGATCCTCGCCAATTTACCGTAGACAGAAAGAATAGCAGCATTGGTCATATCAGAGATAACGTTATGCTGACTTGTCTTGAGTGCAACAGACGCAGAGGTGCAAGCACAATGCCTCTGGCATCGGGTGCTAGTTAAGACCACGCGGTGGTAATTGAGTATCCTCGGGGATTACTGTAGTTGTTGTCGAGTAAATCCTCGCTGAGGAGCAGTTGAATCCAGTTTATAGATTGCTGGTCTACTAGTTGATCGTGTTATATTAGATATTTTATGTACGGTGACACTCCAAATAGGATCAGTAGCTCTTTTTTTACCACCCTCAAGCTCTCCTGGTTCGTATAAGTACCTTACAGTGACATTACTACCAAGAATTGGTTCTTTTGAAAAATCTTTTTGTGGTTGTACGGGTATAAACTTCTTTTTAATAGCGTTGCTAGGTTTCATGTTGATTGTTCTAGTAATCTCATTATTGATTGCGGTAACTACACCTGGTAATCTCTTAACCCATTCACGGGATCGCTTTTCTTGGATGAATTCCTTCGCGTATTGATATCCAAATAACCGTTCAGCAAGAGTCCGATTAAATCGTTCAACAATTGCCTGATCGCGATGTAGTGCAGTATGCCCCCGTCTGATGGTGACATTGTGATCTTTCATCGCTGATAAAACAGCGCCTTGAAATTCCTTGCCAGGATCAACTTGTAACAGATTTGGCCAGCGTAGTGGGCCTCGTCGATAAATCTTTTCAAATGCAGAAGCAACTTCAGGTGATGATTTTGTTTTTAGCGGTTCTGCTTGTTTGTATCGACTCGCAACGTCAACTACGGTTAGCGCGTATTTGTAACCGTTGTCATGTGGTAAAAACAATAAATCAGCTTGATGAACTTCATTGGGTACAGTAACGTCAAAATGCGAGAAATTGATTTGTTTAGGACGCGGTAGATAAATTTGCCATATAGCCTGTTTGGATAACCAATTAGCCGCAGTAGCCTTTTTCACTTTTGCGGCGCTGGCGAGTTTACTGATTGCTGGTTTACCCTTCCAGTATCCTCTCGGAGAATAATAAATAGATTCCATATTATTAATTACCAGCGCCCATCATCAATTTGCCTTTCATAGCCGATTTTACCAACCACGAAGCAAGTTTTTCTTTGAAAGATTTATCAGGAATAGCATTTAACGCATGAATTAATTTCACATCCGCGAGATGCCTGTTTTGCAGATTGCTGCTTTTATATGCAACATCATGAGCATGACACGCCTTATCAATAGCGTTTATCGGATACTCGCCGGGTCGGGGCTGATTTTGATCATCAAGTCTGATATCTAATCGTGTTCCGGGACCACAGTAGTTATATCCTGGAAGGTGCTTTTCTCCGGGGTACTTTGCCCATGGGGTTCCAGGGAGTTTTGCAAATTTGGCTGCGATATCACCTCCTCGTTTTTTTTAAAACATCTCCGAATTGTAAAATCTTTGATTTTGTAGAAACAAATCTAAATTTTTTTATACCACATGTTGCACATCTACCAGTTAGTGCAGATCTGTTATTTTAGTTGTAACCGTCGTCACATCATTTGTGTTAGTACGCGTTTTACACTTCACACAATATAGATCCATAATGTATGTATAGAGATATGGATATAATTGATTTTTCAGCGACTAAAACAAGAGAACCAGTTAAGCATCATGCAGCGCTACCAAACTCTATCCGCGCAATTATAATCGGGCCATCTGGATCCGGCAAGACGCAATTGTTGCTCAATTTAATAATGAGATGGATGAAGTGGGATAAGTTGTATTTAGTTGCTCCTAGCGTAGATGATCAACGATGCTATGAAGTGCTAAAAGATTTTAATGAAAACGCTTCAGAAATTAAGGGTGAGAACGCCATTGAATTTATCACAGATATTGACGAGGCACCATCCGTGGATGACCTTGATGGGAACATTAACAATTTAGTCGTATACGACGATGTGATGTTAGACAATCAAAAAAACCCAGCTAGGATCTTTTCCAGTGGCAGGCATAAAAACACTGACGTGATATATGTCACTCAACGCTACACTCAGATTCCAAAAGTGATTAGAGATAACTGTAATATTCTTGCTGTGTTTAACGGCGTTGATACACATACGTTACGAAATATTTGGCAGACATGGTGTTCCGATATGGACTTCAATCAATTTAAAAATTTCTTTAGTAACGCTCAGTCAACCCCGCATGGATTTATAACAATAAATTTACATGATCCTCGGACACGATATCGCATCGGACTCGATCAAATATTCGGTTGAAATCATTTATTTTTTTTGTTAACCAGAACTGAAAGCTTTAGCAGCAGAGAGGGTGAACGACAACAACGTTGTGACCAAAATTGATTAAAAAATCGTAAAGTCTCCGTTTGCTAAATGGAGACATTTTTTTTTTTTGGTTAAATGAGATTTCGTAGGAAGCCTTATTTCTGCTTGAAAACGTGGTCTGTTCACCCTCTCGTAGGAAGCCTTATTTTGTCTAAAAAGGTTGTAGGGTTCACCCTCTCTGCTGCTCAGGCGATAACTAATGACAAAAATGGGGATAAAGAAAAATTCCTAACCGGTCATAATATCACAGAGGTCGATTCACCCGATTTTAAGTTTCCTGGGTATAATGCAAATGAACTTAAAAAAATCTGTTACTGATCTTATTCAAGAAAACTTTTCTTTGATACTCAACAAATGGAAACAACAAACAACTATCCTCAAACGTAATAACGACCCAAACGGAGGCGGCAGACATATCGCTCCTCAAAATGTGAATATAACCTCGGTGATAGCATTGAATTTAGTATGTGATGTTATCGAAGGAAGCTATCAAATAAATCTTGAGCGATCATATCAAGCTCAGCAGGGATATATTCTGTATTCATTTGCACCAATAGCTCCACCCAAATTTCTAATCATTGAGGATCCAACTAATCCAGTTTATATGCGATGTCATAATGATTCATTAACGAGAATTAATTTTAAACTCACTGATCAATCCAATAATCTAATTGATTTACAAGGCGAAGTCTTACAAATTAGTCTGTTTGTGAAATCGTAAATGATTTTCATCGTAAAAACAATTGTTAACCCATAGCAGCAGAGGCTACAACGACCATGGCATCTTCGAGCATGCCTTTTTACCATTTCGAGGAAGTCTTAGTTTAATAAATCTACGCTTGTCTGATTTACTTTTCGAGGAAGCCTCAGTTTGCCGAATCGACGCTCGACCCTTCTTACATTTTGAGAAACCCCTAATTTGACAAATAGGGCTCTAAAATCGTTAAGGCTCCATTTGGCAAAAGGAGGTTTAAAATATTTTGCTTAAAATCCAACCATCTGATCTAAGGCTCCATTGGCAAAAGGAGGCTTAAAATATTTTGCTTATAATATAATCGTATGGTTCGCCCCCTCTGCTGCTGTTTTTCTTGGCCGCGTAAAATGCTTTACCGGCAACATCACCAACAGCGCTAATACCCTTATCACGAATAACATCAATAGCTTTCATCGATAATTGTTTTGCGATTGGTGCTATGTTTGGAGCCATCCTTGCAAATAACCCTTGAATAACATCACTGAGACCATATCCATAATACACCCTATAAATAGGAAATCGTGAATTTATTACGTAGGCCATAGTTGGCTTATAGTGGTTGGAGTGTATGATCATTTTATTTAAATACCATTTATCTAATCAGTGAATCAATCACTAATGACAAAGTCATCAGCGACATAGTCACCAATGACAATTAGTCACTATGGTAACCATCAACTAGTTAATCGATAAATTCTTGATATACACCAATATCCACGATACCACCTTCAAATAGTCGTCTGCAGATATCAGCGGCTTCATTAACTATTTACGGTGAGTTATTTCCGGCTCGTTTCCCCCCTATTAGAATTTCTAATCGTGCTATATCTTCGAGAACATTATTAGGACAACGAAGTAGACCACTACCATGAGTTACACTGAGAAAATCCACTACCAGTTGCACCTTGCGTATCATCAGATTCTTCTCGATCAGTGGTATATAATACCCTTGTTGTTTTTGTTCTTGTTTCTTTTTGTCTCCGTGTTTGTCTCCGTGTTGGTGTTTGAAGCTCCTTCCTTTGCTTTTGTTGTTCTTCTATTTTTCTTTGACTCTGTTCCTTTTGTATTTGTTGGTTTTCTCGTTGTTGTACATCATAATCAGTTATCCCATCTCGATACTTTATATAACCCAATTCTTTTGTATTTATACGACCAAACCCCTTGTTCCATTTATATAGCCAATCAATCCATTCATCGCGTTTTATTCTATTTCTTTTTTATTCTCCTTTTAAAAATTCATTTCCTGAATGATAACTTTTAGCAGCAAAATCACCAAAAGTGTGACAATCCTTAGGTTTTAATATATGAAATTGTTTAATTAATGTTTTAGCCTCATCGGTCAATTTATCCATGAAAGAAAAAAACATCTTTTTGAATTTTACCAACAGAACATTCAAATTGAGATTGTGGTTTGGCTCCAGCCATCTGTTTTAACAATGGAAGAATACCCTTTTTTATATCTTCATCGTTAACAATATCTCCCAATATAGCTTTCTCAGTGGCCAATGCAGCTTACTCAGTAGCTGTAGTTATCAGTTTAAATAATTTGTGCAGTATCAGTTGCAAAAGTAGTTTGAGATTCCTGACGCGCTTGTAATTTTTGTCTGACAGAATCCCTTACGGGTATAAATCTCTTTATTGCTTTTAATCGCTCACGAGCTAATCTAGTTGTTAATGATTCTCCTACCATGTTTGTTAAATATTTGTGTTTGTGTTTGTTTGTGCGAAAAAAACCCACATCTAGTTGCATTATCATACCTGTAAGGTATCATACTTGTAAAATATTTGAACTTCCTACTAGTGTTATAGAATTTCAACCCCATACAACGCATGCGAGTGTTCTAGCAAGTTCAAGGTACATATAACCTTAATTAAGAACGGCACAACCTTTAACTTCTAGGTTCGAGTGTTCTAGCAAGTTCAAGGTACATATATTTACATATTTACAAGGACGCCACAACCTTTAACCTATAGGTTTGAGTTCAAAGTACATATAATTTTAATTAAGGACGGCACAACAAAGGTATACATGATGATGACATATCAGAACACCTAGCCTGTTAAGAACAGTCTAGCAAGCCCAATATGAATGACGACAGAATACCTAGCCTGTTAACAACAGTCAAGCGATTCCAATAAGGCTTATTTACAACTATTTACAAAGGACAATACAATATAATACAACTATTTACATATCTACAACTATTTACAAAGGACAATACAATACAACTTTTTACATATATACATACGGGCCCTCCTCTACAATCAACTGAAACTACTCTACCCCACAAAATCACCCCGGACAGAATGCAAAAACACATTCACACCGCGTGACGGTGTGACGTAGAGTGGTTTTCAGTTCAACTTCGATCAAGGCTAGGAGCCCAATAACAAAACCGTCGACGTGTTATATAAGCTGATTAATACACGAAAATTAACAACAACGGTGTGTGATTTTTACTCTTTCGTAACTTAATTGTGATTATTGACAACATCTAAATAAATCAAGATACCTGACAGAAGTATAAAAAATACCATATTTGTAAATATTTTATATTTGACTCTTTTTTAACAAAATAGATCAGAGAACGAATACGTGTGTCACGGAATGTTGTAGTTTTTATTTAGGAAAGACATGTACTCGGGTTTTGTTTATCGTGTGCAACGATACCCGAGGGTGATTTTATTTATTTATATATATATGGGCAGTTGTACTTCGGAATCGTGAGTACAATTCGCTATATGCCGCTCGTGCAAAGTGTTTTTGATACGGAGCACGAATCCGTATAAATACTCTGCTATATGTAAATGGTCTTTACATTACTACGGGTTTTGTCAACAAGCGGCTGGTTTCAAGGACTGTAGCTATAGGGTTATAGATCCGAGGGAGGGAGGATTGCACAACTTTAGCTGTAGGGGTAAGTACATTTTTGATACTGAGTGATAGCTTTTTGTATCACTATTTTTACCTTTGCATGTTTGTTATATAGTTTTACACAGCATAATACTCGTATTCGCGAGGCATTTAAATTGGTAAAGTAAAGCTATATTTTGTTAAAATATAATTGTTTACTATTCAGCATTATCAAACAGTGAAGGTGTACTATAGAACCTGTCATTTTGTATTTATGATAATAATAGTCTTGATAATTTACCGTGTATAACGTCATTACGTTATGTCTGTATCAAGGTTAGTACACGGTGTCGGGTATCTTTTCAGCTATTTGTACGAGGGTGTTAAACGTCCGGGGTGCCCGGAGCTGTCGAACGTCTGGAGCTGTGATTAAATGCACTGGTGTGTCCAGAGCTGTTTAATGTGCCGGAGTGTCTAATGTCTAGCGTCCGGAGTGTCTAATGCCAAGGGTGACAAGGGTGACTCAGCGTGGAGCTGTCTAAATGACCAGAGTGTCTGGAGGGTCTAATGTTTCGTAGTATTCCGAGGGTCCGGAGTCTGTAGAAACTGTGAAGTTCTATTGTACCAGCTGTGGAGCTGTATACTAATAGTTGATTATATATATTTATTCGTAAATTGTTAGCCGTTGGCTAATGTGGGTTTGCGGAACCCAGTATATGGTTTGGGACTGGAAAGATAAGTTATCTGTCCTGTTATTATTTTTCAAATATAGTTCCGCTACTTGAGCGTATACATTTTTACTATATGAGTAATCCTGCATTGTTTACTACGTGAGTAAACTGTATTCATGTTTTTTTTGTATAATTTTTTCGCTGGGGTTTTGTATCAGTTTTTGTATCATTGTATCATTGATTCGTATCATTGTTTTGTACCATTGTATCATTTATTTGTATCATTATGAGTCGTTTGCATCTTCTAGTCTTTGCGTAATTATGTATAATTAAATCCAACATTTGGATTACAATACGCACGCATTTCATTGTTTTGTTTATATACATTTATCGCCACATTAAATCATAATTTTTATATCTGTATCATCAAAGCGTGTTTTGTTGTTAATCCGAAGTGGTCCGTCCCGGTTATCTTGTTACAAATGGTGTCAGAAGTGGGATCATTTCGGATTTAACAGAGTACTGAAATTGGTTTGTAGGTTTTTGTCTTTCAGACTCGCTTGATAAAGTATAGAGGGGTTAGGTAGATATCTAATGTTATTTTATTTCTTTGTATTTATTTAATAATTGTGTTGCAATTCTGAGAAGGGAAATACGGTTTACTGGTAATTGCGTGTTTTGTTAAGCCTGGACTTTAAGGTTGGTCACCGCCAAACTTCTGAAATGTCTTCTATGAAAGAACTGGTAGAATTGGGGAAACAGTTCGGTTATGAGGGGGAGCCCCTTAGAAATTTCGTTCGTGAGGAACAGGCTAGGGAGAGGGACCAAAGATTAAAGGAGAGGGAATTAGAAAGGGAAACCAAGAGGGAAATGCTAGAATTAGAGAAAGGGAAGATAGAATTAGAAAAACAAGCAGAAGAAAGGAGAATGGCTTTTGAAAAAGAAAAGATAGAACTAGAAAAACAGGCAGAAAAGGAAAGGATAGAACTAGAGAAAGGGAAGATAGAATTAGAAAAACAGGCAGAAAAGGAAAGGATAGAATGGGAAAGGGAAGCAGAGAGGGAAAAGATAGAAAGGGAAAAACAGGTAAGGTTAGAAACTTTGGAGATAGAAGATAGGAATAGGCAGAGGGAGCATCAAAGGAATTCTGAGTTATTGCAAGCTAAAAAGAGGGGGAACATGATGTTAAACTGAGGGGTCCAAAATTGCCCCCATTTGAAGACGATAAAGATAATATGGATAGTTATCTAAATAGGTTCGAGAGGTATGCTACGGTACAAAAATGGAAGAAAGACGATTGGCCGCTTCACCTTAGCGCGTTACTGAAAGGTAAAGCGTTAGACGTGTATTCGCGTTTATCCACGGCCGATTCGCTCAATTACCCCGTGTTGAAAGAGGCACTTCTCAAGAAATATGAACTAACTGAGCAAGGGTTTCGCAAGAAATTTAAATATAGCAAACCCGAGAGAGGCGAAACATTCACCCAGTTCGTCAGTAGGACTTATAATTACTTGCAGCGATGGGTGGAATGTGGAAAAGTCGTCAAGACATTTGAGGGTCTTGTTGATTTCTTGCTTCGTGACCAATTGTTAACAACATGTGGTAAGGAGCTATATTTATTTTTGAAGGAAAGGTCCTTCACAAATATACATGATATGGCCACACAGGCGGATTTGTTCGCTGAAGCCCGGGGAGGTTCGCAGAATGTCGTCACGCGAGATATCCAAGGGGGGAATCAGGGCAAAGACAGAAAACCCAGGGAACCTGATAAATCGGGTGGGCGTAACCAGGGGAAGCAGAGTGACGCGAAATGTTTCATTTGCAAGGAAGTGGGTCATATCTCCCATTATTGTCCTAAGCGGAAGGGACCAGTCCAGAAAGTCGCGGTAGCCATTAGAGGCAGAAGGTCGGTAAACAGAAAACTAGATGTTTCCCAGCAAGCTAAGCGGGAAGCAGTACGCGAACCGGTGACGCGTTTAGAGACCAATTGCGATGCAATCCAATCAATCGGTAGATGTATTTTTCCAGAGGCACGGGTGCCGATCGCAAACGGCACTGTCAACGGACAAGAGGTCACAGTTCTACGAGACACCGGATGCACTACTGTAGTCGTGAAACGGAGCTTAGTCCGCGATGATCAATTGCTTGGGTTTAAATCACCTTGCATGTTACTTGACCAGACAATCGGCCATGTTCCAGTCGCCAGGATAATGGTAGAAACACCTTTTTTGACAGGGACCGTGGAAGCTTTGTGCATAGCCAACCCGATATATGAACTTACTATTGGCAATGTACCGGGTTCGAGACTTCCAACCATAGAAGATTTCAGATTTCCTATCATCCAAGCGGTACAAACTAGAGCTCAAATTAAGGAGCAAAATAAACCATTACGTAAATTGAAAGTACCAGAAGCCATTACTGATATCTCCCGCGAAGAATTTCGAAATGAGCAAAAATGTGACGAGTCTTTACGTGCAATTTCAGAGAAAACATTAACGGGTACAGTGAAAAAGTGTAAGAACGGGGGTTCCTCTAAATTCCTTACTCGAAAGGGTTTAATGTACAGGGAATATTCTACATCAGACAGGAAGTTCCTGCAACTAGTGGTTCCCCAGAATTTGAGGTCACATGTACTCAAGGTCGCGCACGAGTCTAGTATGGCGGGTCATTTAGGCGTAAAGAAAACAACGGATAGGGTATTACGAGAATTTTATTGGCCTGGTGTCAACAGCGATGTAGCGCGGTTCTGTCGCTCGTGCGACATTTGCCAGAAGACTACCCCTAAAGGTAGGGTAACTAGAGTACCGTTGGGTCAGATGCCGTTGATAGATACTCCGTTCAAAAGAGTAGCCATCGACATTGTAGGACCAATATTTCCACATACAGATCGAAAAAACCGATACATTTTGACGCTGGTAGATTACGCTACCAGATATCCCGAAGCCACAGCTCTGCCATCAATTGAAACCGAACGTGTAGCTGAAGCGCTCGTAGACATGTTCAGCAGGGTCGGAGTGCCCGAGGAAGTTCTTACAGATTGTGGAGTACAATTTACCTTAGATCTCATGGCAGAAATTAGTAGGTTGCTATCCCTTAAACAATTACGTACAACACCCTACCATCCTATGTGCAACGGGTTGGTCGAGAAATTCAACGGGACACTGAAGCAAATGTTGCGGAGGATGTGTGCGGAAAGACCGAAGGATTGGGATAGATATCTGAATGCCCTTCTGTTCGCATATCGTGAGGTTCCTCAGGAAAGCTTAGGTTTCTCCCCGTTTGAACTATTGTACGGAAGGACAGTCCGTGGTCCTATGCGTATACTTCGCGAACTGTGGTCGGACGAGGTCGTGGACGAAGAGGTTAAGACCACTTATCAATATGTGGTTGATTTGCGCGAAAGATTAGAAAGTACATGTCGGCTGGCTCAAGAAGAACTCGTGAAATCAAGTCGTAGATACGCAAAGTATTACAACCGAGGAACGCGGAGGAAAAAGTTTGACGTAGGAAATCAAGTGTTGGTGCTTCTTCCAACGAATAACAACAAGCTGCTAGTTCAATGGAAGGGGCCATATGAAGTCAAACAGGTAAAGGGCGAAATGGATTATATCGTTGAAGTAGAGGGAAAATCGAAAACGTTTCATGCCAATATGCTTAAACTCTACATAGCGAGACCTGGACAAACAATTGATAAAGGGATCTTGAATGTAGTATGCGTAGCGGTGATAGAAGATGGGTCTAATGATGAAGGGGAATTAGTCTCCAGTAAAGGATTACCATTTGAATACCCTATTGACGTAGGCAAAGAAAGTATTGACCAGATAAATATATGCCCTGATTTATCGGAAGGTCAGCGTACACAAATCATGGAGGTTTTTTCTACATACCCAGAGGTGTTTACGGACAGACCAGGCCGTACGAATCTAATTCAACATGAGATAAAATTGAATACATCTGATCCTATCAGGATTAAAGGATATAAGATACCCTTTAATGCACGAGAGACTATCAACGAAGAAGTGACCAAAATGTTAGATCAGGATGTGATCGAACCGTCAAATTCCCCATACTCGTCCCCTGTGGTGTTAGTCAAAAAGAAAGATGGGACCAACCGGTTTTGCATCGATTTTCGACAATTAAACAAGATCACCGTATTTGACGCAGAACCAATGCCTGATATGGAAGATGTACTTTCGAAATTGGCAGGCCACAAATACATTTCCAAATTGGATTTAAGCAAAGGATATTGGCAGATACCAATCTCTGATAATGCCCGCAAATTAACGGCATTCACGACTCCAAAGGGACTTTTCCAATTTAAAGTCATGCCGTTTGGTTTAGTAAATGCCGGAGCGTCGTGCGTCCGTCTTATGCGTAAACTGTTAAACGGAATGGATAGCGTCGACAGCTTTGTTGACGACATTTTTGTTTACACACATACATGGGATGAATATGTTAGGGTATTGCGGGATTTGGTCATTAAACTTCACACTGCAAATCTTTCCGTTAGGCCTACTAAATGTAGCATAGGATATTCAAGTCTAGAATGTTTGGGATATCTGGTAAGTGGAGTAGGCCAGTTGCAACCTCAGCCAGATAAAATAGGAGCAATCAGGGATGCACCTAGACCAGAGACAAAAAAACAAGTGAGATCATTCCTAGGTCTAGTGGGGTTTTATAGGAAATTCGTCCCCAACTTTTCAGCTATTGCAAGCCCATTAACAGATTTGACTAAAAAGGGGGAACCGAATAAAGTTTCATGGGGTACATACCAGGAAAAGCCTTTAACGCTTTAAAACATAAACTGGTAAGTGCACCAATTTTAAAGTTGCCAGACTTTGATAAACCTTTTGTACTGAGGACTGATGCGTCCGATACGGGTCTTGGGGCTGTTTTTGCTACAGGAGCAAGGGGGTGTGAAATTGCCCATTGCTTATGCAAGTAGGAAATTACTCCCTAGAGAGAAAAATTATTCCGTGATTGAAAAGGAGTGCTTAGGCTTAGTATGGGGAATAGGAAAATTCCACACGTACCTTTTTGGGAGGGAGTTTACTTTGCAAACGGACCATCAGCCACTCTTATATTTGAATAAAGCGAAGGTTGCCAACGCAAGATTGATGCGTTGGGCGTTATCTTTGCAGCCGTATTGTTTCCGAATAGAGGCGATTCGAGGTTCAGAAAATGTAGGGGCTGATTTTTTAAGTAGGGTGTGGTGGGCAGATCATTTCGTTCAGCCTACAAATTTTGGAGGATTTTTATAATGGTTCATACCTCACATTCCGTGATTGTTTTAAAAGTGATACCACTTTTTTTTTAGGGGGGAGGTATTGTCACGGAATGTTGTAGTTTTTATTTAGGAAAGACATGTACTCGGGTTTTGTTTATCGTGTGCAACGATACCCGAGGGTGATTTTATTTATTTATATATATATGGGCAGTTGTACTTCGGAATCGTGAGTACAATTCGCTATATGCCGCTCGTGCAAAGTGTTTTTGATACGGAGCACGAATCCGTATAAATACTTTGCTATATGTAAATGGTCTTTACATTACTACGGGTTTTGTCAACAAGCGGCTGGTTTCAAGGACTGTAGCTATAGGGTTATAGATCCGAGGGAGGGAGGATTGCACAACTTTAACTGTAGGGGTAAGTACATTTTTGATACTGAGTGATAGCTTTTTGTATCACTATATTTACCTTTGCATGTTTGTTATATAGTTTTACACAGCATAATACTCGTTTTCGCGAGGCATTTAAATTGGTAAAGTAAAGCTATATTTTGTTAAAATATAATTGTTTACTATTCAGCATTATCAAACAGTGAAGGTGTACTATAGAACCTGTCATTTTGTATTTATGATAATAATAGTCTTGATAATTTACCGTGTATAACGTCATTACGTTATGTCTGTATCAAGGTTAGTACACGGTGTCGGGTATCTTTTCAGCTATTTGTACGAGGGTGTTAAACGTCCGGGGTGCCCGGAGCTGTCGAACGTCTGGAGCTGTGATTAAATGCACTGGTGTGTCCAGAGCTGTTTAATGTGCCGGAGTGTCTAATGTCTAGCGTCCAGAGTGTCTAATGTCAAGGGTGACAAGGGTGACTCAGCGTGGAGCTGTCTAAATGACCAGAGTGTCTGGAGGGTCTAATGTTTCGTAGGATTCCGAGGGTCCGGAGTCTGTAGAAACTGTGAAGTTCTATTGTACCAGCTGTGGAGCTGTATACTAATAGTTGATTATATATATTTATTCGTAAATTGTTAGCCGTTGGCTAATGTGGGTTTGCGGAACCCAGTATATGGTTTGGGACTGGAAAGATAAGTTATCTGTCCTGTTATTATTTTTCAAATATAGTTCCGCTACTTGAGCGTATACATTTTTACTATATGAGTAATCCTGCATTGTTTACTACGTGAGTAAACTGTATTCATGTTTTTTTTTTGTATAATTTTTTCGCTGGGGTTTTGTATCAGTTTTTGTATCATTGTATCATTGATTCGTATCATTGTTTTGTACCATTGTATCATTTATTTGTATCATTATGAGTCGTTTGCATCTTCTAGTCTTTGCGTAATTATGTATAATTAAATCCAACATTTGGATTACAATACGCACGCATTTCATTGTTTTGTTTATATACATTTATCGCCACATTAAATCATAATTTGTATATCTGTATCATCAAAGCGTGTTTTGTTGTTAATCCGAAGTGGTCCGTCCCGGTTATCTTGTTACAACGTGATTATTCTTATGAGATCATACAGGTATATTCGTAACAACAACAAAAGAGTTATGTCTGTTACATTACTATACACACATGCCTACACGAGTTATTTCCCTTCATTCTATATGATATTCAAACCGAATTTTGTTTTCGAAACGCTTTGAAAACGCTGAATTTTGTATCCCTTCTGCAACACGTCGAACCGAAGGCTCGCAAATATCAAAATACTTGCCGGCTGCATTCATTGATTGAAATATTCTTTCTTCGTTAGTTTCTACGTTGATAGATTTAACAGGTCTCTTTCAACTGTATTAGAAGTACCGGTTTTCCCAAACGCAGTATTTTGACTCTGAGTGATAGCTCGTAAATTCTCTAAAGAATTATTCCTAGGATTTGAATAAATATGGTCAATCACAAAACCATCTTTGATCAGTCCATTGAAACACTCATACGCGAATCTAGACAAACAATATATCCCCCCCCCAGCAGTAAATCTCAGTAATCCCTGATTGTTGATAACTCCTACTGGTTTTTTCAATCTGCGGTGTCTGACAACACCATCACGAGATGCCTCATAGTTGATGATCACGGGATGTGGTTGAAATTCTTGGTTCATTTATATACATATATATTATTTGTCTAATTGATTATTTGGTTTTATTAATGCTTATTGAGAATCTATCAATGTAGTCTTGATGTGTTCTTATGATTTTGTTCCTGTTGGAGTCAGGGATAGAGTCAGGGAAAGGGTTTTAAACTCTGGTATCATAATAGCGCTTACGTTCCCTGTATCGCTTACCACCACAATTGAGACACAGCTGCGATTTTCCTCGCACCCCAACCCCACATCGTATGCAGGGTAAAGGACCTAAGATTCCTCTTCGGACACAGAATTCATTTCTGCATGATTTGTTACTAACGGTTACTTATCCCATCATAAGCCATTTACAGTGATTCATTATATATAAATTCTTTAGTTACATACTTATTTTAATTATAATATGGAGGAGTTCGAGAGATTATGCAAAATAAAACCCTGGAAAAATGTTAAATTTAATCCGTAGATGTAACAAATAAGGGTCTAATAAGTGATAGAAGCATGTTGGGTAAAATCCATGAGGGGTTTAACGAATTTAAGCGCGATGGTGCATTTCACTGTTGGTCAACATTTCGAATCGATGGTAGTGTTGATACTACCATGAACGACCAACAAGCAGCAGCGATTATATCACATCTTGACCATAGAAAGTGTTTTTTTTAGAGTGAAATCCATTATCCGTTCAGAAACAGGAAATTGGATTATGCGCTACAAATTTGAACCCATCTTGAAAAAAAAAGAACTGTCACTGTGAGTCAGGATTCCCAAAACCAGGAACGCTGACTAGAATTGACAAACCGTATTGCGAAAGAGCTTATCCTGTGACAGCGGTTGTTTATGGGATCTATCCGGTAAATGACAAACCGAGTGTTGAGAAATTAAAACCCATGAAATTGTCAGGAATAAATTGTGTAGCCGAACGAATAATAGAGCATTTTACAAATGCGTTGCGTGGGAACAAGCTGGCGGATCTAAGACGCAAAAATTAATGAATGGGTGTTAAAAGTAAGGGATAGCGGTGCAACAATTCCAAATGTAACTGAGCTAGAAAAGATATTAAAATTTCCAAAACCGTACCGACAATAACAGGAGAAGTATTACACGAACCGAAATATAAATCAAGGGGATCTCCAATAAAAAATTATTGACCATAATGCACATGCGTGGACCTCCGCAATAACAATATTTCCACGGGTTAGAACCATAAAATATCTACCCGTGGAGTTCTCCCGCGAGGAGGAATTGTTTGATTTTATTCACACGGAAAGTAAACATGATCCTGTGTCAGTGTGGTTATTTCAGAGTTTTGAAGACGAAAGAGTGTATTCGATCAATTTGTAAGACCTAGCGACGAAATATACCGTACTGAATCTCTTCACGACGAGATGAGAAAACTAGCTCGTGTTTTATCAACGGATAACGACGAACAATTACTAACAAACTGTTTTACAATCCCGTCAGTTGCAGCTCATTTCGCGAGAAAGAAAACTTTATGGAAACCAACAAGAGCTGAATTTCTCTCAGATATCCAGGCAAGCTGTGTGATGTTTGACCATGGTGGATTAGAGAATACCAAATATGATCCTAAAAGTGTTTTTTTTCGGTTGATATTCTTGCGTGTTACCCAGGGAGTTTTCTGGGATGGGTGAATGCTCTAAGTATTTTAAACGATTTGGACATCGTACACACGAGATGACTGTCACAGAATTAATCGAAAATTGAATTTATTTCTTCTTGGATACAAACCAATTTCACCATTTATTTTTTTTTTCGTCGTACATGCGTTACCTGGGGTGAATAAGTGTTTTTCAAGGTAAGCGATGTGTAGCGACTTGCATGTACCTGGCTGGAAATCACTTGAAGTCAGGAACATTATAATCACGGGGTGCATGGGAATTTTGCCCTGAATTCTGCTCACCTATTTGGGGACATATAAGGCAGAAAATTTCTAAAAACATTACGAGTCAAAAGTATCTTGTCAAAGGAGAGATAGTTCGTCATTTTCTTTCTCCAGCCAAAGGGGTGAGTGTTAAATTTATATTTCGTTTTATTTAAAGTGAATGTTATTCAGTTTATCATTTCATGTAATGATGCCTTTATTACAATGCAGATTTAAACCGTTGAATATTTGGAATTACTAGTCACTATTAGACTTTAAATGCAATAGCGTAATTTAAATTTTAGATTGTTTTAGAAACAACTATTATTAGTTTGGTTTCTTTATTGTAGTTGATTTTGCCGTGATTGTGCTGTTTGATTGTGCCATTTGATTGTGCGATCAAATTGAGGTGTCTGACTGTCTGTCTGTCAGACTGTCTGTCCGTCTAAGTTTGTATCTGGCGTGAACAAGCGGTCATGATGGCTGAGGATATCTGTCGAGATGTGTAAATATCCGGAACTATCTAGAAGTCTAAATGTCCAAGTGTCCGGAGGTGTCTAGAGGTGTAAACGTCCCGGGTAGCATCTAAGTGTTTGGGACCGGTGGTTCTAATAGGTGCTGTATGCTGTCTGTACGTTAGTGTGAAGTATAACTGTAGTGGATCCGTGAAGGGCAAGCGGCCGATGAAAGTATTGGGTCAACCCTAGGTATTCGGAGAAGCTGTGCGGCGATTCAACAGTTGGTGAATCGTACGGTTGTACAGGGTTGAGACGCATGTGTGTGTTTCAATTTTGGTTACAATTGAATGCATTGATATATTTACACGGAGTTACTTTGAATCTCGGTAGTATTCCAAGCAATTACATGAATCTCAAGAACAGTTAGAATCTTGACTTAATACATATAGATGTTTGATCTTTTTATCGCAATTCATACGTACAATGATGTGATTTGAGGTTTATCGCTATTCATACGTGCGATAATATAATTTTTGTAAAGGTTCCTTTTTAATTTGAAACATTTGTGCAGTCCAGAAGGTTCCTTGGATTTGTATTCATTTTGAATTAATATTTAATTTTATTTTCGAATTGTGAATGGTTGTGAAGTGTGATTGTGGGTTGAACGCATGGGTTATTGTGTTGATACATCATTATTTTTCATTAATAATTTATTTCATAAATTTACATCATCTTTCACATATTGTGTTTGAGTTGTTCATTTGATCCACCACCTACTCTTAAACAAATCTGTTATAATGACTTGTGTTGCGATTAATGGGCCGCTACCCGATTTTGATCTAACCGGATTCGCTCGTGTGGTATCATGAATAAGAATAAAAAAGAATTGTTGCACGATTCTTCTAAATCAGCAGATGTTAAAATTGAAAACAATTACATAAAAAATAATCAGATATCAGAACTATCTAAAGCCCTTTCTTTATCCGATCCAATATGTATATATAAAACCAGTTACTTAAACGGTTGTGGTGGGTCAGGGAAGACAACTCGTGTGATGAATTATTTCGAGGAAATCAAACATAATTGTGCTAACACCAACACATTGACTTGTAAGAGAGATGAAACAGCAAGGAGTTAATGCTTGCACCTATCGGTTTCTTACGATGGAAAGGTGACGCAAGGACTACTGGTCGAATGGGCGAAATATATTCCTGAAATTATTATTTGGGATGAGATATGCACAGTGTCGTTAGAGATATTAAAAATGTTTCTTGATTGGCTATTGTTAAGGAATACAGCTGTGATAATGTGTGGCCATCATGGTCAACCACCACCATTTGTCGGTTTGTACGAAGAGTTGTTTTAGATACGAATGACACCACAATAAGTGATATTGTAAACGATGCCAGAATCAGAAGAAAAAAAACTCGCTGGTTATAAACAACGGGATAAAAAATAACAAGAGAATTTTATATTGATGCTGAATTTATAATTACGCTGAGACAAACAACAGAATAATCACTGCGCGAGTTGTAATTGTATAATGCGTTGGTCATGGTCGGATAAAGATCCTCGCCAATTTACCGCAGACAGAAATGATAATAGTCTTGGTCATACCAGAGATAATGTGATATTGACTTGTCTTGAGTGTAACAGACACAGAGGTGCTAGTTAAGACCACGCGGTGGTAATTGAGTATCCTCGGGTATCATTTGTAATTGTTCACGTGTAAATCCGCGCTGAGGAGCAGTTGAATCTAATCTATCTATAGAATGCGGGTCTACCTGTGGATCTTGTTATGTTAGATATTTTATGTGTAGTGACACTCCAAATAGGATCAGTAGCTTTTTATTTACCCCCTTCAAGCTCTCCTGGTTCATATAAATATCTCAGTGACATTGCCGAGTATTCGTTGTTTTGTAAAATCATTTTGTGGTTTTTGTATACGTATATACTTTTTGTTGATGGCGTTAATAGATTTCATATTAATTGTTCGAGTAATTTCATTATTTAGCGCGGTAATTACACCTGCTAATATCTTGACCCATTTACAAGATCGTGTATCCTGGATAATTCCTTCGCGTATTGATATCCAGATAATCGCTTAGCAAGTGTCCGATTAAATTGTTCAACAATTGCCTGATCGCGATGTAGTGCATTATGTCCTCGTCGAATCGTGGTATTATGATGCTTCATTGTTGATAACACTACACCCTGAAATTCCTTGCCAGAATCAACCTGCAATAGATTTGGCCGCTGCACAGAACCTCGTCGATAAATCCTTTCAAACGCAGAAGCTTCTTCAGTTGATGACTTTGTCTTTAATGGTTCAGCTTGTTTGTATCTACTCACAACATCAACTACGGTTAGCGCATACTTGTATGTGTGTTTATTAACAGTATCATGCGGCAGAAATAATATATCAGCCTGATGAACTTCATTAGGGACGCTGACATCAAAATGTGCGAAGTTAATTTGTTTAGGCGGTGGTAGATAAATCTGCCATATCGCCTGTTTGGATAACCATTCCACCACGGAGGTATTTTTTTACTTTTGCGGCGTTAGCGATTTTATCGATTGCTGATTTACCACGCCAGTATCCTCTTGGGGAATAATAAATAGAAGATTCCATGCTGTTATTAATTACCATCACCCAAGATTAATTTACTTTTCATCGCTGATTTTATCAACCACGAAGCTAATTTTTCTTGGAAAGATTTATCAGTGATAGAATTTAACGCATGAATCAATTTCCCATCTGCGATATGTCTGTGTTGCAGATTGCTACTTTATAAGGAACATCTTGAGCATGACACGCCTTATCAATAGCGTTTATTGGATATTCGCCGGGTCGAGGTTGGTCTTGGCTATCAAGTCTGATGTCGAATCTGGCTCCAGGGCCACAATAATTATATCCCTGGAAGGTGTTTTTCTCCTGGATATTTTGCATATGGAGTCCCGGGAAATTTTGTCAATTTTGCTGCAATATCACCTACTCGTTTTTTTTTAAATCATTACCCGATTTCATTGAAACAAATCTAAAAAAAAATTGTACCACACTGTACATACTTACCAGCAAGTGCTAATCCGTTATTGCTTGTTGTAATTGTTGTCAAGTTGTTTGTGCTAGTACGTGTCCTACATTTTACACAATATAGATCCATAATTTATTTATAATAACATGAATGTAATTGATGTTTCGGCGACAAAAACACGAGAACCCGTTAAGCAGCATGCAGCGCTATCAAATTCTTTTCGCATGATTATAATTGGACCATCTGGAAGTGGCAAGACAAGGCAATAAAGTAATCCACTTACCAAATAACACACGTAAATAAAGGCAATAAAGTAATCCACTCACTAAAAACACGTAAATAAAGGCAATAAAGTAATCCACTCACTAAAAACACGTAAGGATAGGCAATAAAGTAATCCACTCACCAAATAACACACGTAAATAAAGGCAATAAAGTAATCCACTCACCAAATAGCACACGTAAATAAAGGCAATAAAGTAATCCACTCACCAAATAGCACACGTAAATAAAGGCAATAAAGTAATCCACTCACCAAATAACACACGTAAATAAAGGCAATAAAGTAATCCACTCACTAAAAACACACGTAAATAAAGGCAATAAAGTAATCCACTCACCAAATAACACACGTAAATAAAGGCAATAAAGTAATCCACTCACCAAATAACACACGTAAATAAAGGCAATAAAGTAATCCACTCACCAAATAACACACGTAAATAAAGGCAATAAAGTAATCCACTCACTAAAAACACACGTAAATAAAGGCAATAAAGTAATCCACTCACCAAATAACACACGTAAATAAAGGCAATAAAGTAATCCACTCACTAAAAACACATAAGGATAGGCAATAAAGTAATCTGCTCACCATATAACACACATAAGGATAGGCAATAAAGTAATCCGCTCACCATATAACACACATAAGGATAGGCAACAAAGTAATCCACTCACTAAAAACACATAAGGATAGGCAATAAAGTAATCCGCTCACCATATAACACACATAAGGATAGGCAATAAAGTAATCCACACACTAAATAATATATTCAAAGACATTGCAAAAAAAGCAAGCAACACACGTAAAGACAGGCAAATAAAGCAATCCTTTCACTAAATAACACAAGTAAGGACATACAAATAAAACAACCCACTTACTAAATAACACATGTAGGGATGGACAAATAAAATAATCCATTCACTAGAAACATGGATAAGGAGTAAAAATTTGATATTTTACGGTTAATGACAGATTGTCTACAAGTTATGTATGCAAATTTTCAAACCGGAATAAAAAAAATAGTGCAGTGTTTTAGTGCAGCTCAAGTCTGAGATATTTATAGACTTCATGGAAACAGAAATCATGAAAATACTAAAATTACTAATGAATATATCACTTACTTATCTACCGTGATGCCCCAATAGTATACAATATGAACATTACATAAGTCACATTCTGAAAGATATGATTTAACAGTGAAGTATTGTGAATATCATACAAACTTACAACCCATTAAGAAATGAGCATACATCAATCATAGCAAAAACATGCATACTACATCATGTTTCATGGGGACAATTGTGCTAGAAAATCGATAAGCACAGAAAGGACCGAGGTACAATTAGGGATGTAATTGTGGGAGGGGGCAGGGGTAATTGGCCCCCCTCCCGAATTTGCCTGTGCTGTAAAATTGTTGTAGCCTATATACGTTACCCCCCCCCCCAATCAAGTTTTACCCCTCCCCGCCCCCCTTAAAAAATTAATCGATGTCGCTGGGTAAATTTTATTCAGAGCTGTGTGACTGTGTTAAGACTTAAGCCATTTAAAACCTCAATTAATAAGAAATGTCAGAATCTTGTCTGAGCTACCGGGAATGTTGTTTCATAACAGTTGGTTCTTTTTAAACAATCTCGTCTTTGGCTTTGACACAATGCAATTTGTGTTACTTCGAACAGACCTTAAATTTGGAATATCATCAAACCATAGGTTATATCCAAAATAGAATTTCATTAATTAATGAATAAATGAAGGAATGAAATATTGATGCACACAAAAAACGAGAGAGAGAGAGAGAGAGAGAGAGAGAGAGAGAGAGAGAGAGTTGGATTTTTAACGTAGCTTTAACAATTTATCATTGATATCCTAGGATATCTGCAATGTGGGTGATGTCAATCAATGGGGCATGATGACGCAGACACATAGCACGATGTTTCACCATGTTACATTATCCTGACACAAGTCCGACCACTTCAAATTAACCTCTTAATCCGGATGCCTAACGAAACAGTTGTTAGTACCAATAGTTTGATAGGTCTTTGGCACGACCTCTCGCATCCGAAGCCAATTAGAACATCGGAGCAGTCTTGGTTAAAACGCGATAAAATGAAAGATATCTGGATTCATTTAGTTTTGTTCAATTTTCATACAAATTGTATTCCCTACTGGCTCTCTTACAAAACCTAATTCTTGCAAATGATTCATGTTCGTGGATAATCTCTGGGTATGCCTATCTATGTGTGTGTGTGTAAAAACATTGTATGCATGTATGTATGCCACTGCATGTGGTATACATAGCGTTGCCAACAAGATTGGAATACTTTCTCAAGGTATACAACATCCCGAGCATTCGGCCGAAATACCTTATGTACATGTATGTACACCTTACATGGTTATACTGAAACATACAAATCAGTGTGTAATTTCAGTTTTGGGGATAACATCACAATGTCCTGTCTTTATTTGGATCGAAACACAAAGTGAACATGATATTATTGTATCTGAATCATACTTAATCTCGACTGTTCTAAGTGACTACAGTTTGCAGGTTCCACATGGGATGGGAAAGGACAAACAGTGGATGCTGTTGGCATGTTTCTGTTGATGCTTGTTAGGTCATCGATTACTGTCTAGAATAATACGTCCAATTTACCACATATTGTGATCATTATAGAAGAGAAAGACATCGGAGCGCGATATGATAAACTCGTATACCAGATATATATCAGTTTATAACACATGCCAAGCTGCAAGCGCAATGGATCCAGATCTTCCTTACGTAGTGAATTTGCTGTAAAGGTTATGTGATGTTCGTTCTGTTTGTTATTTCAGGTGAATGCACGGTATAAGACGGTATATTAGAGGGTCTTTGCGATTTGTAGTTAGGTAACATTCCCACACGAATACGGTCGATTATTGGTTTATGTACATAGATTTCTGCGTAATTATATTCTGCTAAGTTAACCGAATGGTTGTTGTTGTTGTTGTTGTCGTTGTAGGGTTAAACGCCATTTTTCAGCACAATATATGCTATAACCGAATGATTCAGATCAAATGAATTTATACTGTCTTCCGTCTAGTACGTATTTTTTGGAAAATTCTACTAAAGGTACAAAAAGCCTATATAACGATCTATAAGAAATATTTCGGTGAAAACCTCTCAAAACCATCCATCACAAAGGATAAATTTTTGGAAACCAGAGGATTGACCAAAAATATTGAAAACGAGATGACAGCATGTATCGCTCAAAATGCATCCAAGTTGCAGGATATACTTTTTGCAAAGGGTGATGTGGGCAAATAACAAGTGGAACGAAATTGTGCATAACAATTTTTAATGTTAAATCATGAACAGTTTTACATTTGGCAAAAGCATGTCAACACATTGTTTTTTTTTATATACTTACTTACTTAGTAAAAATGTCAACTAAGACATATATAAGATTTACTTTAGCAAGTCATCACAACGAAATACGAAAAGGGGCCATGAGTTTTGAACTATTTTGTTAGACTTTCATGTAAATATCCATCCAGCCTGTCGGCGTAGGGATAATATCCCAATGTTGGATAGTAAAGCACCAGTAGGCAGAAGAGCTTTATTATTAGCTGCAGTTTGTCATTTGTATGTGGGGGGGGGGGGGGGGGGAGGGGTAAACCCTGTTTATTTGCATATACTGGTGGAAGAAGAACCCGGTTAGAACCGCAGACCCATGGGCAGCTACATGCTAGCTTTATACCTAAATTGACCGAGCCCAAGACTCGGACCCCTTAAACAGACTTGCCTCCTATATATATATATATATATATGTATGTATGTATGTATGTATGTATGTATGTATGTATGTATGTATGTATGTATGTATGTATGTATGTATGTATGTATGTATGTATGTATGTATGTATGTATGTATGTATGTGTGGGGGGCAAGTCTAAATTGATCATTTGTCCTTTTCGAAGACATATTTGACTTGTTGCATGATGTCTGCTTCCTGCTGTTGGGAATATAGGTCTAGAAAGAATATTTGCAAGAAATAGTTCGTGTTTCTTTATTTCATTTGGTATTTAACATTTCTGAAGCAGCAAGTTACTGTTAATCACTTGATAATTATTAACACATAGATACTGAAGATACAGAGTTCTGAAGTTCACGCACTATATATGTATGTATGTATGTATGTATGTATGTATGTATGTATGTATGTATGTATGTATGTATGTATGTATGTATGTATGTATGTATGTATGTATGTATGTATGTATGTATGTATGTATGTATGTATGTATGTATACAATACATATATACCTGACATCATTATACATAAGCAAGAAATTAGAATGATGCAATATCAAGTCTTCACAACGCATCTAGGACCAATCACTTTAGTGATAAACGGTTGAAAATATAGCTGAAGAAATATCCATACTCTTGCAAAAATATTAATAAATATAAAAATTATGTTTCCCGCTCATTGAAAGCTAATTCATGTCTTCCCGATTTATTATAAATGAGACAAAACGTTATCGTCTAATTATATACCAATTTGTCTTAAGAGCTGTTTAGGGACTGTATTCCAAGGTATATTCAGGCACGTTTGGTGTTAAAATGATTTGAGATGTAACATCAAGTTTGGATTTCTTTATGATTAATAATGATCTAGGAAATATTAGTCCATGTGCAAATGATAAACTTGTTACCTTAACACTTCGAATACAGACATTGTATTAAATGCCTACAGGCAGACAAACCTTTCCTGTCCGTTGTTCACTATTGACAATATGCATCTACATTCGCAGGACAGAGTTGGTCAAACAATATATTCTATTCATAACATCAAAGCTTATAATATTGTTTCGGGAATAACTGCTCTGTTGAAGATTCGGACAGAGAAAAAATCGATAGTGAATGAGCATTACCTTCCTTATCTATCTGACATGTACAATTTTAATGTTAATTACCTAAGATCACCCTCGATCCCATATCATACCCAATAACGACTTTTATGTTTCTAATAGTAATGATATACAAAACATACACAGACAAGTTTCAAAAGTTTTGATAATTATTGTCTTGTTTAACTAGGGCCTGATACTGGTTTGAGACACAAGTATCAGCAATAATATTATTCTCATGTAGGATAGGAAGGAATTACATTAGTAATAATAATATAATTATATCAATTTCATGAAAGTATCGTTGATAATATCGTTGACTCTTACATATTATATATATTCTTCTGCTAAACTTTTATCGTCTTCGTTTACATTCTGAGATGACAAGAGACTTCTGAGATAGTGTGTTTAGAAGGTGTCAAATGGTATAATTAATATGATGGATATTTTGTAAAGGATAGTCTTTTTTTGTGAAATTCAATATTCTTCTTTTACATTTTAAGCTTACACATAAGGTTGGAATGTGTGTGTTTGTTGTTTGTGTGTGCCTGTATGTGTGTGTGTTTGTGTGTGTGTATGCATTTGTCTTTGTTGTCCCTAAAAAATTCCCTTTGTCCATCTGTTACGTATATTTGATTTAAGTCATTTATTTTAATTTTAATTGTTTGTTTGTCAGATTCTAATTTGACATTTTAAGTTTAAGATTCATTCATTGGGAGATGACCTGTACTTTACAAATAAACACCAGATGTTGATCTCATTTCTGATCTGGCTTCAGAGTTGTAAACAAGCTTTTAAAATGATTGGTTGATTCCATGGACATTATGGAGCTTTGTTATAAACATCTTTCTATTTCTACCTACCTACTTCTGGTCAGCCACTTGCAACACTGATGCCATTATTCCCTTTTTGTCCAATACAGTGACGTCATTGGAGCTAGATATTCGAGTCTATAAATATGTACTTGGGTTTCTGCATAGGAATTTCCACAGGACGTAGCTATAAATAAATAGTATTTTTCGAATGACGTTCCTACAAGATGAGACTATAAACATATAGTGTTTTTTATTTTATATAGGAATTTCCTAGAAATTGTCACTATACATTTTAGCGTTTGTCCATGTATACTGTTTCGTGGTGTAAAATATAGTCTTTTTATAGATGTTATCTCATTCTCTTACATTCTAAGCTAACACAAGGCGTTTGAAGTGTGTGTGTGTGTGTGTGTGTGTGTGTGTGTGTTTTGTAGGTCTTTCTTTGTCATTTATAAATTCTCTTTGTCGCTATAAAGCCCCCATTTTCCCCATAAAATTTATTTAACCTGCATACGTATCCTCAGTAGCGCGTATTCATGTCAGCCACTTGTAAAACGGCTTCTTAGCAGCCGCCCGATTGAGGTCAGTCACTTTCATTATTGTTGCCTATTGTTTCCCCTTTTCCCCACTGTCCAGTACTGTGACGTCAATCAGCCTAGAAATTTTGAGGCTATAAGTATAGAATAGGGTTTTTCGATAGGATTTTACTTAAAGGTGTGACTATATATAGATACTAGCATTTTTCCAATGGATTAACTACAAGTTGATCTATAAACATATACTGAGTCATTTTCTATTTACAGAAAGGAATTTCAAAACGTTGTAGCTGTAAATATATAATGGCTGTTCCTTTAGGATTTTAAAACAAGTTGTGGCTATATATAGTTGCTAGGTTTTATCCATTTCACTTTGGCGTTCGTCTTTTCCTTGATTTTTGCTATTTATATCATCATAACAATTATGCAAATATATGACACTACCAACATAATTTCATTTCCAGGTAATGCTTTATATTTAAATCGGATACAGTAGTACGGTCATTATGCAACAGGTCCCTATTACACACTGTGCAATTTGAGGTCGGCCACTTGCAACACTGTTACTAACTGCCAATTTCCCCCAGTGTTAATTACCCATGTTAATTTCCGATTGTATGTATACAGACCGAAAACGCCCCATTTTAAATTCCCATTGTGGCTATAGTCCAAACCAGAGGCGTAGCTGGGAGGGGGGGGGGGGTACATATGTCCCCGGGCGCCAAGGTACAGGGGCGCCAAAATGAGGCTTACAACGTTACATTATAATAAGTAAACAAGGGTAATAGAAAAATGTGATTAAATGGGGAGGGGGCTGGGGCGCCAATTTTATAGTTCGTCCCCGGGCGCAAAATATCATAGCTACGCCTCTGGTCCAAACTACCTCTTGTGACCTAGAAGTATTATGGTCGTTATATCGACCACATATAGTACTAATAGCATCTTAGAGTCATTGATCGTTTCAGTGCCAATGAGACTGAATGTAATCTGTGAATATGCATCATTATTAAACAGCTGTTTGCGTCCTTTATATTTTTAAAATCAACAAAATTAAAAATTTTGTTTCAGTGAATGTTGTTTTAAACCACAACAAGTTTTGACCAGACTTTTATCCCGTTCAAGATACGATTATGATCGTAATATCAGAACATATTCTGACTTGCAGTTCTGTTTTGACCATGGAACTTTAAAGTTTAGTCACCGATAAACAAGCATATGCATGAAATACCTCAAATAAACAATTGGAGCGTAAACTAAAGCATACTGTAAAGTAAATACGGTGCACGACGTATTAATATATTTTTGAGATTATCTTCGTAACTTTTGAAACAGTAAATTGGATACAACTACTTAAGCTGATGGGGAGTGAACCAAGGACAGAGTAGCTTCCCTTACATCATTTTGTTTCAGCGGGGGCGTTGTACGTTGGGCGAACAATGCCCTGGAAAAGTAGACCAGAATGCAGATGCTGCAGTAGATGGTAATAGGGTAGCATCTTATAGCTACGCGGGATATGCACCGGAAAAAAAGTTTGTATATGCTAAGATATGTTTGTAAGACTGTTTGCCTAAGTTTATTATCAGCCTTTGAAACGGCGGGAATCAATCTTATTTGTGCTAAGCGTTGGGATGGTAAGGCGAGCTTTTTCGCTCTACAGTTCAACACTTAACGGTTTTTACATGGTGAATAACGGAGAAAGAGACATACTGACCAGTGAAATCGAATTCTGTATGTAGTTGAAAATTATGTTGACAATGCATTAATATAAATGTTAATGGCGTGTAGCTAGTGTATTTTGAGACGATGATTTTTTGAACGTTTGTGTATTGTTGAGAGAGAATACATGCAAGTTCTCGGTGGCAGATGTGTATTAACGTGCTGCCTACTGGTCTTGATTAGTTTAAAGCTTATGCTTTTTACAAATTCGTCTTGATGCGAGTAAATATTGAGATTCATTTATTCCAATTTGCTTTCAGTTTGCATCTTTTAAAAAGTGATTTGCATTAACAAAAATCTTGAAATAACTATTGCCTTCCTAATTATGCACTTAATCTGTCTATCAATGCAAAACGCACTTTATTGTAAATTGTTACATGAGAAATTGAACGCTTCATTGTAAATTGTTACATGAGAAATTGAACGCTTCATTGTAAATTGTTACATGAGAAATTGAATGCTTCATTGTAAATGTTACATGAAAAATTGAACACCTCATTGTAAATTGTTACATGAGAAATTGAACACTTCATTGTAAATTGTTACATGAGAAATTGAACAGGTTATTTGAAACTTTAACAATGGCGAAATTTTCATTTGATGGATTAGCTTGTAACAGGCTGATGTTAGTGACAAGTACTCTTGTTTTGTTGGTAGTCTTCCATCAGGTAGATTCTGTCAATGCCCAGAATAGCACTGACAGTTCAACAAAAGTTTGCACTAGAGATGGAGAAAAATGCAAAAATGGAATAATTATTCCAATATGGTTACCAGCTGGAAATTTAAGTCCTGGTGATAAAGCAGCAAGAGCAACTGTTTACTTTGCTGCAATGATGTACATGTTTCTTGGTGTTTCCATCATAGCTGATCGCTTTATGGCTGCCATTGAAGTAATCACATCAAAGGAAAAAGAAGTTGTAGTTAAAAAACCAACTGGAGAAACTACTGTTGTAATTGTTCACATTTGGAATGAGACAGTTTCAAATTTGACACTTATGGCTCTAGGTACATCAGCACCAGAAATTCTTTTGTCAATTATAGAAATTTGTGGAAATAAATTTCAGGGTGGGGACCTTGGTCCAAGTACCATTGTTGGTAGTGCTGCATTTAACTTGTTCGTCATTATTGCAATATGTGTTGCTTGTGTGCCCAGTGGAGAAATTCGAAGGCTGAAGCACCTTAGAGTCTTCTTTATCACAGCAAGCTGGAGTATTTTTGCCTATGTTTGGCTCTATTTTATTATGTCTGTTTCAAGCTATGGTATAATTGAAGTATGGGAAGCTGTTTTAACATTATTTTTCTTTCCTTTGACCGTGTTCACTGCCTATATAGCTGACAAAAGGATTTTTTTCAACAAGTTTATACCCAAAAAGTATAGAACATCAAAACATAGGGGTATGGTTGTTGCAGGTGAAGGGGACACTGAAATGGGAAGAGCTAGTCATGTGGAACATGAGGTATTTTTCGAAGGGCTTGATCAAGAGGATCCAGATATTCAAGAATTTGAACATCATCGTAAAGAGTATATGAACATTTTACGAGAGCTTCGAAAGAAACACCCAAGCGCTGACATGAAAACATTGGAAAAGATGGCAGAACTTGAGGCAATAAATCGTGGCCCAAAAAGCCGTGCTTTCTATCGTATTCAAGCTACACGCAAAATAACTGGTGGAGGTAATGTCATTAAAAAGTCCAAAATTGAGAGTCGATCCAGTCTTGATGATGTAAATGAAGACCAGAGAGATGAGGATGTAACTTCTGTGTTTTTTGACCCTGGTCACTACACAGTATTGGAAAATGTTGGCACATTCAGTCTCTCAGTCTCAAGGGAAGGTGGGAATTTGAATAAAACCTTGTATGTTGATTACAAAACAGAAGATGGCACTGCTCATGCAGGTTCAGACTACGAAACTGCAGAGGGTACTCTTGTTTTTTATTCTATGGAGACTCACAAGCAGTTTTCTGTCACAATTATTGATGATGACATTTTTGAAGAAGATGAGCATTTCTATGTACGTTTGAGCAATGTTAGAATTGGAGATGCACAGGGATTGTTTCTAAGCAGCAGCTTGGACGATATGGCAAAGTTGGTGACTCCATTTGTAGCAACTGTCATGATCCTTGATGATGACCACCCAGGCATCTTCCACTTTGAAGAGCGAGAGGTTTTTGTTTCTGAAGCCATTGGTGAAGTGTCAGTTAAAGTTATACGATCATCGGGAGCCAGGGGTATTGTCCATGTACCATATCATACATCTGATGGAACAGCTAAAGCAGACAAAGACTATGAACATCAAGATGGTGTACTGATCTTTGGGAATGATGATACTGAGTAAGTACACAAAGATCTTATTTTGTTTTGTGCTATAAAAATCAAGATTCATACAAATGCATTTGTATATGCTGTACCAAAAGGAAATGCATGATAAACTGCTGGTATCTGAGGTCAGCTAAGTTAAAGATCTTCACCATAGCTGTGGAACCTATTAGTAAATTTCTATTGTCATTTTGTGACCAAATAGTGCATGAGAGATGAGTTGAGAAAAGAGACAACCATAAAATGTAAACTGCACTGCCATCTTAAAGCTACTAATGTCATGACCTCAGTGTGATTTAGTTAATTCAGAGACAGACTTAAGATTCATTTAACAAGCATGCTTATTTTTAATTGCGGTTAATTGTAGCCCAAAACTATTTCAATTTTGCCAAGTTTTGTTTTTAACTTGCCTATTGCTTTTCGAAAAGAGTGGGTGCTGGAGTTGACCTATTGTTACATTGGCAAATTGAAAGTTTGGAAAAAGTCAAGATATTAAGTAGTAATTTCACTTTAAAAATTCCACAGATAGTTAAAATTTAATATTTAATGGACTTAAAAATTCCACAGATAGTTAAGGTTTAATATCTAATGGACTTCAGATTTATTTATGACATAAAAAAAATTACTTATAAAATTCAGATAAGAATTGATTAAATTAGGTATTTTACTCCCAGGTTTGAATTAATTGCATTTACAAAATTTGATGGATTCGTTTAGGTGCTACAGATCATGATATTAGACATAGTCATCAAATAATAACAAATCATGTCTTAATCATCAAGGCAGTGTTATTAACCAAGATTAATTCAGGGTATCTTTGATAAAAATAGTTCTGTTTGGGTTAGTTCTGCCATAGTGATCAAGTACAATCATTTCTGACTTAAGGAGTTGTCCTGATAGTGTACCATACATCAAATTGGACCATAAATCTTGATTCATTAAGCTGACATTTTGAGGAGTACCTATAATTATTGGGCATATCACACTGAAGATTACCTTGGGTATATCATGCTGAGGAATACCTATAACTATTGAGCATATCATGCTGAGGAGTACCTGTGTCACCACCCAAATTAGGAACCACTTACATAAACTATGTCCATATGAACACTTACATAAACTATGTCCATATGAACACTTACATAAACTATGTCCATATGAACACTTACATAAACTATGTCCATATGAAACTTTTTCTACATAACTAAGAAATTATTGTACTTTTCCACTACATTACAGCATGATAAACAAGTCACTCTTACATCTATCATAAACAAGTCACTACATTACAGCATAATAAACAAGTCACTCTTACATTTATCATCAATCATTGTGGTTATCATGGTTGCCTTCATTTTCTTTTATTTATTATAATACTAAATATTTCCCAATGAATGATCATTGGCAATCTGATGCCATATATGGTTGGCACAATAATATAAGTGTATATGTACACAATACTTTTAATTGTTGGATGGAGGAAAGAAGTATTGTTATTGGGACTCTTGGTTTTAGGATTGGGACTGCTATCTTTTCCCTGGAAGGACTGCAACTTTCAAAATTCTAAGGGAACCCAGAACAATTTCTAGTTTGCCTGTGCTGCCTTGAAATCTGACATTCATTCTAACTATTCAAAAGCGGCATTTTGTTTTAAACAGTTGGGTACTACCAGGGATTTTGTATGGGTCTCCAGGGTTCAATAATGCACCCAAGTAACAAAGAAAAATGTCTCATTCTGAAAATTATCATCCCAGGCATATGTTCCAATAAACCTTGAAGAGTCTGGGCTAATTTTGTACCTCAGCCTTATTTTGTCTCCAATTCCTGACTTTGGAAGTTTTGGGAATACTCTACAGATGATTTATGATTCATCCCTGTCTAACAATATACAACTGAGCTAGTAGTTTTTTTAAAGTACTCTTACAGTTTGTTGAGAACAGAATTGTTTTATATGATACATCATTGTTTCCCTTTACACACATTTGTGCATCAGTGATGCATGCTGGAGAAAATTGACGCACACATTTTGTTGCTATGCATATTTTTTTTACACAAATGGATTTGCATAATACAATATGGACTTATTTAATTACAATGCTTTGGACGAGGGATGGCATTGTGTATACTCTGAGCATAGGTATAGTCTGGTTCCCTGTTTTGTATGCACTCTGCATTATCTCTGCTCTATGGAGCATATGAAACAGGAAATCAGACTATCATAGGCAGTGTTATGATGGAGACTAGCTTTCCCATATCTTGCGAGCTCTCAAGTGATTTTCATTGAGCTCAGCAACATGTTGTTCAGATAGATGTTTAACCTTAATAATTAAAATGGCATGCACTAAGAATTGCTAGTCGAGAAAGTGAAAGAAGCAGAACACAAAAGAGTAACTGTGAATCTAACTTTAATGAAAAATTGAGAAAATAATTCCCTTATCTGAAATACAGCCATCTGTGAATCTAACTTTAATGAAAAATTGAGAAAATAATTCCCTTATCTGAAATACAGCCCATCCATTGGGATTACATGTATGACTTCTGATTGCATAACTTTGAAGACTGCAAAGTAAATAATCCTTTTATGACAGATTAAGAATTGTTAAAAATCTGCCCTTATTCACCACAAGATATATGGAGAACACATTATCAACCAAGGCATTCTTTCACAACAGAGAAATCAGTAAATTCGCAGAGACAAATGCATTGTTTGGTTTACAGTCTGACAGAAAATCATTGCAGATTTTAACTTTACTGCAATAAAAGAAAGATATAAAAGTTCAAGTGTAAATTAATAAAGAGAAGATGTATCATATATATATATATATATATATATATATATATATATATATATATATATATATATATATATTGGTCTATAATATTGATACAAAAAGATTATAAGGAGATTGTATGAAGTACAACTTCATACTAAAAGAACAATGAACTAATAAAATATAAATTTATTCTTTGAATGGACAATGCATTTGTGTGTTAATTGTGCGTGTTGGTTTATTTTTATTTTTAGAGAGAGAGAGAGAGTATGTTGTGCAAGTTGCATTATCTTATTACAAGCTGAAAAAATGTGTCAGTACATCTTTTACCCCCACATTTTTTATTTGACCCCCAGTTCTGACACAGTTCTGACACAAAGTTTTTTTTTACCCTCAATTTTACACTGCTGGGGAATACACTGATATATGTTTTTATGACTTTGCCTTTTGGTCTGATGGCAAGATTCCTGTAAATATAACTATTTTTTTTACTTATCTAAAGATACTTTTAATTGCTGTATAAAGTATATATTTATTCTGCTTTTTTTGGAGTTGGTCATACGATTAATCTACTGATTAAATTAAAATCTATGTGAAGATTGTACAGTGACTGCTTAGGTGACATGTTCTGTTGACCTTTGAATTAGGCAGGAAGTGCAGCTTACGTAAATCTGAAAGTGAATTAAATTGGCTGGTACAATTGATTCTCTTTTGCCACAATGTTCACTCTCCCAAGTGTGAAGATGTAAGACTTCATCTGACTGGCTGATACAATTAGTGATTATGGTAATAACATAGGTGACCAGAATTTGACCTCTAAGCCATTGCTGCCAGACCTTCACATTGGACAGTGGAGATTTGATTTTAATCAGATTGACAAGTAATGATTTGATATGGGCAGGCATGAGGGATTTCTCTTTCTGGGTGTGTGTAATTGGGGTTTTGACGTAGCTTTAAAACATTTTCAGTCATATCGCTATGATGTCTGCAGTGTGGACGTTTATATTGATGTTGAGCACTGGGGTATCATGCCGCAGACATGTATCATGATGTCCCACCCAGTTACATTATCCTGACACAAGGATGACCAGCCCAGACACTAACTATTATTGCTGAGTGCCAAGCGAGGCAGCTAAAGCGTTTGATAGGACTCTGCTGGGGATCAAACCTATGACAATCCTATATCAGAGGCAGATGCTTTAACCTACTGTTTCAGTGATATTTTTATTTTCTAATCATCATTAAAGACAGAAACAGACTAAAAGCAGTTTTCATTCTAGGCTGTATTTCTGTATTGATGGTGTGAAAAATTATTGCTGGCTCACTTTTATATAAAACTTGGTCACATTTTAGACTGGTTTCTTTATAGACCTGATGATAATATTTTGCATTCCACACTTGTATCCCACGAACTTGCATCGGATCACCTCTGCATTGTATGCCATCTTGACGTATCAGTCCATAACCATCCACCTCTATTTGCTACTAAGAGACCCTCCGTATTATAAATAGAACCAAATTCATGCATGACAACCAAGAAAACCTAACAACTTTCTTACATCCAACAGCGGAACAACTTGATAACTAACTGCCTGCGTTCATTGCTTGAAAAACATGCCCCAGCCACCAAATGCGGAGTATCAATAAAAAAGCGTTCTCCATGGTATAGCAGTGTTAGGGACCAGCTTTGCACTGCTAAAGACATCGCCGAAAAGCAGAGATGCTTTGGCTTTCCACCAGACTCACTATTCATAAACATATCTACGAAGCCGCTAAGAAGAACGTCACAAAATATAGTCCATTTAGCCAAATCATCCCACTACAGTACTAAGATCACGGAGAGTACCAGCTGCAAAGAGCTCTTCGAGATAACTAACAAACTAATGTCAAGGAACAAATGTTCACCACTTCCAACAACCTTCTGTCCACTAGACCTACCAGACCGATTTGATGACAAAGTAGAAACCATTAGAGATTTGCTTGACAGCACAATTTCAACTGATTCATCACCATACAGTTATGATGCAGAATTTCAGCGACAACCGTTAGGAGCATTTGAACCTGTTTCTATTGATTTAGTATGGACAATCGGGATGAAAAGTGCACCAAAGTCTTGTGAACTTGATCCAATTCTGACATTACTGCTGCTTGAGTGCTTAGACCCAATATTGCCTTCACTAACTGATGTTGTTAATATCTCTCTCTCATCAGGGGAATTCCCATCATTTTTCAAAACTGCCATCGTAAAGCCACTGCTGAAGAAACCAACACTGGACCACAACGATTTAAAGAACTACCGCCCAGTTTCTAATCTCCCATTCATATAAAAAAATCTTAGAAAAGGTTGTTCTAACTCAACTTGTATCTCATTTGAATTCAGACAGTCTTTTTAGCAATGTACAGTCTGCATATCGCCCTTGCCACAGTACGGAAACTACTCTTCTGAAAGTATTTAGTGACATTCTCTCTGCTTTGGATAGTGGAAAGATTTGGCTCACTTGATTTGACCAACATGCCCCAGCCACCAAATGCGGAGTATCAATAAAAAAGCGTTCTCCATGGTATAGCAGTGTTAGGGACCAGCTTTGCACTGCTAAAGACATCGCCGAAAAGCAGAGATGCTTTGGCTTTCCACCAGACTCACTATTCATAAACATATCTACGAAGCCGCTAAGAAGAACGTCACAAAATATAGTCCATTTAGCCAAATCATCCCACTACAGTACTAAGATCACGGAGAGTACCAGCTGCAAAGAGCTCTTCGAGATAACTAACAAACTAATGTCAAGGAACAAATGTTCACCACTTCCAACAACCTTCTGTCCACTAGACCTACCAGACCGATTTGATGACAAAGTAGAAACCATTAGAGATTTGCTTGACAGCACAATTTCAACTGATTCATCACCATACAGTTATGATGCAGAATTTCAGCGACAACCGTTAGGAGCATTTGAACCTGTTTCTATTGATTTAGTATGGACAATCGGGATGAAAAGTGCACCAAAGTCTTGTGAACTTGATCCAATTCTGACATTACTGCTGCTTGAGTGCTTAGACCCAATATTGCCTTCACTAACTGATGTTGTTAATATCTCTCTCTCATCAGGGGAATTCCCATCATTTTTCAAAACTGCCATCGTAAAGCCACTGCTGAAGAAACCAACACTGGACCACAACGATTTAAAGAACTACCGCCCAGTTTCTAATCTCCCATTCATATAAAAAAATCTTAGAAAAGGTTGTTCTAACTCAACTTGTATCTCATTTGAATTCAGACAGTCTTTTTAGCAATGTACAGTCTGCATATCGCCCTTGCCACAGTACGGAAACTACTCTTCTGAAAGTATTTAGTGACATTCTCTCTGCTTTGGATAGTGGAAAGATTACAGTCCTCACTCTCCTGGATTTATCTGCAGCATTTGACACAGTAGACCATGATATATTACTTCACCGTCTCCAGCATGTATTTGGCATTCAGAATATAGCCTTACAGTGGTTCAAGTCCTACTTAGTTAACAGGACACAAATTATATCTGCAAATGGAATACACTCCAGCCCAGTTGACATATCTTGTGGTGTTCCACAGGGATCTGTTCTTGGACCTGTTCTCTTCATTCTGTATACTCAGCCACTCTCAAGTGTCATGGATCATCACCCAGTGCGCACCAATTGTATGCTGATGACACCCAAATATACAAGTCTAGCCACCCAACTGAAGTTGATGCTACCATCCATGGAGTAGAGAAGTGCATTTCTGATGTGAAATCATGGATGACATGTAACAAGCTGCAGATGAATGATGATAAAACTGAGGCTATTCTGATCACAACACAAAGACTTTCTCATTCACATCCTTTACCTCAGACAATAACTATCAGCAACACCAACATTAAATTCTCACAGTCAGTATGGAACCTAGGCGTTACTCTAGACTGTACTCTCACATTGCACCAACATGTCATGAACATATGCAAGGCTGCATATCTTGAATTGAGACGCATCAGTTCCATTCATAAATATCTTTCAGTTGATGCCACTAAAACACTTGTGTGTTCATTAGTACTTTCAAGACTGGACTATTGTAACTCAATTCTGTCTGGTTCGTCACAATATTTACTCCAGAAACTTCAAAAAGTTCAAAACACAGCTGCACGGATCATCTTTAGAGTACCTCGATCAGAGCACACCTCACCAATGCTCTGTACCCTACATTGGTTATCGATTCGATACAGAATCAAACACAAAATTTGTTCTCTTTGCTATGTTTCAATGATAGACTCCAGTCCAACATACCTATCCAGCCTCACCCATGTGTATACACCAGCTAGATCCTTACACTCTTCTTCTGATAATCATATACTCATTGTTCCCAAGGTGAAAACAAAGTCATATGGACAACGATCGTTTGCACACCAGGGCCCGGCGACGTGGAACGAATTGCCCATTGAAATTAGACACAAAGACACAGTGGTCCCTTTTAAGAGAGCTCTTAAGACTCACCTGTTTCGACTCCAGGGACAAACTTAGCGACCAAATTATGTTTTGTATCTTATCTGTTTTCAGCATGTTTTTATGTTTTCCAGTTTCATTGTTTTTGTAATTTGTTGTTCTGTAGTGTAGTCATATCATTATTGATGGTATAAAGCGCTTAGAGCTTCGTAAGATTAGGCGCAATACAAAGGGCTCATTATTATTATTATTATTATATAAAAATGTAGTATTATACAATTTATAAGTTAGATAGTCCAGCAACCAGGGCTAATCAGTTTCTTTTGAAATTCCTCATTGCAAGACTTCAGTTCTGGGTAAATGCAATCTTTCAGAAAGGAAGTCTTAATTATGGTTAGAAGATTAACACAACAGTTTTGTCTATCAATACTTTTCTACTTAACCATGATATAATTTGAGTACTTTCGGGAATTGATTTTCAGCATGGTTCACAATCCAATCAATCCAGGACTAATCTATCCAAACAGGGAAAGTTTACTCTCCCCAAGATCCCAGTGCTCATTCAGCCCAAGTTATGGAATGAGATCACCACCGAACATCATTAGGCCATGTGCCAGGTTGTTTGAGTCAGTTTGCTGTGAAGTCCACTGTGATGACTATAAATGTTAGCCTAGATAACTGGGATTTGTTTCATATCAGTGGTTTCCTTGTGTAACTGGTGCTACTTGTTTAGGCTCTAATAAACAGTAACACAGAAAAAATGAAAGCAACAACCTTTGTACAATTTCACAAATAATTTATTTCCCTGGAAAAAGATTGCAAAAATTAAAAAAAGAACGTACAGTTTTACAAATCAAATTTACAAATAATCCAAGAATACCGGTAAACCACAAATAAAATTGCAAAAGTCCTAGTAAAGAAATATTCTGATAAATTCAACTTTGAGTCCTGTAGGAAACTCCAAGATCGAAGACGATGATGTATGCTGTAGTCAGTACTGTTTTTATCTTTAGTTTCATGTAGAAATACAATTAATAACACTCTGGTGTTGGAAATCCGATTACATTTTTTTAAAAACTGTCTTTATCCAAGAATTCTGCATGAGCACACAAAAAATTTCCAGAGAAACAAATTAACCTTTTAAAATCCAAATGATCTGAAGAAAAATTAACATAAACTCAAAAAATTGACTACAACACTTTCCAATTTAAAGTGAAAGCCAAAATTGATGAAATGTCACTATAAACAAAAGTTATACAATAATCTAAACCGCAATTTGGGAAATCCTGAGGGTCACATGATCATGTTTACATCACATATGCCATACATGACCCTGACTTAAACCTATCAGTTTACTCTCAGAATAAAAAAAATGTTGTTTACTTTTTAAATCACTTAGTCCCATCATGACCTTGACAATAACCAATCATTTTAAAAATAGTACTTGTTTACATGGCTGCTACAAATTTTGAATCAAGGTCAGGATCTAGGTAAACAATAGGTGTTTACAATAGAATAATTCAGGTCAACTGTTGTTCAGGAAAAATATCTCCAGTGTATAAATTTGTATTACAATAGCATATAATGAGAAAAAAAAGCCTGACAAACAAACAATTAAATATTTGATGTCATTGTTTGTTAAAATAGGTGTCCACTATTGAGAAGTTGACAAGGAAACTAGCAGACTGTGCTTTAGCCTAGCTATAGATTGCCAGATTTAAATAATATACTTTTGCAAAAAGAAATTATTTTTACAACAATTAGTAAGATTTATTGCCTAAGTGCATGTGATCATTAGCATACCCAGTTGACAGTCTTCCACCTTGAATGAATTGAAATTTTTTTGTCCCTTCCTGTACGTCTACTCTGAAAATGAATGAAGCAATTTTTTTTTTTTATGAAGATCTCATCTGCTGTCCATTGCATTTTCAACCAGCAATCCACTATATGCTCATGATTGGTATCATGCTCATAAAAGTCTATAATATTTCAGTCAGCCAATGAAATTCTTTATTTATTAACTCTTCGGCAGTGAGTGCACTGTATTTAGTAAACTTTAGATGTGTTGTTTGGCTCCAGTATTGCAATATGAAAGACAACAGCATTATTTATTGAGATTAGAATTTACAAAATTTTACCCCAAAAAAGATAAGTCAGTCCATTATTTGTAGTCAAGGTCTATTTGAGAGTACACAATTTATGTGATTTATTTCAATTTTTAAATGGTGCAGAATATGCACAGCAGAATTGATGAAACTTTTGCATAGTATTTGGAAGCTTTACCATTTCTTCATTAAATCAATTCTATATTAAGAAAATAACCTACTTTGTTGAAGCAGTAGGAGGGATTTTCCACCATGCCGAAATACTCAGGTGTAGGATAAACCAATTTGTTTTTATCTGGAGTTGGGTTTTACTTCTAAACTGCATGTGGTACATCAGATTGGTAATCAGTTGATTCATTTAAAGTTGTGGAAGACATGATCAACAATCTTGATTGAGGATTTTACCTCCAATTTCTTGTGAACTAAAACCGATTTTGCATATCATCTATTCAAGTTTTGTGTTTTCTTACAAATTTGGCATTTCTAGGTAAAATGAACAGTTGGTTCATTATGATATAGTAGTGTGGATATATTTTATGAGCAGTGTAGAGGAAGAATATAAAATACATTTTGGGCTCAAACTAGTGGGAAAAATATGATTAGAATTGCGTAAGTTTGTAAATGAAGCACATTGTTGTTTAGGTTTTAAGGCATGTGTTAATTGGGTTAGCGAGTGCTCTCTAACATATGTGCCATGCAGACCCTTTTACTTGTTCTCCATAATTCATCTTATTTAAATCTGTGTCCTAAAATATGGAATTATCAGCTTAGTCGTTAAATACATGTATTTAACTACTGCATATGTTGTTTTATGAGGTATATTGACTGGATGGAACAGGAATAATTTAAGATGATTTATGTTGACTTTGAATTGTTTTATTTTAAAGACAAGGTATTGAAATATACCTGCATGAAAAGTCAAAGCTGTCCATATATGGAAAATGGTAAAATCAAGGGTATTCCAGATATGGTATTCTGTTTTTGCAGAGCAGAGGCCCAGAGCAAGGAATCCTGCATATAATCAATGATATTGTATACTCTTGAACCAGTAGTACAGTATTCTTCACCTTTTCATTTTGTGGTGCACGGCAATGGTTCAGAGCCAGGGATTAGTGCATCATATAAGGCATAATATTGCACACAGATGTGGATCTGCCAGCAGTACAATATGATTGACCTTATCATTGTGTTACCATGACAGTGGCTTTGCGCATGGAATCAGCATATCACATGACGTAACACACACCTTTAGATCTGCCTGTATGATTGACATTTTCATTGCATGGGGCATGGCATTGGTCCAAGACTACGAATCATTGTGCACATTTTGTTGCCCAGAGAAGATATACATGTATCATGCATGCATGCATCAATTATGATTATAGTCTATCAAAAATATCACCTTCAGGGTGGGTGGGGTGGAGGCAGACTGGTAGCTCAGTATAAGGTTGAGCATTGGAATCATAATCCAAGGTCACGTTTGATACCTTATCAGGCCATATTGGGTTGGCTGCTTTGGTGTGTCCCAAAAATAGAAACATGATCAAGCCTGCATCAGTAAATAGTAATTGTTTTGTGTTAATGATTGTAGATGATGCTACCCGATAACCAGAGGCCATTGCATTGAAAAACATTAATTCAGTTATAGTGGCTGAGGCTTTGTTAGGAGTTTGGTCCAGAGTTGGTGTTCCTGAAGAGATACTAACTGACCAATGGGGTTTTGAAACAAGCTCTGAAGATGTTGTGTGAAGGTGGGCCCAAGGACTGGGATCGATACCTTCCCGTGATACTTTTTGTGTACCGTAAAGTACCCCAAGCTAGTCTAGGATTTTCATCTTTTGAACTACATGTACTGTATGGAAGGACAGTGAGAGGACCCATGGCTGTATTTAAACAGTTATGGACGGCTGAAAAAGCATCCGAGGAAGTATGAATAACGTATCAGAATGTTGTTGATCTCCCATAACAAGCTAGAAGAAGTTTGCAATGCTATTTAAATCTTTGTAAAGGCAGGCAAATGTTTGGTTCATGGGTCACAAAGAATAGTCGTAAATAGCTTCTTTTGATTTCTTATTCATCACAGGCTTCTCACATAAGGTATAACGGTACCAATTGCACAACCCCAGATAGGCGGAGCTTAAGGTGTAGGGAACATTGCATTCAGAAATAATCAGCAATACTAGCTGTGATTGGTGCATTATGTAAGAGTTGTACTTTCTGTTAGGCGTTAAAAAAAGTTAAGCCTCTTGGCAACATGTGAGATTAAGTTTATTCATATCTAGATCATATTTTGTATTTGTATGATTTTTTACAAATGTGGCACACATGGGTGAAACTGGGTCTGTTGTGACAAGATAACTGGCAGAATTATCTCTCTAAAATGCAGTGGAGTACCTGGTTTTGTCCTTGTCAAATTGACAATCTAAGATTGTTCTCTGTGACAGTGTGTGACATGCAAGCTGAAGTACGATAGAATGTATATTTATTTCACAAAACATTAGCATTCAGGTCAATGGAAAAAACAATTGGTACCATGATACCATAACAGGACTGTGACTTTTGATGTCACTGAGTTGAGCAATTTTCTAATCCAAATATTGTTTTTAACCCTTAAAGTGCTGAATTGTTTTGCAGTAAAAGGTCCCTCAGTGCTGAATTGTTTCAGGAGAGAAAAGAAGAAAACTCCACAGTCTTTAAATTACATGTATTTCATTAAATATACACAATTGATAGACAAACCCTATATGAAAAATGATGGCTCGTGTCTATACTTTAAGATTGGCATCAAGACACGTGTAGGTTTAACATATTTGCAGGTACAGGTATAAATACAGGTAAAATGAAAAGTTAAAATTGTATTTCATCAGTAATTTTGTTTGTTTTTTATGGAAAAGTTCAAATATATCTAAGAAATGTTATATTCTTTAGTAGTCCAACCATGCACATGTTATGTCTGTCACAATGTTATATATAAATTGTGAAAATCACAGATAAAGGAAGGGTGACAATTTTGCAAAAATCCACTCCAAGAATGTCAGAGATAAATTTAAACCCTTCAGTCAGTAATTCATGTTCATGAAAAACTATCACCTGCTATCTATTATAATATCATCAAACCGAGGTCCATATCTGGTGATTAAACCTCAGCAAAGGCTTTATTTTTGTTCAATCATTAGGCCGATTTTGTGTAAAGAGTCACCATAATTGTTCTCATTGTCAGACAGGTGTAAATTGCTTGGAATAGCTTGAAATCTATCCCATACTTATTTTTTGCTGAATTGTGCGGTTGATATCACATCATCAATAGCCCATTAGGAATTGAGATCAGGCATATGTACCAAACCCATTGTTTTAATCGATGCAAATACATTTTAGATGCTTAGGTGTGACAGGCCGCCATTTCTTCATGCGACTTTTTTCCTTCAAGTCTACTCCATGAACTCTCTCATATGCATTACGATTTGTTTGATCTACTATCAGATCCAATAACTCATCATCTAAGAAAAAGTCTTCAGTAGTCCCTAGGTTCATTATTCAACATCTTGACATTTAATTTTTAATTACCAATGAATGGGGGTTGACAGGCATGCCATCAGCGAGCATGTACATCCGATTCCAGTTCCACGTAAATTCCTGGCTGAAAATCGTGTATTTCCATCAATACCTCGCTTGCTCCAATAATGTCATTTTTCTCAAATTATTCAAAATCACTATTAGCATCACTATCAGACGCGAATATTTGTTGCAAGAAATCACCTTTGTATTCAGCGTCGGCCATTTTAGTTTTGCACTAGTACCATGTGATTAGAAGCGAGCATTTGTAAAATTACATCGTTAATAATATAGTAAAGTACTACAGAATGCTCGTTCCGGGCCTTTCTTGGGCCTTTTTAAACCAATCAAATATAGTTTTACAGGCATTTATGGCAAGATGAAGTTATCGAATGCGATCAGTGTTGCTCACCTCGAAAGCGACAATACGCACTACGGGACCACAAACAACAGCGCGACTGGAGTCGCGATACGCACTTTAAGGGTTAAAGCATGGGCAACTGTTTCCACGCAAAATTTGTACAAATTGGTGATTAATTAAGTTTGCAATGATTTAGATTATAGAATGGATTCAGTAATTTTTTGCGGAATATAAATTTTGGAGTGAACAACATATATATGTATACATACATTATGATCTTGTTAATATAATAATTAAAAAAATAATGATGATGATGATGATATTACTAATGATATTTAGTGAATGGTATTTATTCAGAAAATTATTTTTAAAGGAGATACTATGTACAGGGGTTACCTTTGTTCACAAAAGCCAGTGTTGCTGTTACCATTGGTTGTCTGCTATTGACAGATTTGTCTGTATACCCATCAGAGGCTTATCTTGTACATGTTTAATGAATCTTGTTGTACTAGGTGATAAAAGAAGTAAATCATTGAAACAGTTATGAGCTGAGTTAGATATCACATGTACATTATTACAGCAACCAGCTGTTATGTAAGCCTAATGTGTTGGAAAAGTTGAGTTCCTAATTGTTTTAATTTGGCAGCATTCTTTTTGATTATTGACTGTGAGTTAGATGTGTTGATAATATATATGCCAAAAGTTGTAATAATGTTGATTACAGCAGTCTTTGCAGTAATTTACCAGTCAATTAGAAACATTTACAATGTAGCTGGTTGCACATTGATGTTTTTCTACATCTACCTTATAGGTAGCTGTTACTGTGTGTACCAAATTATGTTTTGTGAGATGCCCAGTATTTCCCTAGGTCATTAGTCTATTCCCTGTAATATAGACTTACATTTGTTAACTCCTACCGCAGATTGCAAAGATTCAGGGTTTATGCTGTTTGTTAGGAATAGTCTGTAGAACCAACATCAACCCTGACCTGACATTGCATTATGTGGCAACATATCAGGGTTTGTGTTGATTGTAGTTGCACACAACTTAATTGCAAGTTACTATACAGTATATTTTTTATGGCATAAGATGAAAGTTGTTTGCAAAATCTAAAATACATAATAAGAAATCCTATTCAAAACAAGGCATGCATGCAAGGTACTGTTGTTTTAACAGAAAAGCAGTGTCCAAAACCTGATTCTAAATTTCACTTTAGAGGATCGTCTTATAATTCTATAAAGGTCCAGGATTGTCTTGAATCATAAGGATCAGTTAATTAGCACAGGATGAGGTATGTGTGTGAAAAGCTGAAAACTTTGCATTTCTTGTGCAGTTACATAGGACTAATTGCCTTTTGTATTTATTGAGATTTAAATGTAGCCTTACCTCCAAGGAAAAAAAAGAGTACATGAAAAATTGTTGCTTTAACTGGCATTATTTCCACATCAATTTAACAAGGTGTGCAACCATCATATACTCTCTTATAAGCTGAGTTCAGCTTTAAACTGCACAGACCTACATCTGCACCATTGCATACTGCAATCAGAAGAACAAATAACATAGAGCCTTTTCTGCAGGCACACATACTATGGTAGATCAGGATCTTTATTGTTTTGCTGTTTGATTAACTTATTAGTGATTACGTACAGTATGTTTTTGTTTCTTCTTTCATTAGGTACACATTTAGATAGTTTTCAAAATACTGGTGCACACTTGGGTCAGAAGGTCAAAGTTAAAGACTATTATCAGTCAAATATGGGTACAAATGCTTTTCACGCAGTAAGTTTATTTCTGGGCCATATGCATTGAGCAGACTTTGTCTTGCAAATGTGGAAAGAATTTAGAGACCTGATGATTTGGAGACAAAAGGTCAAAGGTTAGGTGGCATAAACCAGTTTTATTACCGTATATGCAGCACCAGACTTTGAAGAGTTATTGATATGGGATTGGATGTATGGTTGGCTGGCTTGATGGACGATCTTGTTGAGTTCGGATTGGTGTTGGAGTATTTCAAGGATGATGCGAGGATGTCTTTCAAGGTTTTTTTCTGACCTCCCTTAGTTTGTTTTCCCAACTTCAGCTTGACATAGATCTTTCGTAGTTTTATGTCTAATATCCTGGTGACATTGGCTGCCAACTGCACTTTCAATAGTAGGGTGTGGATGTTTGCAGTGCCTGCCCATGTAATAACCTCAGATTCTGGGACCTTGTCATGCCATCATATCCAAATTGTGAAAATGGTTAATCTTCTTGCCATATAACATAGGTAAACTGTTATGGTTTCACATGAATAGAACACGAGTACTGTCAGCACAGTGACATTGTAGACCTTTGGATTTTTTGCCAACTGATGTTTTTGTGAACCCACACAGTTGTGAGCCACATTTGCTTTGGTGATTATGGTATTGACCAGTGGACTGCCCTCTTCCTCCCCGCAACCCTGATTTCACCTCTAAACATGTTTTGGTCTTCATACATAAAACTTAATAGCTAACCACTACATGTTTGCACCTCCTCTTCTGTGGGTGCCTCTGTTCTCCACTGCCTCGAGGGCTTGAATTTATTATGATGGCATGGTGTGCATAAAGTTTTCCAGTTGTTGGTTAGTTCAGTGTATCCGCTAGGTGTCCAAGACTGAGAGTCAAAAGTCTCCTGGAGGTCAAAACTGCAGGTCAGACTGAGTAGAAAACAAACCTTGGAATCAAAACTGGGTGTCAAATTAAAAATTTGGGGTTCTCTGACGCGCAAATGAGGGTAAATGGAAACACTGGTATGTTTATCAACTGTCTTCTTGATACCAAACTTTTAATAAGCTATAGATAAATGGTGCACACACAGTTGTATGTCGGACTTAGATTTAGCATTCAAGGAAACGTTGTTGGCAAATTAGAGATCACAGTCAGTATGTGTAACTTCATATTTGTCTAAAGTCTCTTCAGATCGAACAGCTTAATATCAGTATCTAATGTCAATCCTTGTGTCAGTCATGGAAAGCATTTGTAAGCAGGGTAGAGAATGTCCTACTGTTCAAGTCGATTGATACAGAACTACGCTGATACACATGGACTAGGCATGTAATGTACCATTTTTGTACTCAGTTTCTTTTAAGATAAATTTTTTCATGAAATGTACACCACTTTGCTATAACTTTAAGTATTTATGAAGGTATAGAATAATCCAGTGCCTATATGCATGTGAGATGTGTTGTCGATCAGAAAGAAATAGAAATAATACAAAAGATAGATTTCTGTTTATTTGACACACACTTGCAGTGTGGAAGTTTGAAGGAAAATTTTACCATCCAGACAGGAAGATCTTCAGAGATGAGAGAAAATGCCATTTCATAATGCACTTAGAAATCAGACAGTAACATGTTTTTACTCTTGCATGATGTACATTGTGTCTAAGGTAACAAAAAATTTGATTTGCAAACTGAAAATTATCTTAGTTGTGGAGGTCATATCACCAGTGGTTTGTATTCAAAGCTTGGACCGTTTCAAGATTTTTGTGTGTGATCATTTTAGAAACATAAGGAACAGTGCATGCATTTCAATTCAACTGATTTCACAAACAATATTATGCATTTCCTGCTAATAGCAGCATCAATGTTTAGCTCAAATATTTGACTTTTAATGCCAGTAGTGCAGTATACAATCTTTAGAGATGGAATAGTGTAGAGCTGTACCGATATTACTTTTTGCCGATTATGCCGATACCGTGTATGGCTGATTATTAAAATTGCCGATACCGATTATGAGACCGATTATTTCATTATCACATATATATATATATATTCACGTATAAGCTTAATAATTTAGGAAAAAATAAAGGCATGGAAGAACAGAGGGGGTTGGCTTATCTGCGGGCCATGTCTAAACTTTACCGTTTTTAGGTCTTTTTGTTGACTACTGTAACGGCTATAAATCTTGGAACATGAAATAATTTTTTTCTGTGTCTTAAGACATAGGTATGTTTAAAAAGTAACTTTCGGTGACCCGACAATTATTAAACTGTTATAAAATACTTTGATTGATTTTGTTATTATTTTGCATGTGCATATTTTCTGATTTCTCCAACAGGAAATTAAATAAAGGTAAATACAGACTTCATAATTCGTGGGCCGGGGAGACCATGTAAACATGTAGAGTGAAGCTGCGAAAGTCAAAGCGCGAAGTGGCGAGGGACGACTGTACAGTACTTACACAGTGCAAAACGTGCAGAGCGTCACTTAAATCCATATTTATTCCCAAACATATTGGATGCAGATTTTGCTTTATTCATTGTTTCGACCAAATTGCATTCTTCTAGATAACATTTCAGATAGTCCTTAATAGCTGTTTCATTTACAATGAATCACTCTCAAGAGTTACTCATTTTCAATGATAAAAGCGATCCTACAAATTGAGGCAATATGTTTAAAAAGGTACGCACATTTGATTGTACAAGGCACATAACCATCATAATTTACATGCTTACGAAGATTTTAAATAATTTAAGCTAAATTTCTCATATAGATCGACTAAGATCAAGATCAATAAATTTTAGTTTTTTCTTTTGGCTGAACAAACATCATAACTTTCCACACAATGGAAAGCTTGATGTTTCGGTGTCCCCTTTGATGATAGTCGGTGAATTTCTCAGAAGTTTTGCGACAGCAGTACATGCCAGTTAATCATTAAAATTCCTGAAACTGGTTTGTGACAAGAGGAATTTTGAACGCTAACTATACCAGTACATTGATGCAGAGGCGTAGCTAGAGTGTTTGGAGCCCCGGGACAAGATTCATGTTTACCATCCCGGGTTCTTCCTCCACCAGTAATACTGGCCGCTATGTATAGCCTATTGTGTGCTGAAAAATGGCATTAAACACTACAACAACAGTTACAACAACAAAATTTAATGATGGTAATTAACATGGGCATATACGGTATAAAAATGCCAGTTAACTTGTGTAAGTTTCTTTTGTGGGAATGGCATTGGAGTTGAGCAGTCGTAGTGATCATTCTTGGAATTGAAATTAATTGTGGATTATTTTATTGTTATGGCTTATGTTTTTGTTCTGATTTATTTTTTATATTTGTATTGTTGCATAGGTTAAAAAAATCATTAAATTACGTGAATAATGTTTAAACTTAACATTCTATTTAGTGATGATGCGAATTCTTTATAGAAAAGTAATTATTTTATTCACAACAATAATTCACAGGTGATGCAACAGAACATGTAGAACTTTTCTTGTTTAGAAGGAAATGAAAATCGAGGACATAATGTAATAATTGGGAGTTCTCAGCAAAAATCGGCGGTAGTTTACAGCAAGTGTGTTAAAACAGTAGTTAATTTTAAGAATATATTGTCTTTCATTCAATTAATCCCCAAATCAGATGTTTTTTCTTTAGTTTTCACTATTTAATTCTGTTTTAAAATTCAAGCCATGTCAAGATGAATGTTATAATTGAAATTATATTTTGGAAATTTATTTGCATCGGCACCGATTATTTCTGCAGATACCGATTGTTCTAATAATCGGCCTGATTATGAGTACGGGCGATTAATCGGTACAGCTCCAGAATAGTGCCAGCCTATCATTTTATATGTTGACTGATCCATGTCGGTATCCGTGCATGCTATAGACATGGTAATGTAAAGCAGCAAATGGAATAGTGCATTCTGATTGGTGAGCCAAAAAAGTCTGAGAAACATTTATTATGGCAATTTTCAAATTGTTGTCTGTTTATTAAATATGTGAGTAAAATTCCATTTCTGACAGGTACAACTTTGAACTCAATCCTATACCGCAAATGGATGCTGATAGCTACCATTAGTTTTAGGTATTCAAGGCAGATTCATGTAAATAATTTTGAGTAATTGAGTCCTTGGTAACAATTAATGAAGCCTTAAATTCAGCAATGTGATTGTCAGATGCAAAATATATTCTGGATTCTTTGAAACTTTGGGACACAATATGAACTACCTGTAATTTATGATTGCATGTTCTATTTTTTTCATACAAATGATCTGTTTGCTTTTGTGGGTTTAACAGTTTTTCAGCACACAGTAGGCTATACATAGCATCCAGTATATTGGATGGAGGAAGAACCTGTTTTTTAAAGAATTGTAGTTCAAGATTTGTTTTTGTGTTTTCAGTAAACGACATTTTGACATTCTGTCATGAACCATATTGAAATAAATAGTATCATGCTAAAAATAGTAGTTTTTTGTCCTGGAACTTTGAAAAACTGTTGATTGTTCTCTTCCAGTGTCATCATTTTGATATTAAACTGACCATACGTGGGGATAATTTTACAGTAATAGCTTTCTATTTTGGAAATGTTACTACTTTTTGGTAGTGGGAGTTACAATTTTGACAGTGTACTTACTTATTTTTATAGACAGTGTGGAGTTACAGTAAAGAAAGCAAAACAGAACACATATCAGCATATCAAGTCATTACATTACCGTGAACTCTACTTTTCTTCATGATTTCTACCAATCCATGAAAATATACATCCATCAAAATACATTTTTGGGATTGCTTTTCTTCATTATATGGATTGTGTACCGTAAGTACTGTTACATTATGGTCTTATACTTCTGAATCAAGTAAGCTTCTTCATGGAGTAGTCTAAGTACTGTTACATTATGGTGTTATACTTCTGAGTCAAGTAAGCTTCTTCATGGAGTAGTGTTAAGTACTGTTACATTATGGTCTTATACTTCTGAGTCAAGTAAGCTTCTTCATGGAGTAGTGTTAAGTACTGTTACATTATGGTCTTATACTTCTGAGTCAAGTAAGCTTCTTCATGGAGTAGTGTTAAGTACTGTTACATTATGGTCTTATACTTCTGAGTCAAGTAAGCTTCTTCATGGAGTAGTCTAAGTACTGTTACATTATGGTCTTATACTTCTGAGTCAAGTAAGCTTCTTCATGGAGTAGTCTAAGTACTGTTACATTATGGTCTTATACTTCTGAGTCAAGTAAGCTTATTCATGGAGTAGTGTAGGTACTATTACATTATGGTCTTATACTTCTGAGTCAAGTAAGCTTATGGAGTAGTGTAGGTACTATTACATTATGGTCTTATACTTCTGAGTCAAGTAAGCTTCTTCATGGAGTAGTCTAAGTACTGTTACATTATGGTCTTATACTTCTGAGTCAAGTAAGCTTCTTCATGGAGTAGTGTTAAGTACTGTTACATTATGGTCTTATACTTCTGAGTCAAGTAAGCTTATTCATGGAGTAGTGTAGGTACTATTACATTATGGTGTTATACTTCTGAGTCAAGTAAGCTTCTTCATGGAGTAGTCTAAGTACTGTTACATTATGGTCTTATACTTCTGAGTCAAGTAAGCTTCTTCATGGAGTAGTGTTAAGTACTGTTACATTATGGTCTTATACTTCTGAGTCGAGTAAGCTTCTTCATGGAGTAGTGTTAAGTACTGTTACATTATGGTCTTATACTTCTGAGTCAAGTAAGCTTCTTCATGGAGTAGTGTTAAGTACTGTTACATTATGGTCTTATACTTCTGAGTCAAGTAAGCTTCTTCATGGAGTAGTGTAAGTACTGTTACATTATGGTGTTATACTTCTGAGTCAAGTAAGCTTCTTCATGGAGTAGTCTAAGTACTGTTACATTATGGTCTTATACTTCTGAGTCAAGTAAGCTTCTTCATGGAGTAGTCTAAGTACTGTTACATTATGGTGTTATACTTCTGAGTCAAGTAAGCTTCTTCATGGAGTAGTGTAGGTACTGTTACATTATGGTCTTATACCTCTGAGTCGAGTAAGCTTCTTCATGGAGTAGTGTAGGTACTGTTACATTATGGTGTTATACTTCTGGGTCAAGTAAGCTTCTTCATGGAGTAGTGGTTGTCATAATTTCAGTAGTCAGTGGCTAGTAAATCTCTCTATGTGTTGAAAGACTAGTAAAGATTCATCATCCTAACATAAATTGTATATCTTCTTTTTAGCCTTAATTTGACTGGAGGATAAACTTGAAAAATGGGACATGCATGTATTGGTGTACCTTGAGTGAGCCAAGGGGATATTCTCCTACCATCAGCTACCAGTGTCCCCCCAATTTTAAAAGTACCCATCTCTTACAGGGTGTCACAGAGGTACATAAAGTATGTACCTGATAGCTTAACCAAGATGCAAAATCTTATCCTATTATGAAATTATGAAAAGATGAATTTATTATGTTACGTGCTTAGGCTTGAATAAGCAGCAACACAGAAAGAGTGAAAACTAACAAGCTTGTAAAACTTTAACAATGAATTTATTAACTACAATAATTTTCATAAAATAAATAAACTTATGGTTTTAGAGAATCAAATCCAACATTAATCCAATATAGAATTCACAAAAATAATCCACTAATGGAATTGCAAGAGTCCTGATAAAAAATAAATGTTCTTGTAGTTCCAGGTTCGAATCTTGATGATGTAATCCAAAATGGCTGACAATGTCACGTGATGCAGTTCTTGTTTTTAAAATAATCCAAATGAAAATCATGAACACATGTCCTTTTCCAGATAAATGGAATAATTCCTCTTGTTACAACGAAATGACACAATTTCCAGTACAAGGTAATTAAAATTATAACTCAAACAGAAAACACAACAATTAACTTAAAAAGCCCAGATTCTACTGAATTGTTCTATCCCAAACAATAATTTAAATACCTGTTTTTTTACGTAAACAAGTGATCACGTGATTTTATGGAAGTTCATGGAAGGTCAAAGAAAGAGGCTTCCTTCACTAAGTCACATAATAATAGAATGATCCAGAAAGATGTCTTTCGATTTTAACCAATCGTTTTAGAAGCTTGTTGACACTGTCTGAAGCAGGGTCAGGAATTAGGTCAACAAGCCAAGGTCAAAAACATGTTTACAGATAAAGTATGGTCATAGAGATTTTTCTAGAATAATCTCCCAATTAATGAATTTTAAAGGTAAAATGACAAATTAGGATTTGACATTTAAAAATAAATAATTTAAATCCAATAGACGTAACAATTAAAATGATAAGAAATCTCTTAAGGACAAATTCATTTACATTTTGGTATTTATGACCTTTCAGTATGTGTTAATCTGCTATTAGATAGAACTGATTGAAGACAGTGTTGCAGGAATAAATAATTTCATATTGGTTTGTCCAGAGGATTAGACCATCTGTGCTGGCCAAGGTTACAATATGTTATTTTATCTACAACTTGGCAGATCTAACAGATACATGTATTTCATTTCTTCATGTCTGTGAATTTTATTGCAAGCCACTACATCCAATAAGAACCAAGTTGCTCAGATTTGAATATTGTTTCTACTTGATTGAGACAAGGGAAGCACACAACTGGAATGGACTCATAAATAAACAATTTCCAGTGTGAGTCAGTGTTTTCACAAATGTATCCATTGTTTCAAATACATCTGTAATGGTTTCTCTCAGGTACATAGTAAACATACTTTAAATTATAAACTAACAAAGTATCATTTTGAAGTCAATTGCCTTAACCATTTTCAGCCGATGTACAATGAATGCAGGCCTTAACCATTTTCAGACAATGTACAATGAATGCAGGCCTGGTTTTAGGCAAGATGAATCATAGGCAGCCACCTTGTACCCCGCTCTTTCAGGAAATCAACTCTGCAATGCGATGGTTTTGCTTGTGGCCCTGCTCATCGCTTACTGCTTTGGGCCCCTCACATCCTAGAGCCAGGCCTGTGCACTGCTGTTGCATGTTATTTGTTTATCTGACATTACATAGTAAGGAAAGCAGCTCATGAAGTCCAAAAGATGTTGCTAGGAAAAAATATATATATTCTGATACCACCAAGGCAGAGAATCAAAGTTTGATTTGGTACATAATTTAGATTGGGACCCCCATGTGGCAGAGTGGTCATATGCATCCACTGTTACGGATTTGTGACTGCCATCTCACCACTATTCAAGTCGCAGGCTCTACCATTGTCAAAATGCTTGCCTGTAGCTTCTCGTGGGTCAGTGGTTATTTCCGGGGTTTTCCTCAGGTTCTTCTTCCACCAATAATACTGGCTGCCATGTATAGCCGATATTGTGCTGAAAAAAGGCGTTAAACCCTATACCAACAATAACAACACAATTTAGATTAGACATAGAATGCAAATGATTTAAACACAGAAAATACTGCTCTCAACTGAGATGTTGAATTCTAATTGAAGTATTGAGAAACTTTCTGCACATGACTTACTCAACAATACACGTTATCAAGAGCAAACATCGATTTCAATATTGTTCAGTTAATATAACATTAATTTCAATATTGTTCAGTTAATATAACATGCAAATTGTTTACTTGAACAGATATGAACTTTTCTGTTACCTTATTATATATAAAACTTCGATACTCTGCTGGTGGCATAAAATTATGAAGCTGTACTGTTGACATGTGAGAAATGAAGTTATGAAATTGTAATTTTCATTAAAGTTATGAATATGGGAAATTATTCTTTTAACAAAACAGTTCTGAATACGTAAAATTGCACTATTCATGAAGCAGATATCGTTTTATGCAACTGTACTGTTCACGGAAACTGAATTTATGAAACTTTACTGTGCACAAAACAGATATGCTTGTATGAAATGTACTGTCCACAAAACACTTATGAATATATGAAATATACACTACATCAAATAATGAAGCCTGGACATCCCATTGTTCACATAATGAACATGGAATCACTCAATTACAGTATAATTGGGCATAACACAAGAAATGGCATACAGTATTCATTCCAGTCTGCCAGAGAACCTGTCAAAACCTAACTTTTGTACAAAGGTCAGGGCATAATTCATTAAACCTAATACACTAAGCAGGGGCGTCCCACTTGACATCCTAAACTCAAAACTACTAATTACAAACCAGTATTATTGGAAATCTGCTAGAAATATAAAAAAGTAAACTGTGTAATATATAAACTTGAAACATATAACTTGTATAATACAAACACCAATTTAAATATTATGTATAAATACACATGAGAAGATCTGGTTTAAAGATAAAAAATGTTTTTCATTAACAAAATGATTAACCCCTAGCGCCGTGTTTATGGGGCAGGATATAGTAGCCTACTGCCAAGGTCTGTAGCGTCAAGTTCATGTAGGATACACTAAAGTGGGTGGTATAATAGAAAGGTAGACAAATGTAGCTCTACAATGATACCAAATGATCTGGACATTTTAGTTGCACTACAAAATACTGAAGAAAAACCTAATTTTTTGGACCCATTTTTCTTTTCTTCACCCAAAATTTGCCCGTGGTTGGAATCTGATTTTGTGTCCAGATTTTAGACACTATGGCCTCAAATCTAAGGCAGACTGGTCTAAAGTGCACACAGACAGGTGAACCTGGGCAAAAAGTAGGATAAGGTGTACATTTTTAATTAAGAGTCTTCTCCATATAAAAATTATGTGTCCGTTAATCCCAAAATACATGTAAGTCGAAAAAAACAAACACCAACTTTTTACCTTCTGCTCATGCATGAGCAAAATAATCAATGGAAAATTGCTTAGAAGTCTATGTATTAGGATGCATTCAGAAATAGTCCCCAAAATGTGTTTCCTACTCGCATTTCATGCAAAAACAGCAAAAACCTCAAGGGATTAAAGGTGTTAAGAACCACTATACATAATTACATGATGGCCAACTTCATGCATAAAACAATACATTATAATTATAAAAAGCCAGACTGCTTCTCATCATGTAATTGCAACATATATAATTCAACCCAAATCGTCATTCCTGATAAAAACATGATGATAACCTTAAAACAGACCATATTAAATCTGATAGCATTTTGTTGTGCGCAATTTTGTTTTTTAGGAAAATTCTGAAAGATCTGATTTTAAAATCTACTCAATCAAACAAAATGACAGAAAGAAACATAAAATGTATACTGTTAGAGTTGTTACATCTACAGCTGAAAGATTTCTGGCATGAATAAGACAGCATTTTGACAAGGTGCATGTCCTATATGAACGCAGTGAAAATTTAAAACTCTGTGTGCTGGTACATAGCAAGAATCATGGATGGAAAATATATGTAGGTACTGTTTTTCTGTTATTCACAAAAGCACAGATCAGATCTTTCTTTTTATGCAAATGATTGAAGACTCAGCACGCAGTTAAAAAGCAGAGTTTTAAGAAAATGTATTGTACAAGATAGGAAATAAACTTCAACATAAGAATGCACATGAATTTGCAGATTGCATGTTCAGAGAAATTTAGGATAAAAGACATTCTACCGGTAATTTGAGTGTCTTTTTCCTTGTCAGATTTATACATGTACTTATACGCTGACAAATGCCCTAAAATTGGAATGACAGAACCAGTTCATTTGTCATTGGAAGATTGCAGCAAATAACAATGGCTTCGGACGATTGTTTCCCCGGTTTACAAACTTCCATACTAATTAGCTCTTAAAAAATAAATAGAAGATATTATTTGACTTATTACGAAGTAGTGTCATATACTGTATATTGTTATATTATAAAATAGCAATGAATTTATTCAAAGATACTGTTAGGATTCCAGATATTTATTCAAAGATACTGTTAGGATTCCAACCCTTTTGGGAAATTGGGAAAAGTATGTAGAAATGTTACATTTTTTCCTGACCGTGAAAAATCTTTGAATGTTGTCAAATATTGATGAAACTCTGGAAAAACATCTGAATTTTCTGCCACCACTTGCTGACAGAAACAATTACTTAACTGAGTTATAACTAAACTATTTATTGAGTTCTGACCAGAGTATTCAGAAATTGCAGTAGGGAATATTTGGGTACTTGCTATAAGTGTAATTGCATAGTCAATCTGAACGTTTAGTTGATTAGATTTGTCTAGTAGTTTGGGTTAGTTTGCAGACAGAGCCACAACAAAAAATGTCCTATCTTATTGAGGCCTTTAGATCTGTATATAATCCTTATCCAAATAACGATGGTTAGTGACCAGTTACTAGAGGTTGCAGGCTTGAACCCTTTCTAAGACCTATGAAATGGTACTAGCAGCTGCCTTGCTTGGAGATCAGCATTAAGAGGTTAGCGCTATGACTGGTCGTCCTGGTGTCAGGATAATGTGACTGGGTGTGACATGATGTTACATGTCTGTGGTATGATGCTCCAGTGCTAGACAACACTATAAACTGCTGCATTGCAGACATTGTAGTGATACGACTAAAAAATTGCTAAAGCTAAATGAAAAATCCAAATCACACACACTTACTAAATAAAATAGTACATGAGTAATCCAATGAATGTTAGAAAAAAACAATTTAATGAACAATTCCAGTCAAGTAGTGATGTATGATATTCAATGCCCCCCCCCCCAATGAAAATGACACAGTCCCTCCTTCAGGCATCCATTAGAATAACTATGCTATATAGTTTATGTTACATTTACAATTATATTGTGGTACATGCATGTTAGAATGCAGAATTCACTATGGAATACAATTATATTGTGGTACATGCATGTTAGAATGCAGAATTCACTATGGAATACAATTATATTCAGACAGTTATTTCAAATCATATTTACTTTTTGATGTAGAAACAAAATGACTATTATAATATGCATAATGAACAGGACTCCAAACTTTGAATATCAAGATCAATTTTTCTTACGATATTTAGAACGACGACTTTGATATAAGTTGAAGAAAATGTTTCAGCCTGTGGTAGAACATGGAATTAATGGTCAACATTTGCCTTTTGCCAAAAGATAATTGGAGATAAATGTGGACAAGCACCCAAACCTGGAAACTAGTTGATGATAACTTGAAAATAAAAGCCTTACTTATGTGGTGGTCAAAATTGTGACCTAAGTCTTCTCATTGGAAGTATGAATATTATTTAAATAGTGTATCAAGTTTTAAAATCATTGGTTATATCATCCCAAAAATGTGAATAATAATAATAATAATAATAATAATAATAATAATAATAAATATTACTAATAAATATTACTAATAATAATGATAATAATATTACTAATAAATATTACTAATAATAATGATAATAATAAATATTACTACTACTACTAATAATAATAAATACTACTACTACTAATTATTATTATTATTATTATTATTATTATTATTATTATTATTATTATTATTATTATTATTATTATATCCATTATTCTAAGTAAATGATGTGCATTAGTGGTGGTGGGGTTACATCAACATATTGGGCTTCTAGATAGTTTTCTTGGGAATTAGGATTATTTAGTTGTTATAGAAACATGAATAATAATAATGATAAGAATAACAATACCCAATATTCAAAAGAAACCAAGGTGCAAGTGATATGGGGTTTACATGCCTGCCAAAAGTTTCTTGTAAATTTGTTGGCCTTACAAGGGAAATGTGTGTTTGGTTATTGACCACAGGGAGCTGAGGCAATATGAGCTGTATGAATGATTGATTGACTTGTGGCACTCCTGGTTTTGGACTTTCTATGCTTGGAATGTGGCTTACTATGAATTTGGCCTTTGTCCATCCATGGTCATTATATAGTAGTTAGATACATGTTGACCTTACTAATGAGATTTGCTTCCATTATAGTTGCCTGGGTTGTAATTAGTCTGCCTTGTAATATATTGCAAAATTGTTTCTGCCAGTGATGGATGAGGCTAGTTCATGATAATTCCAACTTGGAAAAATGTAGCTAGATTGCATCAATAATAAAATAATCAAGAACTTACAGTACTGTCTCAAAATTATTTAATGCATCTATAGAATGACTTTATCAATCATGATATGGAAACATGGCAACCAGTCTGAAAATGGCCAAACATTAAATAGGGTATGGGTTTGGCTGGTCAGAATTGGTTAAAAATGAAAGTTAGATTTTAGTAAAAAGGATCATTTTAGAGATTTTGAATTTTTATATATAGAGATATTGTTTTTTAAAAATATAATTTCTGTTCTTTAACAGACTTAAGTTTGAAACACTCATTACTGAAATTAGCACCTGACTGTTTGATTCTTAGTTATCATTAGAAATCTATCATTAATACTAGAATTTTAAATGTAAACAACTGGTAGACCTGGCATTTCATGGGTAATATTGTAAAAAAAAAAAAAATTTAATAACATTATTTATATTATAATGATTAGTAGATATAATGTATGAAGCACTTTAATTACTGTGCTGTATTAATTAGCTCAGATGCAAAAATCAGTTTCAGGAATTTTTTTAAACTTTTTTTTTAAAGTGAAAGACGTGTTAGGGTTGACAGTGATAAATAGGGCCTAACTGGAAATCGCTTCGGACATTCGCTTCGGCCGAATATCCGGTTTTTCATTGATATTCAGAAGTATTCACTTCGGCAAATAACTCGCGCACAAATGGTTACAAGTAAAATAATTCAATAAATATCGAACTTTTTAAAAAAAAGATTTTTGTATACATAATAATTTTAGTTAATAATAAAAAATTTCATCTTATAACCGATATATACGGTATACGGTGCATGAAAAGTTTAAGCCTCGCATGCGATAATGAAACAAACGTTACTCTCCGGGGTCACACCTACTATTCGGTTCGTGCCCGGATCCGGCAAATAGTACATCCAAATACTCTGATTTGGTACTCAGCAAAAATTATCAACTCGGTTAGGCCCTAGTGATAAATAGGGACAATCAGCTGACCAGAAGCACATATTGTTTTCCCAAATAATCTACTTAACCAATATCCCATAATACTTAACCAATATCCCATATTTTTGTTTTAAAAATGACCTCATAAGTCTCAATAGATTGTCTCTGTGTATTGGTGCTGTTAAATTGTGTAGTAGCTTTATACTAAAGAGTCCTTTAAATGAATTTAATTAAATATTTGATGCAAGATAATCAATAACTTTCTTACTGAAATCAACACACAAAATAATAGTTAATCAATGACTGATTAAAGAGTTTCTAGTAACAACTATGACTTTAGTATGAAAAGGATTTAATAGTTTGAAAGGTACGTTGTTAAGTTGCAAGACTTTATATGCATTTCCTGCTAATAGCAGCATCAATGTTTAGCTCCAATATTTGACTTTTAATGCCAGTAGTGCAGTATACAATCTTTAGTTAGAGATGGAATAGTGTAGAGCTGTACCAATATCACTTTTTGCCGATTATGCCGATACCGCGTATGGCCGATTATTAAAATTGCCGATACCGATTATGAGACCGATTATTTCATTATCACAGTATAAATACTCGCATATAAGCTTACAAATTTAGGAAAAGATAAAGGCCTGTTAAGTTGCAAGACTTTATTCTTAAGAAATTTGAGAGAATAAAATATGATTGAATTAATTTGAAAATTCCAAACTTTAGTCTTGGTTAAATGATTCTTGTTAATGCCAACTTTATTTTATCATCAAGAAAAGCTTAACTTTTATTGCAACATGAGTCTCTTTGTTTCTCTGTTGGTTTGGCTTTTCTGATGGCATTAAACTATTCATAGATCCAACCTGTCAATCAAATCCACAAATATTGACCAATTGGATAAGAGCATCCAATGCTACGGGCCGTGTTTTACCCACAAACAAACGTGTGATGAGAATACAGCTGCATTATAAACTTTAATGATTTTTGCGAAATATTGATAAACTGGTGCTTCAATGTGCATGGTTAACATGCAATGCGGATGAAAGGTTGGAAGGAGGCCATTTTATATGTTTTCCGATGCCAAAACGTTATTTGGACAAGGTGAAACGATGGATCAAAGTGTGGTCGACTGTGTGAACAGCTTAAAGCACCAGAATAAACTAACACAAAGGTAATTCAATTTAGATTTCACTATGGTCAAAAGGTATATGTAGTATTCTAGAAAGTAATGTTAAATAGAAAAATTTATAATGCACATTCAATCAGGCTGGTACCGTATTTTCCGGCGTATAAGTCGAGACTTTTTGACTTGAAAGTTCGGTCTTCGTCTTATACTCCGAATCGACTTATATATGGATTTTGTCATTGAAATTGCATCGACTTATATATGGATTACAGTATCCGGTATGCTATTGATATTGCTCTATAATCGGCATAATCGAAAACAGGTCACATAGATTTACAAATTCATGTTAAATTACTATGTCAATAAATTGTCATAAAATAATATGACTGCATTTATATTTGTAAGTTTTGTCATTATTTATTTTGCATTCTGCGTGTTTTTTCTTATTTCTCAAACATAAAATAAAAGAAAACAATTACCGGCAAAAACTTCACCGGGCCGCATAGCACACTTACGGTCTATACTCTATAGTGTACTGTACTAATTCAAAGCATATTGTTTGTTCCTAAAAAAAAAGATATGAAATAACTGGTCCATTAATATTTGATTTTCCAGTATAATGTTGGACACACGTGAGCATAGCTTTATTTTTATTGATCCTGCAAAGGGATGTAATCCATATTAACTGGAGCGTTCTATGATTATTTATAAAATAATGTAGATCATGCATTCTACTGAATCCCCCAAATCATATGTTTATACGGTACTTTATCATTTTAGCTGTGCTGATATTTACAGTGACATAATTCAGTAATTAAAATACAGCCAGTTCTGCCTGCTGTATTTATTAGAGTACATCAAAAGAACATGACGCAATAGCTGGGCGGCAAGTTCAAAGAACTTTCACTAGCAGCTTGGGTGGGAAAATGTGCTGAAATTTACAATGACTGAATTCAGAGACAGAAAGATCCTGAGATGTACATGTAGTTAATATAAGAATACACTTTAGCTTCCATTATTTAATCTACGGACATGTACTATTTCATCATTCATTACGTACACCCATTACGTAATTTTTGTTATTTTCTTTTCATTGAATTCAGTCACATAATGATCTGTGACAAAACTATTGAATATTTTACATCCGTGTGTGGATATTTTCGATGGAAATATTTGTATTATGGATTCAATGTATGCTACAAGATTCGCTGGTGAGTACACGGTGTTGATACTCTTTTCATGCAATAGATTATACATGTATATATAAATTAGACACGTGTATGTACCAATGTGTGGTTCTCTGAATAAAGTACCGTAATTGTATATGACAAAGTTTCTCAAATAAATTACCATAGGTTTAAAATTTCAACTGGAAGGAATGATCATAGCTCTTGTTGCAATGGATATTGCCGGTAATTTGGAATATGATACGACGATACGATCAATATTCATGCAACCGGAAGTTACTACCGGTAGTATAAAATACAAAGCCAAGTTATTGACCTGGCCTCGTCTTATACTCCGAATCGACTTATATATGGACGAAGGATGGAAAATTTACAAAATTGGTCAATTCGACTTGTACTCCGCATCGACCTATAGGCCGGAAAATACGGTAATTGCTGTTTTTATCATGGGTTAACTACATTTGTTCAGTAAATCATAGGCTATACATGGCAGCCAGGTTTATCTGGTGGATGAAAAACCCAGGAAGAACCACAGACTCACAAGAAGAAAACCTTTTTCCCATACCCACATTGGCCAAGCCTGAGATCGGAACCTATGTGGATGTAGATGTCAGGCAGTGACCAGTAAAGTTGAGAGCCTTTGACTACCTGGGCATTCAGGCCACCCAGTAATATAAGTGCTTTAATTATAAGTACACACTTATCCCATACCAGCCCTCTTGATATCTTTTATCTTGTACTGAAGGAATTAATCAGGTTCTTGTCAGTGCATATATAAAGGAGCAAATATTTATGTTACGACTAGGTCATGAATAAGAATTTCTTTATGTCAGACTACATTGTCCATACATTTAAATTAAAATATAGATATAAAATGTTTCTTTGTAAATATTCATATTTTTAAGCACTTTATTGGAGAATATGGATTAACTGAGAATTACCCTGACCCCATTCAAGCTAATGGTTCATGTACTATGCCAGCAAGAAAGATTGCAGTGAAGAGAGCTTTTTCATAACAAAATGAAACCAGTCAACATAAACGTAAGGGCCAAGTAACTCGCAGAATAGCTTTATTAATCTTTTACAAATGGAATTTAACAAGTTTAATTTCAGAATAAATTCAGATATTAATCTTAAAGTAAATATGCAAAGCTAGCAAGTTAATGAACTTGTACTGTTTGAAAAGTGTTTCATATATATATATATATATATATATATATATATATATATATATATATATATATATATATATACTTTAGGAATGTTCAGTGCAAGAAGTCTGTTTTTTAGGGGTGTTCCCTTCAGTCTAGAGAGATGAGATATGTCCTAATTTCATCCACTAACGGTACTCTAAACATAAAAGAAATGTAATAATACATCCACTAACGGTACTCTAAACATAAAAGAAATGTAATAATACATCCACTAACGGTACTCTAAACATAAAAGAAATGTAATAATACATCCACTAACGGTACTCTAAACATAAAAGAAATGTAATAATACATCCACTAACGGTACTCTAAACATAAAAGAAATGTAATAATACATCCACTAACGGTACTCTAAACATAAAAGAAATGTAATAATTCATCCACTAACGGTACTTTAAACATAAAATAAATGTAATAATCGTGTTAAATGATGTTGTTTCTGTGTTTACTTCATTTCAGTGCCTATTTTAGGCATCTATAATATTTGCACATATTCTCTTAAGAATGTTCTCATATTACTTGTTCTATTTGATGACATTGTACATTTACATGAATATTTTTCTATTACATATCAGTTAATTTTTGCTTATTTTAATCTGGAAGTAATAAATAGTTAACTCTGTTTTCCATCTACAGTAAGATTTTATACACGTATTTCTGTTGGTAAATGAGTATTTTAAATTCTTACTTTAGTTTATATATGCCCGGCAAACCATTGGCTTCCATTTCCTACTCTGTGTTGCTCTAGCAACCACAACATGTTTAAATGGCACTAGTTCAATCCCCTTGGCACAAGCCATTGCTGAAGTATGCTTGTTCAGCTCAACTGGTTAGGAACAATGGTGAAATTATGTGACTTGAAACCCTGTAGGGACTTAATTAGCCCTAATACATAGGATCAATGGCCACTGATCCAGAAATTACTAAAATAAATGTTAAAGGTATATATATCTGAAAAATATTGCTTATACCACTCTGAAATACTAAGTGTTTATACAATATTTATTAGGTTTCCAAACAACATATGTCAAAGTTAGAATTCTGATAACTGCAATTAGTAAATCCTCCCAGTGATAGAAATAAAAGTAAAACATGTGAGATACTGTGTTTTTGTTTGTCTTTAGTGCTGAGATTTCTGACATGTGAGATACTGTGTTTTTGTTTGTCTTTAGTGCTGAGATTTCTGACATGTGAGATACTGTGTTTTTGTTTGTCTTTAGTGCTGAGATTTCTGACATGTGAGATACTGTGTTTTTGTTTGTCTTTAGTGCTGAGATTTCTGACATGTGAGATACTGTGTTTTTGTTTGTCTTAGTGCTGAGATTTCTGACATGTGAGCTTAGTATTATAATATACTGGATGTCATGTACCAAGTGAATTTACTCATCTGAAAATAAATATTAATTTTTAAAAAAAAATGAATAGTAATATAGTGTATGCAAAGACTATTCAATGAAAGCTTTGCACATTAAATGTCATCAGAAAGCTTCCAGAGGCCATCCATATATGATGTAGTACAAAGGGCAATAGAACAAGTATGATGATGGGGGATGGGTTATTTAAAAAATGTAATGTACAAAACAAACACCAGTGCCATCTACCAGAAAAATAATGTAGAATGCAGTGTCATATTGTTTTTCTAATGCAAAGGGGTTGCAACCCAATTTTAATTTTGACAGTTTTTATTGGTTGGCGGTTTCAAAGCTTTGTGATGTCATACAAGAGAGCTGAGTTTTTGTGATGGTGGCATTGTACAAAAAATCCGCTTAAATTATGTGATGTCATATATGGATGACTCCGACTAAAATTATTGATCAATGTCGACAATTACAAAGGTGGCCAGGTACTAAGAGAAAATCACCTCTGCTCAGGTGAAATCAACAGCTAACTTGATAATATGATTTTTATTTTCAACAGCTGCAGCTTTCATTATGAAATTACAGCATGCTAACAACTTTAGTTTGACCTCATCTAAATATATCCATTTACATCATTTGACATTTGGTTTTGCCGAATGTACTTCTCAAACATTGTGTATATAATGACTTTCTAAAGAAATATGGATGTATTAGGATCAAAATAAAATGAATACTCACCATTTTAAAAGTATGTGCAATCAAATTGTGAAAAATAACACACATTACTGAAATAGTACCAAATGTCTGCATGACCTATATGAATTATAAATAGTACCAAATGTCTGCATGACCTATATGAATTATAAATAGTACCAAATGTCTGCATGACCTATATGAATTATAAATAGTACCAAATGTCTGCATGACCTATATGAATTATAAATAGTACCAAATGTCTGCATGACCTATATGAATTATAAATAGTACCAAATGTCTGACCTATATGAATTATAAATAGTACCAAATGTCTGCATGACCTATATGAATTATAAATAGTACCAAATGTCTGCATGACCTATATGAATTATAAATAGTACCAAATGTCTGCATGACCTATATGAATTATACTATAACAGTTGCCATTACTTTAGGTTATTAAACTATTCAAACATTAAAAATAGTTCATAACAAAATCTGAAACATTAAATCACGTGTTATATGAACAGTATGCATCTACACACTTTTCCTCCGTAATTTTGATGTGCAGATGGTGCAGAGGCTGGTTCTTCTTCACAGATGGCTCGCATCTCACTTCTATGCGAATCTTATTTTCAAACTCCAAAACTTTGATCTTGTGTATACATCCTTGCGTAAAGTAGTTCAAACCATTCTGCAACACTTTATTGGAAACTTTCTCTTAATCAGGAAGTTATTTAAGTGAATGTTGTCAGGAATGAGCAAGAGAGGATCTGACATGGTGCCTGTATTCTGTGATGAATCAGCCATTCTAATGGGAAGCTTGGGGTTTGCAGTAACAGTCTCTACGGGGGATGGGGCCTATCAAGTCATTACAGATCTATGCATTGAAGTACCGGTAAGAGGAAATAATGGAGGAAGATATCCCATTGAGGTTTAATTTCTGTCACTACCAGCTTAGCAGGATAAGTGTTTAATATCATCATCTCTGATATTTCCATTAGTAATCTCAGAAGATAATTAGGCTGGATATTAAATGAAGCATTACAGCTTGAATGAAAAAATATTTCTCTTACTTTGTTATTAAATTTCAGAGCAATATTGTAAAGTCTTCATTTATATTGAGCCGTTATTACTTATTTCCATGGTATGATATATTAGCTGTATGTTAGAATTGTGTTTGGAAGGGAATATGTTTTTTAAGATGTTTATCCTATTAAAGTGTATCTTATTTTGTGATAAAGTTTAGCGGAATAAGCATCAAAATGATCTGTTAACTATTTTAGTCTTTGCATGTCTTTTACCTATGTACAAAGTATTACAATACATGCATCATTCTGCAAGAAACATTTGTTCATCTATGGATGGCAAGGGCTTCCAATATGTATGTGATCTGGATTTTTAACATAGCTTTAAAAAAAATCGTCTTGTCACTACCATGTCTGCAGTGTGACACTTTATAGTAATGTCTAGTACTGGGGCATCATACCACAGATATGTAGCATGATGTCTCACCCAGTCACATTATCCTGACACCAGGCCCACCAGTTCTAACACTAACCTCTTCATGCTGAGTGCCAGGCGAGGTAGCTGTTAGTACCATTTTTTTAAATAGTATGATTTAGCCTGGGATTGAACCCTCAACCTCCCACATCTGATGTGGATGCTCTGATCACTACACCACTGGAGCTGTCGCAAGAGCTTCCAAATTACAGCTTGTTGGTGCTGTACTTTATTTTGGGTTTGCATTTAATCAAACTAATTGAAGAAAGTACACTTTATCTATGATCCTAATGAAGGATTGATACAGTACAAACAAATGCTGCCAGTGCTTGTTTAATTGCTCGAGTTAAATAACCATGTTTTTGATTTGCTGAATCATCACTTGCTGGCCAATGATATTTGAGCTTTAGAAACAGAGTATGCTAGTGATAGCAAAACTTGTAATTGCCTGTTTATGGGTGCATGCGCAGTGTTCATTAAGGTCAAGAGCAATTTTATAAATATTTAAAATTGTAAATAAATCTCCAGAAAATAACGATACATGGGTACATATAACTGTAAATATAGTACAATTCTAAGACAACACAAATGTGTGTATTGTTGGTTGTGATGTTTAAGTACAATGGCATCATCATGGGTCTCAGTCTCTAGGGATATATTTAACTTTGGTTAGCATTTACCCTTGTAAAATATGTCAGTTTAAGGTTTGAAGCTGAAAAAATTGATATTCAGAGGCTCTAAGTAAATTTTTCGGTCAATTTCCAATCTCATTTTCTAGTTGTAGAACATTTACTGTTTATAATAAATGATTTTACATCATGTAATTTTTTAATAATAATTTCAATATTCTATGTCCATGAAACAAGTTATTAGTGATTATTTCCATGTTACTGTTAGATGTGTCTGCTACATCTGAGCTGGTAAGATTGTAGGCATTAAAAGTGAGCATTTAAATGTTACATTTTCTTTAAACATTTTCATCATTATAAAGTAAATCCCATGTGTAGAAAATTCGGTAAATATTATCCTTCATTTAATTATGATTGGGGCCAAAACAGTGTTCCATTCAAGGTTTAAATCTTTCTCTCTCACTGAAACGACATCTTGGATCAAGAATATTTTACTCAGACAAAACTTTTTCTGATATGGTACATGCATGTAAAGTAACATTCCTGAGCAGAATCCCAAGAATGAACATAATCTGGAGTACTTATCACAACTTGGGGGTTGGAGAAACATTAATCCTCTCCTTATGACAGGGTAAAAATTGGCTGGGCGATTAAAACTTTAGTATTTACTTGGGCCTGGGCCAAGTAGATGTAGATTTGCATCTTTAAAGTAAATCTGTGTGCATTGCTTATTTTGCCTCCTTCATGTCAGTGTAGAACATGTTGCCATGGAAGCTGACTTTGTTTTACAGATAAAAGCTTGATACTAAAATGCATACAGATATGGAAAATATTGTGTGAAGAAAGTAGTTTTGAAACCTTTCTCAAACAAGGAACCTTCAATAAATATTTGAGACAATGTTTTCCTAAAACCATAAGAAATTGCAGTTGCATGCCTTGTCAAAATTTCGTAATGATATTTGCATTGACAGTGACACCTTTTAGTTGTCTATATACATCATTTTGAGAAAGTTTCCCTTTTAACAAGCCATTACATATCTTTATACAGGTTTGACCTCTGAGAAGTTAAGAGCTATGGAATATCAAAATTGTTTGATTGTGATTGTTGTCTGATTAGATAATGTGATGCTTGTCCTCAGAGCACCATTTTCAATAGTACAGCTTTATTTGTTCATTGTCACACCAAAGTGGAGATGCCAACAGATATTTCTATAAGTAATTATTTTTTTCACAAGAAAAGTCTTGATAACTTCAGAAGAAACATTTTAAGTGTCTGCTTCTTTATACAAATTTGCACACACTGAATGCCTTTTAATCTGTTTTAAAGAATGTCAAGACAGCAACTGATTAGAACAAATTTAATTCAAGGTCATCAGTTAAAAGCATCCAATTCAATAGCCAGCCAATGATCATTCTTTTCATATGTACCCTTCAAACAAGAAAAGTATGGTGTTTTTTTTCTTCAGAATCAAATATGTCGTTAAGACATTATGAAAATGTAGACTATATGCAGTAATTTCTGACAACTTGCAAAAACTACTTGTCTCCAAAACTGAGGAGTTTGACAGCGAAATTGCTCCTATAAGCATTGGCAGTTTTATGTTTCACCACAAAAACATTCAAAAAAAAGTATCAAAGAATTTTCCAGAGTTCAGAATATGTTCCAGCCATAGGTGGGCATTAGAAAGTCATAACAACAAACAAACAGTAATTGGGTAAAGTGTGTAGGTAGATCTACTTGTTAAGACTCTTAACATGCAAGTTCATGATTCTGTTCAGGATTGGGATAATATACAAAATTGTATAGTGAATTGCCAGACTTTAGACTCTTAACATGCATGCACATTTAAGTCCATGATTTTGTTCAGGATTGGGATAATATACAAAATTGTAAAGTGAATTGCCAGACTTTAGACTCTTAACATGCATGCACATTTAAGTCCATGATTCTGTTCAGGATTGGGATAATATACAAAATTGTAAAGTGAATTGCCAGACTTTAGACTCTTAACATGCATGCACATTTAAGTCCATGATTCTGTTCAGGATTGGGATAATATACAAAATTGTAAAGTGAATTGCCAGACTTTAGACTCTTAACATGCATGCACATTTAAGTCCATGATTCTGTTCAGGATTGGGATAATATACAAAATTGTAAAGTGAATTGCCAGACTTTAGACTCTTAACATGCATGCACATTTAAGTCCATGATTCTGTTCAGGATTGGGATAATATACAAAATTGTAAAGTGAATTGCCAGACTTTAGACTCTTAACATGCATGCACATTTAAGTCCATGATTCTGTTCAGAATTGGGATAATATACAAAATTGTAAAGTGAATTGCCAGACTTTAGACTCTTAACATGCATGCACATTTAAGTCCATGATTCTGTTCAGGATTGGGATAATATACAAAATTGTAAAGTGAATTGCCAGACTTTAGACTCTTAACATGCATGCACATTTAAGTCCATGATTTTGTTCAGAATTGGGATAATATACAAAATTGTAAAGTGAATTGCCAGACTTTAGACTCACATTAAAGAGCCTACTCTGATCTAATTGTGTTCCTGGGAATTAGACAAATGAAAGTGATTTTCTTTTGCCCATTTAATTCCTCATAAAAGCTTTTTAGTTCTACTTGCTGACTGTCTATGTCTGACTCTAGCTTATAAATTATCCTAGCAGTTATGTCAATGGTTCTGATGGTTTTGTGTGCAAAAATGGTAATCCACCATTTTTTTCCTTTTCTCTGTTTAATTTAATATCTGGATCATTGCTTTTGTAGTAAGGACTTTTAGATAATTTAACTGTTTTCCAGTTTCCTAGTCTTGCCTAGTCTGGTACAGTCATGTTGAATAGAATCCACATCTTCCAAAACGATACAAGCAGAATCTTTACAGTACACTCACCCCATGACCTTAAGGATATTAATAATTTGGATTTAACAAGTCTAGTGAGAACAGGCAGTTGTGTTTTTGAAAAATAATTAAATGATTATTTACAGGACTTATAATTAGTTTTAGATTTTGAAAATGCTGATGACATTAGAGTCAAGATATTAGATTATGTTTCTCTAATTATCAAGAGTATCTCATATATAGATTTTAAAGAAATATATATTTTATTATTGAACTCTGACAATCTTTGTCAACCTTTACACTTGCTGTTCTACCCTCCCAGCATAGAATGTATTATTAACATGGGTTTTCACCAAAACATTTATAATAATGTCTGCTTGGTCCTAAATGAAAATGGTGCCGATCTAACCTCCAATATGTCTACCAACCACATCTGTTAATTTGAAAATTATCTTATCAGTGACAAAAATCAGAAATGGTTTCAATTCTCGGCCATTAAAAGTAAGAAATGGTCTTATATTGAATTCATACATGTTCTCTTTAGCCAGTAATGGTCTCATCTTCTACTTAATAATTGGAGGAGGAAATAAATATTCTTGGACCAAGAGACTACCAGGTAGTGCCAGGAAAATAACAGCAATTCAGTACCGTATTTTCGTGCATATAACACACCAATGTGCATAAATTGCACATGCAGATAACACACGGAAATTCCATCTTTGTGTAAAAAAATATCTTGGATTGTGTGCCACGCGGTAACCAACAAAGGCCTGCCAGAGGTGCCTCATCTGATACGTGTTATGAGGCTGTTTATCAACTCTTGCTCACCATCAAGTGATTTAACCCCAGCGCCTTTATCCCTTTCTGCTCGTAATAAATACTGGTATTACTGGTACAGTCGTAAATTCCACGTCATAATATTTTTCGCATAAACATAGGCAAAATAGCAACTGCTATAAAACTGTGTATTTACCGGTTTCTGCTAATTTCTGGCTGGATTGCACGCATGCCTGTATAGGGGTGTTAATATCATTGTTTTTTCTTCCAAAAACCAATTATCGTTTGTAGAAATCCGATTTTAAACTGATTATTAGTTTTTGTCCTACATAGAAATTACAAGAAATATATTCTTATAATATTAGTTTAACCCTAAAAAAACTAAAACTAAAGCATTCTACTTAAAATTTTTTGGTGAACTGCTGTTGCATGTAGTTTTTAGGCAGATGAACATCTTAGGCCTTTTGTTTGCTTGTTTTTTGAAAGTTCAAAAGTTCAGATTTCATAACATCTCAGTTTTCAGTTTCATGAAAGACCCTGCACACAATTGACACAAAAGACACAATTGAAATAAATGCTAGTTCTTGATAGCATTTAGTGGACATTGGTCTCCTTCAGTGTGTGTGTGTGCCTAGGTAGGGTTGCAAAGGTTCATCAGAAATGTTTTTTAAAAATACATATTGAAATCATATAATATTGAATATTCAATACATATTGAAATCATATAATATTGAATATTCGATACATATTGAAATCATATAATATTGAATATTCAATACATATTGAAATCATATAATATTGAATATTCAATACATATTGAAATCATATAATATTGAATATTCAATACATATTGAAATCATATAAGCCTGAGGGTCTTGAGGTCCTGGTGGTGCCAGTTTGGATCACAGTAAACAATAAAGCATTGGCTTGGCTGATAGTTGCCATTTATGATGCTTTTGGAGATCAAACAAGTACTTAAGCTATCAACTCATTTTTGAGTGGTTATGTTTATGGAGAATCAGAACTATAAATCCAAAAATAAGCTCAGATTCTTTATCAAAAGCTTTTAGCCTGACTGGTCATGTTTGATTTGCTTCTTCATTACCAAGAGTTAGGCTATAGAATTGTGGTCCCCTGCAATTCATCAAATTACTTGAGGTCAGGAAATTGTATATACCTCCTCTCCTGCCCAAATAAATGGCCAGCCTGTAAAGAACTATATGAAATGTAATAGCAAATTATTGTCAGAATGTTTTTAATATTTTCTTGTCATAACTGGTTGTAGATTGACATTGTGCATACAGTATGTAATCAAACAAGAAAGTTGAACAAATAAAATCATTGTGGTTGCTAATGTCGGAACCAATAATTTTAGAGTAAGTACAAATTGTTCTTTAAGCTAGCGGTGTATTCCAACAAAAGATTTTGTGATATCCATTCAGGGTCTATATACCATATTTCCTTTTATATGGTATAAGGCATTGTCTACCCAGATTATCTGCCAGGGTTTCTGCTGATCGTAGTTTGAAGTCATCCATTTTGACCCTGATATCATGGTCATCCCACTTTCTTGGTTAATTCTGTTGCAGATTGGAGCATTATTATACACAGGTAAAGAGTACATATGTTGTTACATTTTGAAATTTGTAAGAATATTTGAGGTTTATTGTCTTTTTTAAAATCAAAATCTTCATTCTTCAATTTTGTACTTATTGTTGTTAACTCTTTACATGTCAGTTTAAATCTTTCTTGCAGACAGATTATCAAGATTCACATTGTTGATGATGAGGAGTATGAAAAGAGGGAGGTTTTTTACCTTAATCTTGGGGAACCTTTCCTCGAGCAGAAAGGATCAGGTAAATAAATATTACCTTCTTTCCTCCATTCTCTTTTTCTTCTGTAACTTTTAATCTATTTTGTCTTTATCACCATCAGCATTGTAATCATTTTCCATAACTGTACAACATACACTAATTTGATCGAAGGTAGAGCTTGCAACAGTTTCATATATGACGATCAGTGAATTTAAGTTTGTACCTTGAATATTTTGTCAGAAATTTGTTTTAACAAGTATACCTTTAATTGCATGTAGATGACTACGGTATTCATCATTCATCTCAGATAATGATAATTTTCACTGATAATTTAATACATTAATATTTTTCCTACCTATTCGTTCACCATTTTTTAATTATAATTAACCATTGAAGTTAATGTTAATAATTATAAAACTCTAACCTGTTTAGTTTCTGTGATTTCATGATGATAGATGTTTTTTATGGATATTCTTTCATGTTTTTTGTTGTTGTTGATATAATCAGATTTATTGATGTGAACAGTACATTGAACCCAGTCAACCGTAACAGTACATTGAACCCAGTCAACCGTAACAGTACATTGAACCCAGTCAACCGTAACAGATTAGTATTAATGCTGTTCACATTCAGTCTTGTGTAGAACAAACAACATAAACCCAGCTCTGCCAGTATGTTATAGGACAGCATATCTTGGTCTGCACTACTAACAATTTGGTACACTTTACATACGAGTGAATATGATTTTATGTTTTCAAGACTTTCAAAGCGTTCTGTTGCATTCTGTAGTAAAACATTTTCATTGGAAAAGCTCCTCATTGTGGGCTCCGGAATCATAGATGAGATCTGATACACCCTCCCACCCTGCATCTTATGATGCTGTTCCAGTTGGTAAGGTGTTAGAGAGTGTGGTTCATATTAGATTTTATATTTGAAGGATTTTACCATTTATTTCTAGCACTAAAGCCATGATTGTGCTATGTTTCTTATTTCAATGCTTTGGGTCTGTACATTTCATTGGATGCAACAGCAAACACTGCATCCAATCAAAACCAGGTTGTTCAAATTTGAACACTGTTCCTCAGTGAGTGAATGAAGGGGACACAACTGGAATGGATTCATAAATAAGAGTTTTTCTCTGCTAGTTCATGCATGCACAAATACATTATTTCCCTACAAAACACCAGTAATGATAGATAGTCCTGAGGCTTTCAGTGTTAAACTTAAAATGTATCATGTTGAAGTCATGTTGGCACTTTGGCATCAATGTGCATATCAGTACAAGTCATCCATTTGTAATGGTGAAAAATTCTGTTGATGTTCTTACAGCACATTTGCCATGATAGATGTGACATATAACAAATTGACAAGTGGGTCTAGGCACCTTGTTAAATTGTTAGACTGGTGGTTTTAATATCTCTTAGGGTCAGTTTCATAATAGTCAGACAGATGGACAAGGCAAGTTCAGACTTTGGGATCTAAGTATCAGAAAATAACAGCTGAAATGATGCAGAGACAATTTTTGTAACAGTTGAAATGATGCGGAGGCAATTTTTGTACCAGCTGAAATGATGCAGAGACAATTTTAGTACCTGCTGAAATAAGTGTCATGAGACAAGACTTTGCAGAAATCGGTTTATTAATAAAGCTCTGAAATATGAGTAGCTTCTCAAACCTGGATAGACATGTTAATTTTTGGTGGCTAGATACATGTAATCCTGATTGCTGAATAAGTGTTTCCTTAAGAAATTCATTGTTTTAAGTATTCTTCATTGCAAGATTAATCAGTCCAAGTTTTTCTGCAAAATGGGAAAGCTTTGATAGGAAAAATAGTATCTTGTTAAATACAGTAGTCACCCTCTTGAATGCCTCCCCCCCCCCCACCAGCAGCCACCCACTTCTTATGGCCAGAATCTCTTGGCACCGATAACTTTGTATTCAAAAGTACCCTTTTAAGAATGGCCACCCCTCTAATGCAACCAGCTGCCAGCATTTTAGTACCAAAACCTAAAATGTTCCCTTCATTGGCGGCCATTTTTCCCCTTATGGATCCAGAGCCAATAATTCAAATTGTAACATAAGGTAAGTAATCAGATTATCTCTCCCAATGTCAAATTGTAACATAAGGTAAGTAATCAGATTATCTCTCCCAATGTCAAATTGTAACATAAGGTAAGTAATCAGATTATCTCTCCCAATGTCAAATTGTAACATAAGGTAAGTAATCAGATTATCTCTCCCAATGTCAAATTGTAACATAAGGTAAGTAATCAGATTATCTCTCCCAATGTCAAATTGTAACATAAGGTAAGTAATCAGATTATCTCTCCCAATGTCAAATTGTAACATAAGGTAAGTAATCAGATTATCTCTCCCAATGTCAAATTGTAACATAAGGTAAGTAATCAGATTATCTCTCCCAATGTCAAATTGTAACATAAGGTAAGTAATCAGATTATCTCTCCCAATGTCAAATTGTAACATAAGGTAAGTAATCAGATTATCTCTCCCAATGTCAAATTGTAACATAAGGTAAGTAATCAGATTATCTCTCCCAATGTCAAATTGTAACATAAGGTAAGTAATCAGATTATCTCTCCCAATGTCAAATTCTCGTTACTGAAAGTACATGTAACAGTAAGATTATTTTTATTTCATTGTCTATAAAGCCAACATTTACAGGAAATAGGCTCAACAATGTTGTGATAGAGTTTTTGGTTTCACGCATCTGTTGAGTTCTTCTCTTTGATGATTACAATTGGACATAATTATCAAGATATAGCAGGGTCAGCATAGGCTAAAAATAGATTTTGTGCATTAACACACACACACACACACACACAGAACAAAACAGGGTACCACACAAATACTAAAAAATCACATGACAATACTTTTATCACTTCCTTTTATTGTTTCCATTTTTTCCACTCTACAAAAATTCATCTGTACAATTAAATCATAACATCCGAACAAATCATTACCAAGTATTAACATGTCATCACATAAATGGAGACGTATTATTTAGGAAGAAAGTTATTCTACATGACGAGATTGGGGGAGGGGACTTGCCGAACAATGTTACTTAGAAAAGACTAAAATTATACAATTTGAGGTTGAAAAGATTTGAATAAACAATGTTTTAACAGATAAGGATGTTATTCAAAAGCAGTGGGAAAAATGAGCAAATGGAAAGATAATTATATATGCAGAAAGATTTAAATGACGATTTTTAATGGTTTTGCAATGTGCATGACAACAATACCTGCTTGCATATCATGCTTTCGCCAAGAAGAAGAACTATTAATGTATATTCAATTGAAATAAGTATATTATTTTAACAAGAGGAACCTTTTAAAAATTAATTTTACTTTTAAATGAAGATATTAAATTTAGATATTAAGTGCTTTGAAGTATGTAGCTTTCTTACTATGTACATTACATATACTTCTAAAAAAATTAGCCCCCCCCCCCCCCCCGGAAAGGCCACTCGCTTTATAAGGCCACTTAACCAGTGCAGAAGGGGTGGCCTTATCAGAGGGGGACCACTGTAAATAGTTCTATGTGATGGGTGTCCAGAAATCTGAGGACACAGAACCTTTAAGGTATAGATATTCTGCTTTAATTAAAGCAAGCAAGTCTTGAAAAGAACAAGGTATTTGTCTCAGTCTCTTGCAGTATTTTTTTTATATGTTTGTAAATATTTGTTGAATTTGTTTTAAATTGATACATTAATTTTCTTTGATATGAGTTTTAAAATACTTGTTTGCATTCATTTGTCTTGAATGTTGTTTAACTTGTTTATTCTAAGAATTTTAAAAATATTTCCTTCATAAGAATTTCTTGAGACAATTGTGTGCATTAAATGATATGATACATGTATTCTGAGAATGAGTTTTTCCTAGGTTATATTATTTCACATGAAGTTTAGTTAACAAATAATGTAGTTAAGATCAGAAGTGAATTTCAGTGATTCATTTGTATAGTTGGGATGTGAATTCTTTTAACAGAGAAATTGAGCACCTGGTGGTCAACATTTAGTCCAGTGATTTTTAGTCCCAAACAGGGCATAATGGTTCATTATGATGTCTAGATTATGTCATAGTTAAGTTGAGGATGCTAAATTTCCTGTTAGAGAGAGAAATTAATCTTCTTGTACTAGGTATCAGATTTCAGGATGCAAACTGACTCATTTTAACTTTAGTTTCTGTTGAGTTACAATCTGACATAATGATAGAAGAGATATTGTTAAGCAGCAGAGAGGGTGAATCAGACAACTTTTACAGGCGTCGATTCGGTAATCTAAGGCTTCTTCGTAAATCGTATAAAAAAAAAGGCGTCGATTCGATAAATTGAGGCCTCCTCGATGAATTCGTCAATGACGCCATTGTCGTTGTCATTCACCCTCTCTGCTGCTACAGGTTAACCAAATATTTGATCGAGTCCAATGCGATATCGTGTCCGAGGATCATGTAAATTTATTGTTATAAATCCATGCGGGGTTGACTTGACTGAGCGTTACTAAAGAAATTTTTAAATTGATTGAAGTCCATATCAGAGCACCATGTCTACCAAATATTTCGTAACGTATGTGTATCAACGCCGTTAAACACAGCAAGAATATTACAGTTATCTCTGATCACTTTTGGAATCTGAGTGTATCGTTGAGTGACGTATATCACATCAGTGCTTTTATGCCTGCCTCTGGAAAAGATCCTAGCTGGTTTTTTTTGATTATCTAACATGACATCATCGTATACAACTAAATTGTTGATACTTCCATCGAGGTCTTTCTACTGATGGTGCCTCGTCAATATCTGTAATAAATTCAATAATTCCCTCGCCGGCAATTTCTCATGCATTCTCGTTAAAATCTTTTAGCACTTCATAGCATCGTTGATCATCTACGCTAGGAGCAACTAAATACAACTTATCCCATTTCATCCATCTCATTATTAAATTGAGCAACAATTGCGTCTTGCCGGATCCAGATGGCCCGATTATAATTGCGCGGATAGAGTTTGGTAGCACTGCATGATGCTTAACTGGTTCTTTTGTTTTAGTCGCTGAAAAATCAATTATATCCATATCTCTATACATAAATTATGGATCTGTATTGTGTGAAGTGTAAAACGCGTACTAGCACAAATGATGTGACGACGATTACAACTAAAAATAACAGATCTGCACTTACTGGTAGATGTGCAACATGTGGTACAAAAAAGTTTAGATTCATTTCTATGAAATCCGGAAATGTTTTTAAGAAAAACGAGGAGGTGATATCGCAGCCAAATTTGCAAAACTCCCTGGAACCCCATGGGCAAAGTACCCCGGAGAAAAGCACCTTCCAGGATATAGCTACTGTGGCCCCGGAACACGATTAGATATCAGACTTGATGATCAAAATCAGCCCCGATCCGGCGAGTATCCGATAAACGCTATTGATAAGGCATGTCATGCTCATGATGTTGCATATAAAAGCAGCAATCTGCAAAACAGGCATCTCGCGGATGTGAAATTAATTCATGCGTTAAATGCTGTTCCTGATAAATCTTTCAAAGAAAAATTGGCTTCGTGGTTGGTAAAATCGGCTATGAAAGGCAAATTGATGATGGGCGCTGGTAATTAATAATATGGAATCTATTTATTATTCTCCGAGGGGATACTGGAGGGGTAACGCTGCAATCAATAAACTCGCCAATGCTGCAAAAGTGAAAAAGGCCACTGCGGCTAATTGGTTATCCAAACAGGCTATATGGCAAATTTATCTACCACGCCCTAAACAAATCAATTTTTCGCATTTTGATGTTACTGTACCCAATGAAGTTCATCAAGCTGATTTATTGTTTTTACCACATGACAACGGTTACAAATACGCGCTAACCGTAGTTGACGTTGCGAGTCGATACAAACAAGCAGAACCGCTGAAAATAAAATCATCACCTGAAGTTGCTTCTGCATTTGAAAAGATTTATCGACGAGGTCCACTACGCTGGCCAAATCTGTTACAAGTTGATCCTGGCAAGGAATTTCAAGGTGCTGTTTTATCAGCGATGAAACATCACAATGTCACCATCAGACGAGGGCATACTGCGCTACATCGCGATCAGGCAATTGTTGAACGATTTAATCGGACTCTTGCTGAACGGTTATTTGGATATCAATACGCGAAGGAGTTTATTCAGGATAAAAGATCCCGTGAATGGGTCAAGAGGTTACCAGCTGTGATTACCGCGCTCAATAACGAGATTACTCGAACAATTAACATGAAACCTGTCAACGCGATTAAGAAAGCGTCTATACCAAAAATGGAAATCCAAGGAATTTCACAAAAAGATTTCAAAGAACCAATTCTTGGTAGTAATGTCACTGTTAGGTATTTATACGAACCAGGAGAGCTTGAGGGTGGTAAAAAAAGAGCTATCGATCCTATTTGGAGCGTCACTATGCATAAGATATCCGGTATAACACGATCTACTGGTAGACCTCCAATCTATAAACTGGATTCAACTGCTCCTCAGCGAGGATTTACTCGACAACAACTACAGGTAATTCCCGAGGATACTCAATTACCACCGCGTGGTCTTAACTAGCACCCCCCCAGAGGCATTGTGCTGGCACCTCTTCGTCTGTTGCACTCAAGACAAGTCAGCATAACGTTATCGTTGGTATGACCTACGCTGCTATTCTTTCTGTCTACGGTAAATTGGCGAGGATCTTTATTCGACCAACTCCAACGCATTATACAATTGCAACTCGCGCAGTGATTATTCTGTTGTTGCTTCAGCGTAATTATTAATTCAGCATCAATATCAAATTCTCTATTATTTTTTTTATCCTTTTGTTTATAACCAGAGAGTTTTTTTCTGATTATATCCTTGATGTTGTCGGCGCTGATAATATCACTTATTGAAGTGTCATTATCGTCACTGACTTCGTCAACAACAATTCTTCAGAGTTGATTTATTCTCCGTACTCGAGACACTGCAAAATAAACTAAATTTGACCACTCAATGCGATTATCTACTATCCAAACAATTGTGTCTGTGACAGTTAATCCCTGTGAAGAGTGTATTGTCGCTGCGTAACCTAACGTCCACGGTGATTTATCAGCACGCAATGCATCTTCGACGACGCTGATATCAACCAGCACAATATCATTTAATACTAAATTCTGCTTTTCACATTGTCCAGGAATATCAACGAAAATATTCTGCTTTCGTGTATCAGAGGGTCTATAACACAACGGTACTGGAAGTGTTGCAAATTTACGTTTATGTAATTCAAATAATTTTATCTGAAGTTTATCTCTGACTATTTTTCTACTTGCAAAAATCATTCATGGGAGTTTCTGAAATTATTTCACGAGCTATTTCACATCGGATTCTATCCGGTTGTAATCTGATTAGTTGTTTAAACTCACGTAATACTTCATCTAACGATCTAAGGTCATCGTTCATCTCTTCGTAATGATCAACGTATGATTTTAGCCAGTCATGAGGAGGTTCGCCGACAAATGGTGGTGGTTGACCTTGATCGCCGCACATAATAATTTTTGTATTTTTCGTTGACAACCATTCAAGAAATGTTTTTAATACTTGTAACGGTACCGTGCATATTTCATCCCAAATTATCACCGGTGGAATAAATTTCTGTCCCATTCTTTCAGGGGTCCACTTATCGCCTTTCCATCGAAAGAAGCTGTGATAAGTACCAGAATTTTTTACATCTCGTTTTATGTCTCTGGCAAGTTTATGAGTTGGCGTTAACGCATTCATGTTAGTTTTATCTTTGAATAAATTAATTACTCGTGTTGTCTTTCCTGATCCTCCACAACCATTCAAATAAACGATTTTATATCGCGTAATTGGATCAGATATCGGTGGTGCATTGGAAAATTCTGATAATTGGTTGCTTTTCAAGTATTTATCGTCGTTGGTAACATCTGCCGATTCACAATACTCGTGTAGCGTCTCCCTTTTAAATCTCCAACACCCCCACGCTTCCTCCGGGGGGGTGAATTCAGCCACTGCTGATTTGTATTTGTCATGTATATACATCGAATCAGTGGCTACTCTAACCGCGGTATTAGGAAATCTATTTATCATCGAAAATAGATTAATAGTAGAATAACCGAGCATAGATGATCTTAAGTGTGTATACTGGGAACTTTATCCATCACAGTAGGTAACAATTGTACCCAACTTAGTCCCATTGGATAGAAACGCATCTTTACGAGTTACAAGTTTTCCATGTTTTGTTAAATCTGCTATGATAAAATCGTATTCAGCGCTGTCTATGATCAACCGCGAAGAATATTTTGCATTGTCATATCTTCCACCTTGAGTAAATTTACCGATTATTTTTCGTCCAAAATCTTTTGCTTGTTCTTTTTTAATTTCAAATAACTTCTTAGACCAATTCATGATTTGTTCTTCATTGAAAATCTCCGATTTTCCATTCGAAGAATTTCCATCAGAAAATTGTTTTCGTTGTTCGCGTATTATATTATCTAGATCGGGTTGTGGTAGCCAAACTTCTTTCTGAGCTCGATAGCATATAATAGCTTCGGAAACAATCAACGATATTAGCATACCACAATCAATCATATATCGTAGTAACACTATTGGCATCCAGGCCTTTTCAGATATATGTCTACCAAGCCAAACATAACTACACGGATGTAACCCTGTAGCGAGTTCAAATGATATCACACGAGCGAATCCGGTAAATCAAAATCAGGTAATGGTCCATTAATAGCAACACGAGTCATTTCATGTGTGGGGTGTCCAAATCGTTTAAAATACTCAGCACATTCTCCATACCCGAGAAAACTTCCAGGATAACACGCGGATATATCAATTGAAATCATACCATCACGATGATATTTCGTATTCCACAGTCCTCCATGACCAAATTCGACGCAACTCAATTTAACGTCCTCGAGAAAATCACTTTGTGTTGGATGCCATGAGTTTTTTTCTCTTGCGAAGTGAGCTACCACTGATGGAATAGTAAAACTATCCGTTAAAAGTTTTTCATGGGAACTCTTCGGTGAAAAATCACTAGCGATTTTTCTCATTCTGTTATCTAATTCTTCAACGCGATATAATTCACCATTTGGTCTTACAAATTGATCAAATCCTATTTCGGGATCTTCATCACTTCTAAGTAACCACACTGACACAGGATCATCTTTACACAACGCATGAATAGCATCGAATAATTTCTCATTATAAAAAACATCCCCGACGAATTCTGGGGGGATATATCTCACGGTTCGTTCTCGTGGAAATATTTTTTACTGCAGGTGTCCACGCGTGTTTGTTATGATCAATAATTTGTATTGGCGCTCCTTGTGATTGATATTTAGGTTCGTATAATACTTCTCCGGTTATTGTCGTTACTGATATTGGGAATCTTAATGATGTTTCTAATTTAGCTATATCAGAAATCTTTGCACCATGCTGTTTCACTGTCAGTTCCCATTCGGTTATTTTCCTACGTCGCAGATCAGTTAGTTTATTTCCTTGTGATGCATTTGTGAAGTGTTCCATTACCCGTGTTGCTACACAATTCAGTGAACTAGAATATTTCATATGAGCTAGTTTTGCAATATCGGGTTTATCATTTAACGGATATATCCCATAAACAATTGCTGTTACTGGATAAGATCTCTCGTAGTATGGTTTGTCAATTCCAGTTAGAATTCCTGGTTTGGAATCTCTACTCACAATGACAGTTTTTTTATCCTTGAGGATTGGTTCAAATTTATCCCTGATAATCCATTTGCCTTCGACTTCGATAATGAATTTTATTCTGAAAAAATACTTCTGTTGGGAATTGCTTTGCAATTTACCCTTGAATTTCCAGCTCCTTGGCGGGTCAAGGTGTGAAATTATCTCAGCTGCTCTTTCATCGTTCATAGTAGCATCGATGTTGGGTACATTGACATCTTTATAAATAATTTGAAATGTCGACCAACAGTATGCTGCACCGTCTCGGTAGAATTCATTAAAACACTCCCAGATTTTACTTAGTATAGTTCTATCACCGATTAGACGTTTTGGTGTATCAGAGACTCTATCGAGATTGAATTTAGCATTTTTCCAGGGCTTAATTTTCGATAATCTCTTGAACTCCTTATCGAGATTGAATTTAGTATTTTTCCAGGGCTTAATTTTCGATAATCTCTTGAACTCCTTATCGAAATTGAATTTAGCATTTTTCCAGGGCTTAATTTTCGATAATCTTTGGAATTCTTTCATGGTATAATCAATGAATTTAGTATTTTTCCAAGGCTTAATTTTCGATAATCTCTTGAACTCCTCCATGTTATAATTAAAACAAGTATTTAAATAGAAAAATATAGTATAATGAATCACTGCAAGTGGCTAATGATTGGATCAACAACCCCGTGTAACAAATCATGCAGAAGCGAATTCTGTGGGTATCATTTACAAAGCGTTCGCAACGGTTCTTTCGGTCCTCTCCCATGCCTCCAATGTGGGGCTGGGGTAAGGGTAAAATCGCAGTTGTGTCTTGCTTGTGGGGGTAAACGATACAGGGAACTAAAACGCTATTATGACAAACGAATAAAAAATACCGTCATTGACCCTAACGATGACAAAGTCATCAAAACCCCTCAAGATTATATCCAGAGGTTTATAATTAAAGCAGATATAAATTAGACAAATAGTATTATTATACAAATGAGCCAAGATTTCAGACCACATCCAGTGCTTGTTAATTACGAAGCCTCCAGTGATGGTGTTGTTAGAAATTGCAGACTAAAAATGCAGAATGGGCTACCGGCTAATAGAAACGGTGTTAGGGTCACAAAAGGGCATCTGGAATGGATAGCCAAAAGAAAAGAGCATCCGGAATGGATAGCCAAAAGAAGAGAGCATCCGGAATGTATAGCCAAAAGAAAAGACCCTAACAAAGACACAAAGGCCTGAATAAGGGACTCATGAATGAATAACCGCTCATAATTTATACCATTTATTTTGCATTTTTTTTAATAATTAAAGATAAAATATATTATATAAATAATGGATATCAAAGATGTAAATTCTATAATTGCTGAAATTTCAATTTTAAAAAATAGAGGGATAATATTATCTAAAGATCTCGACTGTGACAGGATTGCCTCGGAATATGAAGACATTGAGTATCAGTCTAGTAAGGGTCGTTATGTTTTACCTAAGATGTACAGACTCGTGAAAGGAATTCAAAAGTCCATCTATGCTTGTTTGTACGGTAACGATATTGATGTATTTATAACGCTATTTAGCACCGTTGAAGCAATATGTCAAAAGCTCGGCCAAGAGTATCAAAAACGAGCTGAAATTAGTTCTAAAGTTCGTGATCTTAGAAAAATATTAAACGAGGAAAAACCAGTATCTTAACCACATGAGCGTTACTAAAAAAAAAGGCTTTCAGTAAATAATTTAAAAAATTTTTTTTTTTTTTAGCGTTTTTTGTAACACTCACATGGGATTTTCTCCTGAAAGGATACTCAGCAGTTTGGGCCTGCTCATGCAGTTATGTGAGTACTGGATGATCTGGTTGTGGTAGCAAGTAATCACTGCGATGCCTCCATTTTCACGTAGTTGTTGTTGTTGCCGCGTCGTTAACAAAAATCGTTCATCACCATTCTCAGATATTACAATTCTGAAACCCCCAGCGATGTTATTTCTGAAACACTCGCGGATAGCGTCGTACAGTTTAACCTTGTCCGAGATGGATACGTTAGCTTGATGGTACATTATTTAATAACTCAGCTTTTAATTGTGATAGTTTCACATTTGAAAACTCAGTTCACAAACACTATATGGTAGGTGAATCGCTTACAACTAGATTAGCCCGAGAGCGGCTAGCAGCAATTAAAAAGTTTATACCGGTTCGAGACAGACTTCGTGAGAAACTTCAACAACGACAACAAGCGCAGACTGACTTTTCTGTGTCAAGTGAACAACTGTTCGCCCCGGTAACTAAGGCGACCAAAGATGTGAAAACAGCAACTGAACGAGCAATATTTGGGGGATATTCCTGAGAAAGGCGAGCGACGAGAAGTGCCTGTTCTTGGTGTGCTTGAAAAGATTGCAGCAGAGACCGAACAAACAAAAAAGTCTTTAGAAACACTTCCAGTAGATATAGTAACTACTTCACGGCAACAACAAAAAAAAGAGCGAGTACTAGAAGAACTAGGCCGAATCGACGCCTGTAAAAGTTGTCTGATTCACCCTCTCTGCTGCTTGTTATTTTGGATTGCCTATTTATTTATTTAGCTCCATATATACACTATCCATAGAGAGAGGACAACTAAATTACAGTTGATGACCCCAAAGAGGCTGAATTGAGAGAGAAAAGAGAAAAAGGAATACATTGACTTTAACCTGTTACCAGCATTAATTTGGAGTGATTGACAACCAGTCAGGTTATGCTGGCATGCTGGGCAATTGAAATTGATTGCTCACTCAATTTTATGTCATATCAGTGTGAACAGAATGGCTAATTTCACTTTGTAATAATGTTTTGGGTAATCATTTGCCATTAGAAGACTATCCTTCAAGTGTCTTGTCAATATTTTTTTTTAGCATAATTGATTACATTGTTATATTTTACATGCGAGGGCTCTTGTTTCTCTATTCTATATCTCTGCTCTGATATCTGTTTATTCCATCTGTTAATATATTGTTATTATTTACTTGATCTCTACTATAAAACCAAGATTAATCAATTTCTAGATAATGATAACCAAATCAAACACCCTGTAACAACATTCTAATTTCTGTAATATAGCCAAGAGTAGGTTTGACATGTAAACCAAATGTCACCTTCTTACATTGGTGAAATATTTGCATAATTGACAGATTTAAACTGGAGAATTTAAGTTTTCCTAATTGAACTTGATAATCAGTCTTAAACGGAAATATAGTGGCATTGCTGAACTTAGAAACAATTGGCCTATTTTAAGTGCACTTAAAAACACTGTACAGGAAGCCTTGCCCATTGTACTTAAAAATATTGGTAGGATGAACATGTATGAATATAGTAAACTAGAAATATTTAATGTGGTATTATAAAATAATTATGTTAAGCTACACCGCTAGCCAGGCTAGTGGTTTTTCATGTCTTGGGTAGAACAAATTCTTCAGCTTTGTTCTCTTTCAGATTATACATAAAAGGCAATTGCACAGTATGTAAAGAAAGACCAATAGAAAATGAACTTTTATTTAAGTTGGATTGCAGCAGACTGATTTCATGAGTGATACTTTATCGGCATGTTCCTTATGTTTTGCATCAGTAGTAATGTAAAATTATTTTATTAATTTTCATTATATATAATTCTGGAGATCACTGTCCAGACCACGATCTAGTTACTGTTTGCTTAGAATTGAGCCAGAGTTAGACTGAAAAACTAGACATGACCTCTCTTTCCAGCTATATTTTCTTATTCACTTCATTAGGATATAGAATTGATTTTATGAAGCAAAACCTGCTTCTGTTTTCATTGCAAATTGCTACAGTGACTGTAAACCATATCTCACTTGATGTTTTGCTAAAGTGTGTCTTTATAGATGTTTACTACTCATCAGTATGCCAATTGAAAATGAAGGCCTAATAAATTTGCTAACATTTGTGAGGCTAAGTACAGTAACTAGAAAATTCTTAAAAGCCATTTGCATATGCATGTAACTATCTTGTGATTATTGACATCTTTAAAATTGGCAAATGATCTGCCAAACAATTAGCATAGTTGTTTCTTTAAAATCATCCCAATTAGTTCTTTTTAAAAACATGAACAATATAACCTAATTTCACCATTCAACATTTTATAACTCAATAATTCATCAGTTGAATTGGGCAGATGTAGATATTGACTGTCATAAAAGGCACACAGATATATAAAATTTGACATTTTCTAGCTTGTCTTCCCCAAACAACAAGACAAGTCTGCAAAGATGTCAAGAGGCTTGATTTATCACTTGTATTATGTGGCATGTGTCTTATTGCTCAATATTACTTCTTTCTTTGATAGTGAAAAAGTGTCACAGATTTTTAAGAATTATCACTTTTTCATGCTGACTAGGTACAAGTCATTGAAGGTGATAACAGTCTGATACCAATGCAGGTATGTTGGAAATGGTCATCATTTGTCATTGGAAATGACTGATTCCAAATTGATGACACATACAGTGGGGACTGTCTCAGCATCTCATGCCTGATTGGTTGATTAAGTGTAAAGAATGCACAAAAAGTACAGAATAATTCCAGAACTTATAGTCCAGATAAAAAAATTACAAATGACCAAATGAAAAAAAATTGATTTCATTTCTTTAGCACCCATGTAACAGCCAAAAAAGACATAAAAAATTATAGACCTACAGTAAGCACTGTTATTTCAGTTTAATGTATCTAAGAATTCTGGTGCTGAATAAGAAACTGACTGAACACTTATTGAAAATCAATGAGAATTTAGTATTTCTGAAGAAAGTTGTGTAAATGATTATAATTGTAGTGATGTAAACTTCAGTGAAATTTGAATGAGAGATGATGCTGTTGACAGTTTAAATTATACATGTTGCAGGTAGAAAATACAAGCAGACCAATCTACACAACATGTGGAGAGGAATAAAAATGCAGTTAGTTAAACATTAATACTCAGCTGGATGATGAGATCCTACAGCAGACTATAATAATAATAATAATAATAATAATAATAACTATTATTATTATTATTACTTTTGTTTAATGAGGGTAACACAATTAGTTGAAGAACTAATCTACATTGAGGCCCTCATACCGTGAGGTCCTCTGATACAAAAGAATGTTTTTTTTTTAGCTGTGTCTCTGAAGCCACTGGATATGTTGGGTTTGGAAGAATGAATTTGAGTTGGTATTTCTAATCTTAACTGGAAAACTATTCTAGAGCAAAGTTCCAGAGTATTGGAAACCTTTTTGAAATAATTTCTTATTTGGTTTGGGAATTTGTTTACTATTTGGTAGACATGGATCGCAGTTGGGGTGTATTACCAGGTAGCCTATAATGGAATAGTACATGTAATTGTAAATATTCAGAAGTATTATTATTGGATATCCTGTACGTTAATTTGGCTTTTCTCAGCTGGATTCGGTATTTAATAGGTAATATTTTAATGTACCAGCTAAATTTATTTACTTTCTTTCTGAATTGATAATAGTCCCAATGCTCTGTTTTTGAAGATGTGCTCGCTTTTTGTTATTTGAATTGCCGTACCTCATACTGTATTACAGTAATCTAAATAGGGCTTTTTGTAACTGTTATAAATAGTTTTTTGTGCCTTTCAGGGAGAAAATGTCTTTTCCTACTGAGAAGCCATTATGATAAACGTGAATTAACTTATGATAGGTTGTTATCTACCATTACACCAAATTAAGTCTATCATGACAGATCATTTACAAATTTTTTATCTTTCCATGTCAGACACAGTTCATCACTATCAAGATTTGTCTTTTTCTCCATGTTGAGATAAGTAATATTTTAGTTTTACCAGTATTTAGCATCAATTTGCAGTTTTCCATATTTTGGGACAGCTTATAGTTTTTTTTTTTTAATGGTTTAACGCCATTTTTCAGCACAAGATAGGCTATACATAGTGGCCAGTATTATTGGTGGAGGAAGAACCCAGGAAAATCCCTGGAAAGAACCACCGACCCACGAGAAGCTACTTGCAAGCTTTCTCACATAACTACATTAGCCGAATCTTAGACTCGAAACCATGCAGACAGAGGTGAGATGGCAGTGATCCGTAATGGAGAGCGCTTTAGATCACTCGGTCATTCTGGGCCTCCGCTTATAGCCTATAGGTTATGGTACATGAGGCAGAAGTTTTAATGAGTCATGGACCAGTCTGATCAAGTTTTAATGAGTCATGGACCAGTCTCATCAAGTTTTAATGAGTCATGGACCAGTCTGATCAAGTTTTAATGAGTCATGGACCAGTCTGATCAAGTCCTGCAGCTTTCTTGGTATCCGGTTGAATGAGACTTTTTTAAACAAGTTTTATTTTACTGGTTAAAAATAGGGATCGTGAAACAAACTTCCTTAGGGATTTTGCTGCTGCAGAACGTTTTGTTTTTGTTCATCCAAGTTTTCTATCACATGTTCCTTTATCAATTTAAACTTTTGCAATATCAGTGTAATCAGTGACTTTGGTGTCATAGACCAGAAGTGAGTGAATTTTATTTGTCTGATCTTTGTGTTTTCCCAATGAGTTAATTGAAAACATTCGAAATAGAGTTTGTGTTGCTCTCTTTGTTTTCAAGCATTGATTAACAATACATTTGGGGGTTGGGGGCATTTTTAATCATACTTGTTATTTTATTTCTCCATACTTGTATTGTGCATAGTTTCCCATTGCCTTAAATTGGTCTCATGTTTTCATGGTATCAAGTATTTCAGTAGTAAGCCAGTTAGATTGGATTTCATACTTGTTCTACTTTCATTGGTGCATGTTTGGAGACTACATCCATAAATAATTAAGTCCACACTTTCAATGCTTCATCTATGTTGTCAGAATTTTGAATTTTATTCCATGGAACTTTAAATAGGTCACCTACCGCTCCTGTGGCCAAATGGTTCAAACCCCTCGACTGTGTCATACCAAAGACTTGAAAAATGGTACTAATAGCTTCCTCATTGAGAAATTGTTCTTCATTAAAATTTTTGAACGATCTGTAAGTGATAGTTTTGTGTGTATTTTTTCCTGTTTCTCTTCCATTTAATCTTTCTTGACAAAAAAATAGGATGGTGGTCAGTAAGGCCAATGAATGGTACATTAACATAAGCCACATTGCCTGGTAATTTGGTAATAATGTGATCAATAAGAGTGCTTGATATTTCTGTTACCCTTGTGGGTTCATTATATCAGCTGGACTGGACTTAATGATTTTATAAATTCCATCCAGTTGTTCCTTTTTGAATATTTAGTAAGTCCTTATTTCCATCACTCAGTATATATGTTTCTTTCTCCTTTGCAAGAACATTTTCCACTTGTGTCAAAAAGCTATCATTTCCATCACTCAGTATATATGTTTCTTTCTCCTTTGCAAGAACATTTTCCACTTGTGTCAAAAAGTTATCATTCCAAATTGCTTTGGAGGAAGGTGTCCTGTAAATGAAAGAACTAGGAATGATTTTGCATTATTTTGAGTTTTCCACCCTAACACTCAATTTCCATGTCAGGTCAGCTTTATGCATTTACATCTTCCCTAATGTATACAACAAGACTTTTTTGTCTCTTGACTGTGTAATGGTTTATTTTAGCCTTGATAGTAAAATAGATTATCATTGTGGTTAGCATTGATAGTGAAATAATTATCATTGTGGTTAGCATTGATAGTGAAATAGATTATCATTGTGGTTAGCATTGATAGTGAAATAATTATCATTGTGGTTAGCATTGATAGTGAAATAATTATCATTGTGGTTAGCATTAATAGTGAAATAGATTATCATTGTGGTTAGCATTGATAGTGAAATAGATTATCATTGTGGTTAGCATTGATAGTGAAATAGATTATCATTGTGGTTAGCATTGATAGTGAAATAATTATCATTGTGGTTAGCATTGATAGTGAAATAATTATCATTGTGGTTAGCATTGATAGTGAAATAATTATCATTGTGGTTAGCATTGATAGTGAAATAGATTATCATTGTGTTTAGCATTTATAGTGAAATAATTATCATTGTGGTTAGCATTGATAGTGAAATAGATTATCATTATGGTTAGCATTGATAGTGAAATAATTATCATTGTGGTTAGCATTGATAGTGAAATAGATTATCATTGTGGTTAGCATTGATAGTGAAATAGATTATCATTGTAGTTAGCATTGATAGTGAAATAATTATCATTGTGGTTAGCATTGATAGTGAAATAATTATCATTGTGGTTAGCATTAATAGTGAAATAATTATCATTGTGGTTAGCATTGATAGTGAAATAGATTATCATTGTGGTTAGCATTGATAGTGAAATAATTAACATTGTGGTTAGCATTGATAGTGAAATAGATTATTATTATGGTTAGCATTGATAGTGAAATAATTATCATTGTGGTTAGCATTGATAGTGAAATAATTATCATTGTGGTTAGCATTGATAGTGAAATAATTATCATTGTGGTTAGCATTGATAGTGAAATAGATTATCATTATGGTTAGCATTGATAGTGAATTAATTATCATTGTGGTTAGCATTGATAGTGAAATAATTATCATTGTGGTTAGCATTGATAGTGAAATAATTATCATTGTGGTTAGCATTGATAGTGAAATAATTATCATTGTGGTTAGCATTGATAGTGAAATAATTATCATTGCGGTTAGCATTGATAGTGAAATAGATTATCATTGTGGTTAGCATTGATAGTGAAATAATTATCATTGTGGTTAGCATTGATAGTGAAATAGATTATCATTGTGGTTAGCATTGATAGTGAAATAGATTATCATTGTGGTTAGCATTGATAGTGAAATAATTATCATTGTGGTTAGCATTGATAGTGAAATAATTATCATTGTGGTTAGCATTGATAGTGAAATAATTATCATTGTGGTTAGCATTGATAGTGAAATAGATTATCATTGTGGTTAGCATTGATAGTGAAATAATTATCATTGTGGTTAGCATTGATAGTGAAATAGATTACTATTATGGTTAGCATTGATAGTGAAATAATTATCATTGTGGTTAGCATTGATAGTGAAATAATTATCATTGTGGTTAGCATTGATAGTGAAATAATTATCATTGTGGTTAGCATTGATAGTGAAATAGATTATCATTATGGTTAGCATTGATAGTGAATTAATTATCATTGTGGTTAGCATTGATAGTGAAATAATTATCATTGTGGTTAGCATTGATAGTGAAATAATTATCATTGTGGTTAGCATTGATAGTGAAATAATTATCATTGTGGTTAGCATTGATAGTGAAATAATTATCATTGTGGTTAGCATTGATAGTGAAATAATTATCATTGTGGTTAGCATTGATAGTGAAATAATTATCATTGTGGTTAGCATTGATAGTGAATTAATTATCATTGTGTTTAGCATTGATAGTGAAATAATTATCATTGTGGTTAGCATTGATAGTGAAATATATTATCATTATGGTTAGCATTGATAGTGAATTAATTATCATTGTGGTTAGCATTGATAGTGAAATAATTATCATTGTGATTAGCATTGATAGTGAAATAATTATCATTGTGGTTAGCATTGATAGTGAAATAATTATCATTGTGGTTAGCATTGATAGTGAAATAGATTATCATTGTGGTTAGCATTGATAGTGAAATATAATATCATTGTGGTTAGCATTGAATTTGGTTTCAGTGAGTCCTAAAACATGTATATTAGAAATGATTCTTGTTTATTGGGTTAGTTTCACCAAACAAGTTACATTTATTTGTGATCTGATTAGCAGCTGATAACACCAGTGTTTCACCAACATATACAAAAGCAAGCAGTAGAGATGATAGGACGTTTTTGAGTTATGAAATCTCATGTAGCCCACAACATGAAATGTTTGATAAATGTTGTGGCAGATAATATAAATTAGTTTATTCAAAACTTATTGCATAGCAGAGTTATTACTAAAGTAATGTTGAACCATCAGAAAGTATGAGAAGATGACAGTGGTAATTGTTATATAGTGGTTTGATTTTTATTATATAAAAAAATAAATTATGAAATTTATAGTTGGAATAAATGGATATCTGAACAGAGATATATAATAGAACAACATGTTTCCCTGCATATTTGTTTGTTTGATTAGGATTTTTATCATAGCTTTAACACTTTCTCAGTTATATCGCTACAGTGTCTGCAGTGAGGCAGTTTATAGTGATGTCTAGCACTGGCGCATCATGCTGCAGACACGTAGCATGATGTCCCACCCAGTCACATTATCCTGACACCAGGCCAACCAGTCCTAACACTAACCTTTTAATGCTGAGCATCAAGCTAGGCAACTGTTAGTATAATTTTTGTAAGTCTTTGGTATGACTCATCCGGGGATCGAACCCACAACCTCCTGCTTCCACGGTAGACGATATAACCACTAGGCCACCAAAGCGGTTTCTGTATGCAAAATATAAATATTTAATGAATTGTATAAAGAAAATTAAATTAAACTTGACATTTGAATGATACACTTTCTTAGAAATAATTACCAAGTCAATGGAAAATGCAAAGAGCCATTCTGTTTGTATAGATAAGACAAATTTCATCATGAAATCATGTGAATGATTGAACTCTATTGCCCAGCATGCCTGCATAACCTGGTTGTTTGTGTGGCGTTATGTTCTGTGTCCCATAACTTTTAGACACCTGTCCCTTGGACCATTTACAATGAGAAAATACTGTTCTCCGGGAGTTTAGCTTTTGCAAACTAAGACTGACAAATTTTTTGAAGAGAAGTACTTGAACTTAAAACATTGAATTTCATCTGAGAAGCACACATACTTTATTTATCTTAGCCAATTAGGATTAAATTTATCTAACTACTGTTATTAATACATGTCCATTGAAGTTAGAATAATTCTCTCTACTGTACGTTTATTAATTATGATTTCTGGAAAATTTCATTTTAGGACGCTTATTCCAAATGGTATAAATTGTCTCTGCATTGGCTGAACTCTTTTCTGGTACTTAAATCCCCAAATTCACCTTGCCTTGTCTGTCTGTCTGTCTGTTATCACTGACATTAATTAAAATTCAATTATGCCCCAATGGAGGTTGTTAAAACCTCTGCAGTCTAGTGATAATATTGACTTCAACCCATTAGTCAATTTTAATTTTTAATTTTAATGTCAATTTTAATTTTTACATGTCTCATCGACCATGGCTAATGTACTGCATGACATCTCCAAATGTTCACCATTTACAGGCGAGATAGAAAGTTTTGTGGAGCCTTATCATTGTTTCCCAAGAATCTTTGCCATTGCTGATAAAATCTTTTTACATTGTTACAAATAAGAATGTAACATTCCAAATGATTGAGAAAACATTTATTATGAACGTTTTCTTTTTTTAATATAATAGGGAATCCAACATTGTTACAAACAAGAATGTAGCATTTCAAATGATTGGAAAAAAATTTATTATGAAGGTTTTCTTTTTTTAATATAATAGGGGAATCCAACAGTTCGGATCAGGATTCAGGCGCTGTTGCCAGTGGAATGGATAAGGAGGAAAATCAGTTAGCAGAGATGGGGAAACCAAGACTTGGGAATTATGTTAAAATGGCTATCATCATTCAAGAGAGTCAAGAATTTAAGGTATCAGCTGTTAAGCATTAAATACAGGCATTGTTCAGACAATTTTCAAAGAGTGCCAGAATGTTTTTTCTTTTTGTTTTCTGTAGACAGATATGTTGCACCAACAGAAGAGAACATTTATTTTTTAACCATGACAATATTTTTTTTTAATATAAGGTAGGTAATCATGTAATAAAATAGTCATTTCCGTCAATGCACTGGATCTTTTTGAAATTTTTCCATAGTACACAGTTTCATCAATAACTCACACCCTGATAACTTACAATCCTTTTTTTAATGTGGTGTCTTGCACGTTATTGGTTTTTATAAAGAAAAAAAACAAAAGACCTCCATTTGTTGAATGTGAAGAAAATCGCAGTCAGAGTTGGTAAGTGAAAGTTGGATATATTACTCATTTTATTATTAAAAAATGGTAGTTTGTGTTAAAAAGTTAGAAACAATATCATGAAATTTGCAAATTTTAATAAGAAATCACATATTTTGTTATATTTTATTGGAAAAATATTTTCGCAGTACACTTTAAATATTGATATATGGCAAAATATTGATCAGTGAAAAATTCTGGTAAATGCTAACAGATGGCAACATTGAAAGAAATAAACACCATTTAGATATGTCTTGTCAGGTGAAATTTTATTCCGGAAAAACATTATAATCATGGCATTTTCTCTTCTGTTAAAACAAAGAGTCAGTTGACTGTCACATTGATACAAGTAAGCACTTCTGTGAGAATCTAATTAATGGCTGTCTTTTGTTCTATAGCTTCCTAACATGTTTGTTCTTTTGCGAATATTGATTAAAAGAGACATGTAATGTTTTTTCATGTTAAGTATGACTTCTTTTTGTTTATTCAGTCAAATACAGAAGGCACAATAAGTAGTTAAAAAGCTAGCAGATCTTACCAGCATTGTTTCATGTAGTCACTATTATGTCTCAAAGTAAATTCATTTTAATTGACATGTTTTCAAATATTCAAATATTATGTGCTTAACATCATTAAAAGTATATGTGTATGCAGGCAGAGAAAATGGGAAAAAGTATGGATAATGACTCTGATTTCATGACTAGCCATATATGGCTATAGAGATTCCAGCACTGACACTAAATAAAAAAAAATGTGTTACTAGTAGATATGTTCAGCAAATGAAGTCATTAGTTTTGAAGTGATATTTGTCAAGTGTCACAAACTGCAAATATTCTCATTTGCTTTTCTTTAAAAAAAATCCAGCTTATTAGACACAATAAATTCATGTTTGGTGATGATTAACCTTTGTGATGATTAACCTTTGTGAATATATTTTTTTTTACATTTTATGGTAACTAAATGTATCTACCTACCAATCTATCTATCAATGTATCTAGTGACAGAAGAATAGAAAATATGAAAACAATACATTTGTTGCTCCTCAAATTAATGATAAAAAAAAAGAAACTTGTTAATTTTAACTGAACATTAAAGCTAAAATATATACAATAGAACAACCCTGTCAGCGTGGATTTGTGTCTCAGATTCGTCCAGTGTGGGTATATGAGAATGCTTGCCAGTAGCTTCTCGTTTGTCGGTGGTTCTTTTCATGGGTTTTCCCCGGTTTCTTCCTCCACCATTAATACTGGTCGCCATGTATAGCCTAATGTATGCTGAATGGTGTTAAACCCTACAACAATTACAAAAACAATTGAACAAAAAAATCTTTGACATACATAATACACGTAGTGTTTGGCAGTACACATTCTAAGTGTACAGAAACCATTTGGAATAATGCTTTTTTTATTATTATTTTTTTAATTTTTTTAATTTTTTTTTATTTGGAATTAAGATTTCTTGAGTATAGATTGCCATGAAATATATGGTTATTTATGAAGAAAAAATCTACACCTTATAAAGGATATTTATTCACATTTATTATAAATTGAGTATTCAACATGGTAACCTGGTACCTCTCATCTGCTTTCATCTCTCTCTCTCTCTCTCTCTCTCTCTCTCTCTCTCTCTCTCTCTCTCTCTCTCTCTCTCTCTTGATTTCCATCCCATTATTGGTTATGTGCTTTAATGAACCTACCCTCACTTATAGTGTGTTCTTTGTTTTTAGTCACTCCCCACCCACCCACCCCATCATGCGTGAATTGTCAATGTAGCTGTGTATAGCATTTATCTTCACAGTACTAACAGTGAGCCTTAGATAATTTACCATATCATTACTGATATGGGTTCTTGGAAATTCTGATAAAATCCCAGGAAGACTTGTTCCAGTGTACTGTCACCAGTCAGAATGAGATATGGATATTAAGCATACATAATTGATAAAAAGTATACAGTAAGTATTGTCTTAGTTGTGCAATGGTCATCACACTAAATTTACACCTGTGTTGTCACAGTTTCCTTCTTGATGCCCAGCATGTGTTTTTTTAAGGTTACAGGGCATCCATACGAGGTTGTTTTTTTTTTAAAGATTACTGGGCATCCATATAGGGTTGAGTTTTTTTTAAGGTTACTGGGCATCCATACAAGGTTGGTTTTCTTAAGGTTACTGGGCATCCATACAAGGTTGGGTTTCTTAAGGTTACTGGGCATCCATACAAGGTTGGTTTTCTTAAAGGTTACTGGGCATCCATACAAGGTTGGTTTTCTTAAGGTTACTGGGCATCCATACAAGGTTGGTTTTCTTAAGGTTACTGGGCATCCATACAAGGTTGGGTTTCTTAAGGTTACTGGGCATCCATACAAGGTTGGGTTTCTTAAGGTTACTGGGCATCCATACAAGGTTGGGTTTCTTAAGGTTACTGGGCATCCATACAAGGTTGGGTTTCTTAAGGTTACTGGGCATCCATGGAAGGTTGGGTTTCTTAAGGTTCTCTTGCCTCCACCATGGTATGGACAGAATTACATAAACATCTGGTCCCAGTAATTCATGACAATTTCCAAATAGATGATTTGAAACTCGATCAGTAGAAATGATTGTTCCTGTAAAATTGGAATTTTGTACAGGTACATGTATAAAGTAGTCAGAGGTTAAATTTTCATGTCAAGATCTTCTGTATCATACGAAAACTCTGTCTCAGTCATAAAAGTTTACAGATTATGGCTTTGGCTGTTGCATGTTGTGAGAATGTTTTGATAGAATCAAGGTGGAAGAATTGAAATTTAGTTTGTTCTCTTTTCAGGGTGTCGTTGACAAGCTGTTGAAGAAGGCTAATTTGTCATTGGTTCTTGGAACTTCGTCATGGAGAGAGCAGTTTTTGGAAGCCATTACTGTTAACCCAGGTAACCACATTCAACATCTCTAGTATAATATGCCAAGAGACAATATCTGTAAGAGACATAAACTGTGCATAGGTTTCATTCCTCGGTGGTATTGTAATGGTATATTTGTCATGTCAAATGAGTAAAGACAAATGTATGCTGTAATGGTATATTTGTCATGTCAAATGAGTAAAGACAAATGTATGCTGTAATGGGATGGAAAGAACCAAGCTCATTTAGCTCCATCTATAAAAAGATACTGAACAGAATTTGATCAACTTTGACACAGATCTTTCTGGAATAGATGCTCTTCAATATTAGACAAATGGAGTTGATATGTAGTCAAATATGGATTGATGCAAAAGCTTGAGAAACCTTGCAAAGTGTATTTTCCTAAATCAAGAGTGCTCAAGAAATTTTGTGACAGAAAGCATCCTACTGACCCAGATTTGTTAGCCAAACCATTCATGTATTGGACTGTTAGGCAGATGTCAATTCCTGTGTAGGGTGTACTGGACTGTTAGGCAGATGTCAATTCCTATGTAGGGTGTACTGTACTGTTAGGCAGATGTCAATTCCTATGTAGGGATGGGCTTGTTAGGCAGATGTCAGTTCCTATGTAGGGATGTACTGGACTGTTAGGCAGATGTCAATTCCTATGTAGGGATGTACTGGACTGTTAGGTAGATGTCAATTCCTATGTAGGGATGGGCTTGTTAGGCAGATGTCAATTCCTATGTAGGGATGTACTGGACTGTTAGGCAGATGTCAATTCCTATGTAGGGATGTACTGGACTGTTAGGTAGATGTCAATTCCTATGTAGGGATGTACTGGACTGTTAGGCAGATGTCAATTCCTATGTTGGGATGACTTGTTAGGCAGATGTCAATTCCTGTGTAGGGATGGGCTTGTTAGGCAGATGTCATTTCCTACCTAGGGATGTACTGGACTGTTAGGCAGATGTCAATTCCTATGTAAGGATGTACTGGACTGTTAGGCAGATGTCAATTCCTATGTAGGGATGGGCTTGTTAGGCAGATGTCAGTTCCTATGTAGGGATGTACTGGACTGTTAGGCAGATGTCAATTCCTATGTAGGGATGTACTGGACTGTTAGGCAGATGTCAATTCCTATGTAGGGATGTACTGGACTGTTAGGTAGATGTCAATATCTATGTAGAGTGTACTGGACTGTTAGGCAGATGTCAATTCCTATGTAGGGTGTACTGGACTGTTAGGCAGATGTCAATTCCTATGTAGGGTGTACTGGACTGTTAGGCAGATGTCAATTCCTATGTAGGGATGGCTTGTTAGGCAGATGTCAATTCCTATGTAGGGATGGGCTTGTTAGGCAGATGTCAATTCCTATGTAGGGATGTACTGGACTGTTAGGCAGATGTCAATTCCTATGTAGGGATGTACTGGACTGTTAGGCAGATGTCAATTCCTATTTAGGAATGTACTGGACTGTTAGGCAGATGTCAATTCCTATGTAGGGATGGGCTTGTTAGGCAGATGTCAGTTCCTATGTAGGGATGTACTGGACTGTTAGGCAGATGTCAATTCCTATGTAGGGATGTACTGGACTGTTAGGCTGATGTCAATTCCTATGTAGGGATGTACTGGACTGTTAGGCAGATGTCAATTCCTATGTAGGGATGTACTGGACTGTTAGGCAGATGTCAATTCCTATGTAGGGATGGGCTTGTTAGGCAGATGTCAATTCCTATGTAGGGATGTACTGGACTGTTAGGCAGATGTCAATTCCTATGTAGGGATGTACTGGACTGTTAGGTAGATGTCAATTCCTATGTAGGGATGTACTGGACTGTTAGGCAGATGTCAATTCCTATGTAGGGATGTACTGGACTGTTAGGCAGATGTCAATTCCTATGTAGGGATGGGCTTGTTAGGCAGATGTCAGTTCCTATGTAGGAATGTACTGGACTGTTAGGCAGATGTCAATTCCTATGTAGGGATGTACTGGACTGTTAGGCTGATGTCAATTCCTATGTAGGGATGTACTGGACTGTTAGGCAGATGTCAATTCCTATGTAGGGATGTACTGGACTGTTAGGCAGATGTCAGTTCCTATGTAGGGTGTACTGGACTGTTAGGCAGATGTCAATTCCTATGTAGGGTGTACTGGACTGTTAGGCAGATGTCAATTCCTATGTGGGGTGTACTGGACTGTTAGGCAGATGTCAATTCCTATGTAGGGATGTACTGGACTGTTAGGCAGATGTCAATTCCTATGTAGGGATGTACTGGAATGTTAGGCAGATGTCAATTCCTATGTAGGGTGTACTGGACTGTTAGGCAGATGTCAATTCCTATGTAGGGTGTACTGGACTGTTAGGCAGATGTCAATTCCTATGTAGGGATGGGCTTGTTAGGCAGATGTCAATTCCTATGTAGGGATGGACTTGTTAGGCAGATGTCAATTCCTATGTAGGGATGGGCTTGTTAGGCAGATGTCAATTCCTATGTAGGGTGTACTGGACTGTTAGGCAGATGTCAATTCCTATGTAGGGTGTACTGGACTGTTAGGCAGATGTCAATTCCTATGTAGGGATGGGCTTGTTAGGCAGATGTCAATTCCTATGTAGGGATGGACTTGTTAGGCAGATGTCAATTCCTATGTAGGGATGGGCTTGTTAGGCAGATGTCAATTCCTATGTAGGGATGGGCTTGTTAGGCAGATGTCAATTCCTATGTAGGGATGGGCTTGTTAGGCAGATGTCAATTCCTATGTAGGGATGGGCTTGTTAGGCAGATGTCAATTCCTATGTAGGGATGGCTTGTTGTTTGACTTCAGTGATATATCCCATATATAGTTTTGGGAGGGTGGGATTTGAGCAATTTCCTTGATTAAAAAAATATTGACATATCTAAAAAGAAGAGGCACTTTCACTTCATTTCTATTTAGGAATATTATTAAAGTCAAAGTGGTTACTGCCCTTGATACTGTTTGAATTCTTCCTTATAATACTTAAATAATAAGAGCTGATTAACAAATATCAGATTTTCCATTTGAATAATCATGGCTTACATTTTGATTGAATTTGAATATCTGCTGATGTTAATAAAGTTCATAAATTATCCTTTTCTTGTTGTTAGGTCTACCTTGGTATTAAGCACAAATGCCCATGCTTCATTGAAAACATTGAAATCTTTCATCTACACATCTAACGATACTAAATGGCATTTTACAGGTCTTAAGTCAATTTTATTTTGCTTTGAGACTCATAATCAAATGAATGTTTATAATATTTTTCCTGTTTATCTTCAAACTTGAGTATTACCAAGATGTTTGTGTTGATTGTTGAAAATGGAATATTAGGTTAACTAAGGCAATATTTCTAGTTTATTTGTTTAACTGCATGGACCATCTGAAGCATAAAATCAAAATCACACAAACTAAATTTCAGTCTTACTTGACCAGAGTGCAAAATATTAAAGACAATTCATGCAGACAGTTAATGGTTATGATATTTATTTATTTTTAACATGTAGAGAATCCAATTTAGACTTAAGTAATTTATCAAGTTATTAGTATTTTATCAAGTAGTACTGAAAGGATTGATGACTTTGATATGACCCCTGTTTATTTCCCTGTTTATTTAATGTTTTTGATACCATGCAGTGAATAGGTCACAATCAGTTACCAGCTTACTAAACATAACAACTATTCAAATGCAGATGTCATACTAAGATATTTCTGAGAAAGTTGATTGTACAGATATTTATATCCAAATAGTTGCACCAAAGATGGTTACTTTTCTCAAACATTTTAAAACTTTTTTTAATAAATTCTCAGTTTAGAGTCAAAGAGAAATGACCATTAACACATTTAACTAAGATTACATATATTTGGAGGGATATTGGATTTTTCTTATGATAAGAAAGGAACATGATTACCAATATCTTACAAATTAGATGTATCCTTTGGATCCTTTTTAATGTCATATTACCTGTACCCTCCATGCCATCTCTATTACACTACTTTTATTCCTTTTTGTATAATAGAGGACACAATTTATGCACTGTCCATGTTTTTACTGTCATTTATGCCACATGAAAGTTATTCAAAGATGCATTAGGAGAACAGCATTTATTCATTGTCAGAGGGAACTGTAATTAATGACCTATACATTTATTATTATTATTTTTAAATCCATTGGTGTATGTACTTATTTATTTTAATTATTCAAGGAGATGTAGTAGTTCATTGGTAAGCATGCTGGGCTTGTGACTAAAAGGGTGTACGTTGGAATTTTACCACTGGATCAGTCTGATACTTATGTTGCAGTGTCATCAATAAGGGACCTTGGGTGACTGTGTGGTCTAAGGGCTTGCCTTTAACAGTCCTGATATCTAATCTCTGTCTGCATGGGTCTTGGGTTTGTCGAATGTGTTAATATGAGAAAACTTGCCAATAGTTTACTATGGGTTGGTGGTTCTTCCTGGGTTTTCTTTGGATCTTTCTCCATCAGATATGCTGGCCACCTTGTATAGCCATTGTGCAGAAAATGGCATTAAACCTATAACCTGACCAAATTTGCATCATCATTTTCATCTACAAATCTCATTATAAGGTATCATCTTATATAGCACAAAACATAAATACATGATAGTAAATTTACAAAGAGACTCAAGTAAGCCATAATTAATATGAAAAATATCTCAGTTTTATATTTTCAGCTTGTATTTCTTATGTTGTCCCATTTATTCAAAACTTACATCTGATCAAGATGGAAACTGGGTCATTGAGACATGCTTTTAAATGCCTTTTTATTTATTAATGTATTATATTTTAGCTTTATTTTCACTTTGTTTTTGGGATTGGATTTAGATCTGGATCATTGAAAGCTATAATTCAACTAATTAGCTGACTTTATTAAATATTCAATTTTTTGGGGCTGTTTATCAGCTCACATGAAACTTTTAGCAGAAATGAAATAATTAGTGGCATCCTAAAAAATAATGTATTGCCAGAGTAATGAAAAATATTCTGTCAGACTTAATCTCAGGCAGGATTTTTCATCATCTAGTAGACCCTTACACGTGAATCTTAAAGCAGGTCTTGATTTGCATGCAGCAGGGTAGTTTTCATTAAATCTGATGGCTGTTCTACTTTGATTGATAAATGAATTCTTTTCATAAATCAATTTACAGCATGTGAACCTTAAGATATTTGTGTATACTACATGATTTTGAAAAGAACATTGAATAAAACAAAACTACCATAGGAAACAAGTTGGCCTAATAAAATTCCATCTGGAGACTGCCATATTAAGTCTGGAAACAGAAGAGGAAGCCTGGCTGAGCCTAAATTATGATAGAATTCACTCTAAAAATCAATGGGGCTTTTGATGTAAGACTTTCGAATGCCCAGTAATTTTTTAGCATCTCCATTATCTTTGTTTCCTTAAAACATTCATACTTTATTCTATACATAAGTGTGAAATATGAAGACTTATTGGTGATGTATTTTTTATATTCTTTTTTTATTCCTTAATTTTTCACATGTGAAATTATTACCCATCATGCCATGTGATGTCTGATGATGTGTGTCTATAAAAGTTGTACCTGCAATAACAACAAAAGAGTTGTGACATACAAGAAATGAAAAGAAACTGCCTAACATATCAGACATGTAAGTTTATCTTTGATAATGAAATTCGTCCAGATGCCTCTAGCATCTCCCTCGTTATTACCCTTGTCTTCCTTGACAACAATGACAAAGACGCATTGTGACGCATTGCTGAATTGGACCTGCATTTTTTTTAAAAAGGGTCCAATAGTGTAAATTGTTTTTTTTTAAAAATGGAATTTACTGTGATGGATTTTATTAACCCAATCACACTGCTTCCTTAACTCACAGATATTTATATTTGATCTTGTGGTACCCAAAACTATATGTTTTAACTTGTGGCTTAATGAAAATATGTTTTTGGGACCACAGGATGAAATATATCCAGTGTTAGTGTAGGTAGGGAAAGAAAATATCTTCTATTTAATATTTTTGTGCCAACTAATAATGTTTTACATTCAATTATTGAAAATAAGTTTCTGCTGCATGCTGAAAACGTTTTACACTATAGTTGTGTCCCCGGTGTGTGTAATCTTGTGTCTACACTTTGCAGTTGATGGTTTTTTTTTTTTTTTTTTTTTTTTTTTTTTTTTTTTTTTTTTTTTTTTTACAAATCTCATTGAAATTGCTAAATTAGGTGGGAAGTTATAAAACAAATTAAAGAAATTATTTGAAGCACTTTTGTTTGACTTGTTATATTTTGTAATAAACCTTTGACTTGTGATTTCTTTGTATGCACAATAAAATGTTGGTTAGAAAGTGATAATTTCAGTGAACTTATTTGATATAAACTAATTATGAAGGCTTCTGCCACCTATAAGTGATCAATATGTCACTTATAAGTGAAATGAGTGATGCATTGATTAATATTGTTTTACATAAACTCTAATTATACTTACACTGTCTGCCAAGTGACCTATAAGCTGAAATAAATTGTTCCCATAATTGTATTGGCAAGATCATAGATCAGTTTTGATGTTTGGTATTCTATCTCATAATATCATGGCATACCTGTACCATAAATTATTATGCTTGATCCAAATTTTGTAACAAGCTTTAATTAAGATCTTGGGTATTTGTGTGTGTGATTTGGATTTTTAGTGTAGACTTTTAAAAATTTCAGTCATATTTTTCTATGTCTGCAGTGTGGCAGTGTATAGTGATGTCTAGCACTGCATCATCATGCCACAGACATGTAGCATGATGTCCCATCGAGTCACATCATCCTGACATCAGGCTGACTAATCCAAACATTAACCTCTTAAATCTGAGCGCCAAGTGAGGCAGCTGCTAGTACCATATTTATCAGTTTTTGGTATGACTTGGCCGGGGTTCAAACATGTGACCTCCCATATACAAAATAAGGCTTTGCATCTGGTTGATTGTCACATTTTGCATGATCTTTCATTTTTATTTGTTCACATACACTCTTCTGTTACTGTGGATTTTGACCATATGTAGATTTATGCTGACAAGGTATTAGATGAGTAAGTACAGCTTAAAACCTTACAGCACCTAATTAAATCATGTACATTTACCTAATTAAATCATGTACATTTACCTCAGATCCATTGACTTTGTAATATTTGGATTTCAGTCAGGATTGGATATATGTTATGATTAAAACTGAATCTTTTCTAGGGCAACTTGGAAATACTTTTATCTTTATCCAGTTTTGGGGAACTATGGTAGTACAGTTAATAGAGCATCATATTTGTCATCCATGGCTTAATCAGGGTAATTGTGTCTTTGGGAAGGAAACTTAGCTTCCATTTCCTTGGCATGATACAATAAAATAAAGTGCCATTAAAACTTACCAAACAGCCAACCCACCATTCTGCAGCTAAAGGTTTTACTCAAATGTCAGTTGTTCTAAAAATAACTTTTATAAATGATGTGTATCCAGTAAAAAAGATGACTGATTCTGAAAGATAATTAGCAATTTGCTAAATTTTACATACTGTAGACAACATTGCTGTGCTACATATGTATGATTTCTTCAGACTCGGGTTCACATCACCATCATGAATGAAACTGCTTTATTCTATATTTAAATGATAATTCATTGAATATATTATAACTAAAGATATGATGTTCAACATGTCAGTATTTGCATAATGAAGAAACATGTCTGAATTCATTTAATTGATTGGTGCCTAGCAGCAGGTAAACACATTAAAGGTTACATGGTGAAGCAGTTGGAGTAAAATGCCTTGCCCATAGACACCACAGCATCCTACCAAACATGGCTTTGGCAGGATTTAAACCCATAACCTTCTGTTTACAAGTCTGATATGCTAAGCACTGGCTGCACTTAACTACCAATGAACTTCATACAGTTTTCAGCCATGAAGACTGTTCTGCTGGATTCATTCTCCAGTTGATTAATTGATTGGTTGATTGATTGATTGATCGATTGATTGATTTATTTGCAGGTGACAATGAAGAAGAATCAGAGGAAAAGCTACCTTCCTGTTCAGACTACGTCATGCATTTTCTGACACTTCTGTGGAAAGTGTTATTTGCCTTTGTACCTCCAACAGGTATGTAAACTTGTATAACGAGGACCTTGGATGAGGCTAATTATGCAGGCATCAATGCATATTAATGAGGTGATCTTGCATCTGATTGGTTGAGCTTGCAAGCACTCTAGTGACCAATATTCTGATCAGATTTTGGTCAGATTGGGTATGTAAGCGGATATCATCAAGATCTCTGATGAATTCAGTTGAATGACATACATATATAAATATTTATGAAGTGATTATGCATTTGATTGAATGAACAGTTTATCTCAACATAGGCCATATTTATGATCAGATTTTGACTAAATCTGGCATGTAAGATTGTATTATCAAGATATTGGATGCGTTTGATTACAAGTGACGTATCATTAATTTGGTATCCTGCATATGATTCAGTGAACTCGAGACCATACTAGTTTTGCTAAGTAAGCTTGTATGTTCAAGATATCAGATGAGTTTGAACAAGATCCATGCATATTAATGAGGATACAGGCTACTCAGACAGGGGAAACTTAGGCTCTGTTTTTGGGACATAAATCTAGTGCCTTTATAACGGAGTCACCACAGCTCTTTTGAGTGGAGATCAGAATGTTTTCTTAAGTTATAACTCCAGGGCATCTGGGTCCCCTTTGGGTAGGGACAGACCTGGAAATCCATACTGACTGCTAAATGAACTCTTCTTATAATACAGTTAAGTATGGTGCATTAAACAGTTTCTAACTTGTGAATCAAGGCAACCTCTCATGCAACAGGAAAATTCTCCCAATCTGTTCCATGCCTACCTCTTGATCTTGTAATGTTTCTTGTGTTTTGCAGAGAACTCCCAAATATTGCATTATGTATGTTGATTTTCATGTCTCAGAAGAAAGCAAATTTACATACATAGATATATTGTATGCAATAGTAAGGTAATGAAGTTCTTTTTTAACACTTAAGCATACTAAAATAAAAAATTAACCTTAATAAAAAAAACTTCAACAATAAAATTGCCAACAATTAATTTCATTCCCAAGAATGATCAATGTGAAATAGAATCTCCATTCCCACCAATAAAATTTCTATGATTAAATCATGCTGTGTAATGTTTTCTACAAGCAAAATAGAATCTCCATTCCCACCAATAAACTTTCTATGATTAAATCGTGCTGTGTAATGTTTTCTACAAGCAACATAGAATCTCCATTCCCACCAATAAAATTTTTATGATTAAATCATGCTGTGTAATGTTTTCTACAAGCAAAATAGAATCTCCATTCCCACCAATAAAATTTCTATGATTAAATCGTGCTGTGTAATGTTTTCTACAAGCAACATAGAATCTCCATTCCCACCAATAAAATTTTTATGATTAAATCATGCTGTGTAATGTTTTCTACAAGCAAAATAGAATCTCCATTCCCACCAATAAAATTTCTATGATTAAACACAGTACCATATTAATGTTAATTAACATCATTAAATTAAAAGAATGAATTCAAAAAACATCCCCTACAAAATGATCATGAATAATTCATGAACTGTTCTTGAACAGTTCATGAACCATCCATGAAAGTTCATCAAAAGGTTCATGAACCATTCATGAATATGCATGAACAGAAAATGGCCAGTTCATGAAATTACGAGTTCATGAACCAACACATCACAACTGTTCTTGAACAGTTCATGAATATTCATGAACATAATTCATGAACAGTTCGTGAATCATGAACAGTTAGTAAATATTCATGAATAGAAGTCATGAACAGTTCATGAATATTCATGAACTGTCCATAAAAGTTCATAAATTGGGTCATCATCATTCATGAACATATTCATGAACTATGATGAACAAATTTTGTTCATGAACATTTCTTACCTACAAATAGTTGATTTTCTGACAAACTCACAAACAATTATTTCATCCTGAATCACCACCTTAAATGTGGGGGTTATAAACAGTAAAAATAAAATGCAATATATTATCTAACAAAACAGTATTTAATTTCAAATAAATTTATAATATTTAACAAAGAACATGTGCATTGGCAAGCTATATTCTTTTTTTTAAAAATATTTGGATCTTTAACACATTAACCCCTAGCGACGACTTTACGGGGTATGAGGTAGTAGCCTACTTCCATGGTCTGTAGCGTCAAGGTCATACATGATACACTAAAGTGGGTGGTATCATTGAAAAGTAGACAGATGTAGCTTTACAATGATAGCAAGTAATCTGGACATTTTAATTGCATTACAAAATACAGAGGGAAAAACCGAAGTTTTTGGACCCGTTTTTTTTTCATCCAAAAATCGCCCATGGTCGGATTCCGAATTTGTGTCCAGATTTTAGACTTTATGACCTCAGATCTACGGAAGACTGGTCTGAGAAATACACAGACAGGTGAACCTGTGCAAAAAGTAGGATAAGGTGGACGTTTTGAATAAAGAGTCTTCTACATACGAAAATTATGGGTACATTAAGCAAAAAAAAAAAAAAAAAAAAAAAAAAAAAAAAGGAGTCCGATTTTTGCCCTTCTACTCATGCGCCAGCAAACTAACCAATGAAAACCATTTCCTGTATCATTAGCAACCATTTGTCTAACGGATTATTGATTGGAAATTGATGTATTACGATGTATTCCGAAATAGTCCCCAAAATGTGTTTCCTACTCGCATTTCATGCGAAAACAGCAAAAACCTCCAGGGGTTAATGTGTTAAACAGTCACTTTTCATGATACCACAAAATTTGAATATTCCTCGCGTATTTAATCACTTGTGCGTCAACACTGAACATGAATTACAAATTTTGCCATTCCGAGACAATTTTCTATTTTTTTTGGAAAATTCTTGTTAACACATTAACCCCTAGCGACGACTTTACGGGGTATGAGGTAGTAGCCTACTTCCATGGTCTGTAGCGTCAAGGTCATACATGATACACTAAAGTGGGTGGTATCATTGAAAAGTAGACAGATGTAGCTTTACAATGATAGCAAGTAATCTGGACATTTTAATTGCATTACAAAATACAGAGGGAAAAACCGAAGTTTTTGGACCCGTTTTTTTTTCATCCAAAAATCGCCCATGGTCGGATTCCGAATTTGTGTCCAGATTTTAGACTTTATGACCTCAGATCTACGGAAGACTGGTCTGAGACGCACACAGACAGGTGAACCTGTGCAAAAAGTAGGATAAGGTGGACATTTTGAATAAAGAGTCTTCTACATACGAAAATTATGGGTACGTTAAGCAAAAAAAAAAAAAAAAAAAAAAAAAAGGAGTCCGATTTTTGCCCTTCTACTCATGCGCCAGCAAACTAACCAATGAAAACCATTTCCTGTATCATTAGCAACCATTTGTCTAACGGATTATTGATTAGAAATCGATGTATTACGATGTATTCCGAAATAGTCCCCAAAATGTGTTTCCTACTCGCATTTCATGCGAAAACAGCAAAAACCTCCAGGGGTTAATGTGTTAACATTGCTGCAGCATTCACTATTGAATGTCTCTTCCATCTTGCCCACAGAACCATCCAGTTTTCTAATTTTCCTCCATAACTCACAAACTTCATCCTCTAATAATGTTACTATTCTGCTCTCTGATCTGAAAGATAAAGTTAGTTAATTACAGATAACCTCTGATTAACTTTGTCGTGAACTTTTACTAGCACATTAGTTTTGTACACCACTTTATTTACTGGAATAATTATGATCCAACTCAAAACTATTTCATCCTTTACACTAAGTCTTAACACAACATTTTGAGCATTTATATTATTGGAAAATAAGTAATTTTGTCACCGTTAGTTTTAATATTTTAACTGAAGTTAGAGCCATGTTTTAATCAATAGAACATGACAGACTGTTTTAAACTTTTAACAACATCGTTACACTAAATATCCTTATATTATTACATGCTTTCAAAGCTTTTCGCCATTTTCTATTGATCAAACATCAGACTTGTGTCACATAGGCCCTTAGTATACATCCATTCCAACTTCACGTGTTGCTTATATCTGCTTCAGGTTTCATCCAGTTGTCATTATTGTGTATAATTTGACACATTAACTATTTTATTTTTCTTGTTTTAAATTACCAAATTACATCAGATCAAAGAAATAGTAATGTCAGGAAAAAGAAAACGATATCGATTTTGGGTCGAAGGGGGGGGGGGGTTTAGTGATTTTCAAACTTCGAAGAACAAGTTTAAATTAGGTCTGAATAAAATCATGTATCATTAGTTTGGTTAAAACTATTATGACATAAAAGCCAATAAAATATATATTTATATAACTTTCACTGAAATAAACACAAAAGACCAAGAAAAAAGTTACCATAATTTTAATGATCGTAGCTGGGTAATCTTTTCCACCTAATTTTGCTCTCACCGAATCATTTCCTTCATAATCGCTTCTCAGAACTTCTACTTATTTAAGAAAATGATATTGAAAATATACTCATCTATCCATTCCATGGGAGTCTGTGGTGTTTTATTCGAGGTTTTAACATGTTACAGAGTCGACGGTGTGCTTTTTCGTTAGTGGGGATAAGTTGGCTCAGCAGCTGAAATCTCGCACGTATATTAACCAATCACATCACTTTTTCTTTCACAATCTTCTAATCAGGATAATCATTGTTTACATAGTTCGGTTTTTATGGCACATTGGCAACTAGCGACTAAGTCAATATAATAAATTATGCAGTTTATGACAGTAATGGCCAAAAACATTAGAACAAAGTCATTAAAAGCTTTTATAGCAAATACATTTTGTTCATGCTGGCTAGAAAATATTTTCCCATTATTATACAGAACTATTCAGGTTAAGAACACAATTATGAACATTTTATCATATCATTTAAAACAGAAAAATATTTACATTTATTTATATTTCAATAATATTGTGAGAAGTTTGTATCATGAATTTTCATGAACATTTTATGAATATAATGATATAGAAATGTCATATACATTTTTTAATAATTTATTGCTGGTGCATCAAAGTACTTAAATTGTTCATCAACCAAATTAAAAATTTTCAGGTACTTAAAAGATGTTAAAATAGTTCATAAAATTTCATCAGTGTGTTCATGAACTTCAGGTACGTGATTCATCAAAGTTCTTGAAGTGTTCATGAACTTAGTTCATGAACATTCATGAATATTTGTTCATGAACTAAAATGATGAACTGATCATGAACACTTCAAGAACGTTCATGAACATTCATGAACAGTTCATGATTGTTCATGAAGTCATGAATTTGTTTTCGTAGGGGATACCATGCAGGGTATGTGCCCCCCAAAAACCTAATTCAGAATAAAAGATTTTTTTAGTAAACAGTGTTAAATGCTTTATGAGTTGACATTAAGGAGATAGGGTGGGATATAAAATGTGCAGAAAATAGTTGCCAAGTGTAAGACAGTTTGAAGCCATATCTTACCAGAATGTGAAAAGGGGGCCTATACTTGGGGTAAATAAGGTATGTCCATGAGAATTTTATTAGACCAGGAAGGTCAATCAATATTTAACAAAAACAATGCTTAAAAAATGCCATGGAAAAACCGACTGAATCTTTTTTACCTGATCTCCGTTTTTTTAAAAATTCTTCATACTTGGCTTTTGAAAAGTTGACAGGTATGTACCACCTTTAGGAGGGAGAAATTCAATGGACAATCTTTGTTGTATGAATAACTTGCCTTTTTATGCTAAAAATGTGGTTCAGTCTGGCCTAGGATAGAAGATAAATGACACCAATATTATGACACCAACATTAACAGAATGTGTAGCAGGGGTTTCTTTCCATTTTGCAATACACATGTGAAATGGTGTGAGATATCAGGCCATGTTACCTTGTTGTTCCCGAGGAATGATTCTTAGAAGACAATTAAGTCCAGAATAATACCATGTTTGTAAGTGAAAATATTAAAGACATTTTTACTTATAAATATTTATTTTTGTGCTATGTCAATTTAAGCTGAATCGTTAGTACATTAGCTTTTTTTAGGTGACCAATGAATGGTTTTCAGATCAATATAACTGACTGCAGACTCCATTGTTTAGGAATAGTTTCTTTAACTGTAGCTGTGTGTTTACCAGCAGTAAACTGATACAACAAACCAGCTTTTCATCACATGTTAGCAATATATCAGTCTACTAGTTTCATCAAGGGAACATAAGAGAACTTGTTTCAGCTTTGATGTTTATGTACTTATTTTTGTAACTATTATATATTTGTGTATTTCAGATTACTGGGGAGGTTGGGCATGTTTCATTGTGTCCATCATAATGATCGGTGTACTGACTGCTTTCATAGGAGATTTGGCATCCAGCTTTGGTTGTACGATCGGCTTGAAGGATGCCATAACAGCCATTTCCTTTGTGGCCCTTGGTACTAGTGTACCAGGTATGTAAAGTCAAGTCCTGATTTTACTAAATGCTTCAAGTTTTCTTCATATTGACATTTTTCATAATTTTGCTGATTGTACATGAGACTAGAGTGAACTTTATATAAAAAGTAGAGATAGAAGAAATAGCGACAAAAGTGTAGCCTAAAAACTGCACTCCTCAATGAGGATATTGTCTTAATTTCCTCAGAGATGAGGCAAAACATTCCAAGAAATGTGTAGCCTCAAAACTGCACTCCTCATTGAGGATATTGTCTTAATTTCCTCAGAGATGAGGCAAAACATTCCAAGAAAGTTCAGTATTTTACTATTTTAATCTATGCTGCAAGATGATTGTTCTTTGGGTGAAAAAATCATTGTGGCTAAAACCAATTAGAGATTTTAAAAATTAAAGGATGAGATGTACATTAAAATTGGAACCAGATGTATTTAGAACTTTGAATAAGCTTATAGCAACCCTTTGAAAACTTAAACTTGGATTTCATAGGTGGTCATACCAATGACCAAACCAAATCATACCACTATTGTCCAATATAACAAAGAAGCTATAGTTGCAAAACTGAAATGAATGATAACAGACATCTCTGGTATCTTCACTCCAACAAACTCTTATTAGACTGTCAACACAAAATCAGAGGCCGGAGAAAACAATTGACCATCATGTCAAACTTGAAGCACTCATTTTTAGAGAAAATTTCATAATGAAGGAATGCATTGTTTCCATCCGTTTTTACTTGGAAAAACTTATGACACCACATAGAAGTACGACACAATGAATGACCAATTTAATAGCTTACTCATACATCCTCCCTTAGAGTGAAGAATTGTCAGTATGATGCAATTCCTCATGCAATTTGCCTTGTCCTTCAAGGATGTTTATGTGATTAGACATGCACCAGAGACCAGAGAAAATTTGCCTGTTGCAGTGTTTTTAACCACAATTGTGGCTTGGCCTCAATAATAATTAATCTCTAATTGTGTTACATTATCCATGCATTTTTCCAAATCTACTTTATATATATATATATATATATATATATATATATATATATATATATATATATATATATATATATATATATATATATATATATATATATCCTTTTTCTTAATAAAGGTTGTATAAAACACCAAGAATTCTCTTTCTTAAATGGAAAAAAGACAGGTAAATTTAAGCTTATGTTTACTATGTTGAAAGAGATCACAAAGGTGTACTCCATACTCTGTACATACTAACAAGGTGAGTTATATGTGACATTATAAATATTTTAATTTATTTACTGAATTGAGGAATAATGTCAGCAGTCTCTGGGAAAGTGTTGCCCTTGGTTTCTTCTACCTGTTACTGGGTAAATTCTTCAACATGGCCCACAATACCTCCCCAACTTGATGATGCTAAAAGCAAAGCTGGGTATTTCAAGTGGAGCCTGGGCACACCTTTCCGTAAAAAAACAAGAAGCAATAGAACAGAAGTCAGTCTGACTGCTTGATGCCACTGTTTCACATGCTGTCCTCTTCTCCACTGCTTCTTTTAGTATGTTGAGGTAAGCATCTTTGAACCCAGCCAGCATGGACTTTCTGTTTGTATGACTTTGTTGCTGGAACTTCTTCACATCTACTGTGATGTTGCATTTGACTCCTCAAAGGTACTACTCAATCATAGTAAAGACATCCATGAAGCCGAGAATATTTTAGGAGGCCTCATTCAAGACTTATTGGATCATCAACATAGATCCTTCGCATCCACTCCTGGCTCATTGCAATTGGCCAGAAAACATGTGAATATCCCTCAAGGGCTTTTCTGGCAAGTTTTTCAAACAGACATAGCAGAAACTAAAAACCAGACATGCCCAACAAACCTGGAAAGGAAGGAGATAGTTTTCACAGCCAACTTTTTTCTCCAGATGAGGTGGTGGGGGGTCAGCACTAGGGACTTGAGCTCTCTTTTGTCGTACATCCCTCTCCCAATCATTTCTGTTGATGCTCGCCTAGATTTTGGAACTACCTCCTCCATCCAGGACCCCCATCTTTCTTAAGCAATTGAATCTTGTGAAACTGAGGGAGGAAATGCACATCCTTTTACAGAAAGGGGTAATTGAGGGGGGCCTGAATGACCAGGCACCTGGCATGTATTCCTGTATTCTTAGTGATCACCAAGAAAATTGAAAAGTTTTGTTCATAATCGACCTCTGCCCTTTAAACCAGTTTCTTCAGGAAGAACCTTTCATGATGGAAACCACCTTCTCAATCCAGAATGCACTTCAACCATCTGCTTGGGGGAGTTTCCATTAACCTCCAGGATGGCTATCTTCCTCCTCACTATAAATATCTCCTGTTTTGCCAGGACGTTTTTTTTAGTTCTGGGTCCTACTGTTTGGAATTTCTTCTGCACATAGTTTTCACCCAAATTAGGGAATAATGGCAGGATAGTGGCAGTTGCTGGAAATACCAATTCTCTAGTATTTTGATGACTATCTAAGCCACAATGTTCAAATTCAGTCCCTTCATTAGGATTTATTGGTCATTGGTAACTCAGTTTCGCCTTTTGCCCAACTTCGAGAAATCGGAACACACAAGATTCATTTATGTGGGGATGAATTTTCAATTAAATCAGAACTTCATCAGAATTCAACTGGATCAATAGATTAAATCCTGATTCTGTTAGAGACCCTATGAGCAAAAACTTCTCCCTCTGCTCGACTGTAGCTGTCCCTTCTGGGAACCATGAATGTTGCTGCTATCTAGGTTCTATTAGGAATTTCTTCAAATGTGGCCCTAAGTCCTCCTTCTTGTAAGTTTGAAATCTCACAAAGATTCTCTATCAACATTGATCATGTTAGGACCAGCATTTCATCACTATTTGGAGTGGTGGATGAATTGGGATCGATTCACGATTGGAGTCCACATGCATGCACTTGAACCCCACTCCTATCTGTTTGCCAACATGTCAGATACTGGATGGGGCATTTATTTAGAACTGAAGGACATAATTCTACAAGGACTTTTGACCCCATCTGAATCATTCTTCCGTACAAACAATCTAGAAATGAAGGCTGCATGACTAGCATTGCAAGGATGCATTTTAAGAGTAAGGGGTCTATGTGTCATGGTCTCCTTCAACAACATGTCCATCGTAGTTTATCTCTGACATCAAGGAGGCACACATGCCCATTTTTGTGTGGAAGTCTGGACCACATTGGATAACATAATACTCAGAATTTGGCATATTCCAAGCAAGAAGAACATTTTGACAGTCTTTCCAGAACTGGCAGAGCTATCCTCTTAGAATGGACTTGTCACTAATCTGTTACAGAGCCCATTTCTACCTGTGGGGAAGGCCCTTAGTGGTTTTGTTTGCAACCAGGATCAACAGCAGACTTCCATTTCTCTTTTGCTGGATCAAGGAGCATGGGTAGTGGATGCAATAGGATCAGTTGTTCACTTTGACCTTCCCACCCATTTTACTGATTCCTCAAGTTCTACAAAATGTCAGAACTTCAACTGCACATATCGTTCTCATAGTCCGCTGTGGCTTCAGCATTAATTGTTCAACAGTCTTCTAGACCTTTTGATCGCTTGACCCAGGTATTTTCTTTGCAGGAGGAATATTCTGTTACAACACTGTTTATCCCTCCTCTACAGCAGCTCACAAATTCTCCACCTTCACACTTGGCTCATCTCAAGTGATTTCTCCGCCAGAACATTTACTTAGGCTGAGTTGCCAGTTGAGTCATTCAGGTCAGGAGAGCATGGACACCCATAGTATATGATGCCAGTTGAGTCATTCAGGTCAGGAGAGCACGGACAAGTATGATGCAAGTTGATGAATCTTCTGTGATTGGTGCAGAAGAAATTTGTTTGATCCATGCTTCCCCTCGGTATCTTCTGTTGCTGATTTCCTTTTGGTTCTCTTTGAGAACAAGAAATGCTCTGTATCCACTAACAAAGGCTATAAAGCTGACATTGCAGACACATAAATTCTCGCAAGGCAAACTAATTGGTTTGGATTCACACCTTACTTGTTAAGCATTTCAGGTTGCAGAGACCCGTCTCACACTCTCTAATGCCTAGATAGAATCTTTCTTGTGATTTATGGTCTTCAACCAAAACCCTATGAATCATTATCAGGCTTCTTTTAAGTACCTCATTCTAAGGACTGTGTTTGTACTTGCCCTCACCTCAGCATGAAGACAAAGTGAGAGGCATAATTTATCTATTGATACTGGTTGTCTCTGGTTTAATCTTTTGTCAACTGGCATGTTTAGCCAAACATTAATTATCTTCCATAGCGCTACTACCATAGAATCTCCAATATCAGTGCAATCTGTGTTGCAGATGACATAGATTTTTATGTCTTGTGAGACTCCGTTTCTATCATAAGGCATCTTTGAAGGAAAAGATAGGGTAGGAAGCATCTTTTCAGGGGTTCTGTAGAAAGTCAGTTTAAGATTTGCTTAAATAGAGTTCAGAAATATGTAGAAGGAAATTAGTTTAAATTTTCAAATAAAATCTTACTATATGCACTTTTCTGCTGATTACACCATATTCATCATGACCTTGATGTTTATGTTTTGACTGTTACCTTGTTCCTTTTTTGGAGGAGACGAAAAAAATAATACTTATTTGGTTCTAACATTATCTAAGATTTCTTAACTAGGTACATCATAAATAAATGTAAAAGCAGTCCTTTATTTAATTACACAATCATAGCTTTATTATTTTTTTGGATTATTTAGAGCTTACCATCTATTTTAAAGCAAATGAGCCATCACTTTATCTCAGATGAATGAAATTGGCTCCTAAGTATACTATTAAAATATCTTCTAATCCATCTAATCCTACATACTTTGTGGTCTTTAGGCCCAAATACCAAACTTTGTTTGGTCAAAAACCAAATTTCATCCAACTTTTGGCATATGAATTCATACATGACTTGGAGCAGCAAAAAATGGTGTTGCAAATATTCCAAAACTCTCTGTTCCCAAATCACTACCTTGATTATCTCCCATGTTTTAATATTTGAACTTTGCCACTTCAAAAAGTCCTCAACATGCTCTCTCATTTATCAGAGTAAATTCAATTAAATAATCAGAGCCTCCTGCTGTGGCCTTTGGATACGGACAGCTCTAAAGATAGAGACAAGGTTGATCCAGATGTGTCATCACATGATGTACTGGTAGATCTGGTGTTTTTTGTTTATTTGGAATAATTCGTTGAACAAACATCATACACCCCAATCTGCCAGCCCATTATGCAACATTAAATAAAGGTCTATGCTGTTTGCAGTTAGACCTCACTTTGAAGAAAGTATGTATGGTATACACATTGCAAAATGGATCATAGTTTGCTGTTGACACCATTTTAATTACTCGTAACAAAGTAATAATAAATTAATAATTGTTTAAAATGACTGTAACAGAATGTTTAAGAGGATTAGAAGTCTTCAAAATGAGAGAAGAAAACCAACATTGGTATTTGATCATAAAATAAATGTGAAGGTAAATTGAAGTCAACACCTTTCCACTTTTATTCTAACTGGATTAATACAATTTCTGTACAATTGGATTAATACAATTTCTATACAATTGAATTAATACAATTTCTTTTACTGACTGAAATGTCCACACAAATCTAATCTCATATACACTTTATAATAAACACAAAATATGTTTTGCATTTTATTTCAGACATTACATACAAATCTTTTACTGATTGGAATGTCCATACAATAGAAATTCTCAGTTCTTCATAAATACAAATATATTTGGCATATTTTTAAAACTTATTTCTGATATCTTTTCAGATACCTTTGCAAGTAAAATTGCTGCAGTCAATGATCAGTATGCAGATTCCTCAATTGGCAATGTTACTGGCAGTAATGCAGTCAATGTTTTTCTTGGAATTGGCATTGCTTGGACAATTGCAGCTATTTATCACACAGCGACAGGAGGGCAGTTTGAAGTACAGCCTGGTATGCTGGCATTTTCAGTGACTGTCTATTGTATAGAAGCAGTCTTCTGTATTGCAGTACTTCTGATAAGACGACGTCCTTTTATTGGTGGGGAGCTTGGTGGACCCAAAAACTACAGGCTGCTTACAAGTGTATTCTTTATAAGTTTGTGGCTCTTCTATTTAATTATTTCATCCATGGTTGCCTACTGCTACATACCAGGTTTTTAAGTTGTTATCTGTCTAAAGATTATCATATCGGAGTTTTTAAGTTGTTATCTGTCTAAAGATTATCATATCGGAGTTTTTAAGTTGTTATCTGTCTAAAGATTATCATATCGGAGTCTAGCTCAGACCATTGTTTCTATACATTGGAATTATCGGAAATGATGGGACTTAGTCACAGAAATCAGTGTTATGGATGGATTTTTATAGGTGTGGACACTCATTCATTATGTTCTGGAAAGTAACTTGGTGCCAAGTAGGGTTTTCTCCCTTTTATACGTTTTCAAAAGGTATTATGATTATTTCAAGCAGGAATAATCATGGGTTTGTTTTACCAGAATTATGAAAAAGACTTGAAATATATATCCAAACCCTTGTCCCTGAAAAAAACCCAACAAGATATATACTGGTTTTCCCTGTTTTGCTATTGTTCTATCATATATCTCTATGAATAACCTTCAAAATAAGCACTAAATTTTGTATTTGTATTATACATTCACTTAAACTTCACATACAGTACACTTGAAAGAACTTAATAAGTCTTGTAGTTCTATAAAATATCAATTTACTAAGTCTTATACTGCCCATTTTGTGAAGTATACCTCTGCTGGAACAAAGATAAAATTAGAAAACAAATTGACGACTTATTATCCATACAATTTTAGATCTAGATCTATAACTGATTTATTTGCAAGATGTAAAATAATATTTTTTTACACACCTAACAGAAAAATTATAATTTAAGTCATTAAAAGTTATATGTATTTGAAAATGCCAAATTTTTCTATGAATATTTTAAAGTTTGAAATAGGATCTGATTGTGTTTGGGATGACCAGTGTGAATTTGCATGTAATTTCAAATGATATTTCCTTGTGTCTTCACAATCTGTTTCACCCATACCTTTTACATGTCAGACATATTTGGGGTTTTTAATATGTCGGTAACCAATCTACTTTATACCTGTATTTCATGACTTTCGGTTGCATGTCTTATTCAGGGCCAACATGTCATTTATCCCAATCACATGAACATGGTAAAAAAAAGAGGTAGAACATTTTCCAGCAGAATCAGTATTATGATTTTATGATAAAGATTTGAACTGAGTTCAGTATACAGGTTTTGAAGTCTTGTTTTCGGCAAATCTGGCACAATATAAATACACGATAGTACATTGGTCACGTGAGACACTGCATTCTGTAGAACCCTTATTTAAAGTGGAATGGCTTTCTGTCAAATGTGAAATGATAGGGGTAGCATTAATTTGTCATAATTTGCTCACGACTGCACAATATGCTCTGGTTCTAATACTCTTATCACATATAAGACATGTAGCAACAGTTTGTCTATCTCACAAGACATGTAGCAACAGTTTGTCTATCTCACGAGAAATGTAAACATTCAGTGCAAGTTTTCAAAATTTGCTATTTTTTAAATGCCATTTTCTTTACTGTTTTGTGTGAAGAGATTTGCAAAAAGCTATATTTCGTATGCCATCCACCATTGGTATACAGTGGTTATATACAGCTAATGTAAGAGTGAAGCAAACAATTAAGCCTATCAAAGTACATGCAAGCATTGACATCCACTCACCATGTTATCAAACTATAGCATTGGAATACTTGGTTACTTATTTTTATTTGGAATTCTGACTGATTGTTTACAGCAATGTGCCCTGGTAGTGTTACCCATGTCCCCTAGTTATGGCATGACACATCTCATCTCAAAGATTTTATTTTCCTGCAGTAATGTTTGAAGGATTTAATGGATGTAATCATATTAGTATGAGGCTTTACATTAAGTGATATTCAGTACTTTCCATGAAAAAAACATATTAGTATGAGGCTTTACATTAAGCGATATTCAGTACTTTCCATGAACAAAACATATTAGTATGAGGCTTTACATTAAGTGATATTCAGTACTTTCCATGAAAAAAACATATTAGTATGAGGCTTTACATTAAGTGATATTCAGTACTTTCCATGAAAAAAACATATTAGTATGAGGCTTTACATTAAGTGATATTCAGTACTTTCCATGAACAAAACATATTAGTATGAGGCTTTACATTAAGCGATATTCAGTACTTTCCATGGAAAAAACATATTAGTATGAGGCTTTACATTAAGTGATATTCAGTACTTTCCATGAACAAAACATATTAGTATGAGGCTTTACATTAAGTGATATTCAGTACTTTCCATGAACAAAACGTGTCATGGCCCACTTTCAGTTACATAATCTTGGCATACCGTATTTTGGTGTGTATAACGCACACCGATGTATAACGCGCACCCCGATTTTCGACCCAAAATAAGTGGAAAAAACGTAGTTCTGCCGTATAACGCGCATGTGATATAATGCATTTTAAAATTTTGACTACCGCTATTTTGCTCCGTTTTCATAGTGCAACAACAGTTGGTCATATTAGATAGTGAATGAAAAAGTGGCAATATTGATATTGTATCTTTCCGATTTTATTGTTGGCCCTTAAAAGGGGCCTTTAAATGTTCGTCTAGTTGACGCAGTCTATTGCATCAAATCCCTCAAATTCCACTTTGTCGTCATTACTTTCGAAAAGTCGCTGTATGTCCTGAATCAATTAAATACTGCTCACCGAGACAAAGCATTGTAACTATGTTGAGCGCATCAAAGCTTACCTGGCACCGGTTACCATGAAAAGACCACACCGAGTCGATGAAGCATTGAAGCCATTGATCACTGTATAATCGCAAAGATATCTCAAATACTATGATTTAAGATGAGAAATAAAACTAAGTAACAAGCTTATTTTCCAAAGAGGAAAAAAATGTTTCCCGACTTCATACATTGATTATTTTGTTCCACAACATATCAGTGTTCCCGTAAGAAAGAACCCGTAGTCACAAAAATATATATGTCCACAACAGATGCTCTGATGAGAACATTAACACTAGTTGAATTCTACACATATTATATTTCAATTCGACCAATAATAAAGAAGAAAAATTCGATTAGATCAACAGTTATGGAATTCGGTACTGGACATTTACGAAACAAGTACGGTAATCCACACAGTGGTATTTGTTCCGCTCCAATGCGGCACTTTGCACAGCTTTTGAACAAAGGCAAGTCGTTATGTATTTCCGGCCGTGGCACAGAACAAAAAAACTTGACACAGTGACGTGAAATGAAACCAGTTTATTAACACAAGCAATCAAAGAACAAGACTTTGTAAGCATTATTTATTTCTTTAATACGGCTAGTACCGGTAAACATTTTAGTTACAATGCAATGTACAATGGATTTAATATTTCACAAGTAGTGAGTGCCTTCATCCTCTTCAGATCGACCTGGAAAAAATCTTTTTTTTTTTTAGTTCTTGTATACAACGCGCACCCCCGACTTAAGATAAGAAAATTAGGTAAAAAAAGTGTGCATTATACACAACAAAATACGGTAGCCTTTCACATGTTCCTAGCCTTTCACATGTTCCTTGTTGGCATAAAATTTCCAAGTGAAATATCATAAATATTCATCAGCATATCTACTGTGCAAAGATGACATATACATGTTTGATTCAGTTTAGTAAATATGCACTTTGACAAAGAGATGTAAATACAGTTTTAATGAGAAGCATAGGTTTTGCAACACTTTTTAATTCAGCTGCTAAAATATTTGCATCATGACAGATTAAAATGGATGGTATGTTCATTTGTGTTAACCAACAATTTATATTGCCATAAAAAGAGTTATTTTCTGCATCAATCAGACCTTAATTTTAAGGCAAATTCTGGTTGATGTCTAAAAGTGCAAATAATTTAACAATATTTTGTTTGCTTGTACACATGTATCAGGGTTTATGATGTTTGCCAGAGATTGTATGAAGAATGATAGTGTAAGCCCAGATCTTCTGGTGCATTGTATGCTGGCCAATCATTGTCTATGTTATCTACAGTTCATTATGGGTTATACATAAGAAAATTCAGTACTGTAAAATAAAGATAAAGAAACACATGTCAAATGTAATTATGAATGGAAAATGATCACATGGATTTTCTGGTTTTTGTTGTACCAAAAGCAAGCTATTGTATATGTTCATCAAAGATGTCTCCTGTAAAATTTGCTCTACTCTTTATTTGGTGTTTATGTGACTGATTATCTATTAATTTTATTGTAATTCTGCATGATACTTCCTTCTAATGTTTTTTTTTCATTTGCTTGGAGAGATTTCAGTCCCTTTTTGCTTATGGCAGTGTCCATCCTCATCTAGAAAATATAGTTGGTATAACTAATAACAGTAACATAGTTTATGGTTGGCATAACTAATAACAGTAACATAGTTCATGGTCTCTCTGAAAGTTAGTAAGAAAGACCAGTGGTAGTGCAAGTCAGTTGGACTTGAACAGCATCTATTTACAGATGTCACATCAAATCAAACAAGAGATATTGAAGATTGAACAAGAAGCATAAGACCTCTCCTCATTAACAACTGTATTTACCTTTTAATGTGAGTGGTGAAATATTGCAAGCATTGGAACATGCTAATGAGGTATTAATATTGTACATACAATACTGTAATAAATACAAACAGTAATTTATTATCATTTACAGTAATTTATTATCATTTACAGTAATTTATTATCATTTACAGTAATTTATTATCATTTACAGTAATTTATTATCATTTACAGTAATTTATTATCATTTACAGCAAAAACAGGTTACTGTAAACTTGCAAAACAACTGAGAGAAAAAATATGATGTTGACATTGATGGAGTGTGGTGTGTTATGGACTAACAGTAAGAAAAAATATGATGTTGACATTGATGGAGTATGGTGTGTTATGGACTAACAATAAGAAAAAATAGGAACCTATCTGGAAATGTGTGAAGATAAAATATATGTGGGTTTTGCTTGATAATGAAAGATTTAATTTTTTAAAAGGATCTCTTAAGAGCTTATCCTAGTTGTACCTGAACAGAATTAGAGACATTTTTCTTTTATTGAAGAATATTTAGTCCTTTTACAGACTTAAGTTTGGAACACTCATTACTTAAATTAGCACCTGACTGTTAGGATTGAAAGCACATTTCAAACACAGTACATAGATCCAGAAAATGCCACAGCTCATTTGGTTTTCTCTGCATAGAAGCTGTCATCCAGGATGTATCTATACTGATTAATATAAGTTCAATCATGAGCACTAAAATTTTGAAAGTTTTTGAAATTTTACTTTCATGTTGTTTGCATGGTTTACAAAGGGAACTGAATTACCATAGTAGCACGAGTTCTTGAGTGAATTTGAAGGCCATTTAATGCCTCAAGGGAGGCAACTCTAATTCTGGTAAATGATTTAACCTGATATTACTTTTCTCCATTGGATCGTTCCATAGCTGGTAGTATTCAAAGTCTGCTTTTTCAAAAGGAAACCACCACAATCAATCATTAAAGAACATTTCAGATGTTAATATAAATTCATGTGTGATGAATAAACAAGAAAATTTAGAAATTAATATAAAGATTTGCAGTTTGTTGGCAGTTGTAAAAAAAATGCAATTGAGAGTTTTTTTTTCTAGAGTTATGCTTTTATGATCTACAAATTAATATGATCTCAACCATCCATGCCATCAATTGTCTCAATACTTTTATTCAGTAATTGTTAGAGTAATCTCCAATCCATCAATATTTGCATAGTTAATGTAATATGTATGTGCTATGTTTGATATCAAACATTTTAAAACTTTACAGATCATTGTATTATGAGACATTAAGTGCACACTGCTGTCACTAAAATTTATAAAACATTTATTCAAATTGAAGTCATTATATTTTGCTTTTGCGGAAGTACTTGTGCATAATGTTATGAAATTTCATTAAATGATTTATATAGAGCCTCGTATTAGCATGTCATTCCATATTAGTACTAATATTAGCATGTCATTATGTATACAAGTATTAACATGTCATTCTGTATACATACTAGTATTAACATGTCATTCTGTATACATACTAGTATTAACATGTCATTCTGTATACATACTAGTATTAACATGTCATTCTGTATACATACTAGTATTAACATGTTATTCTGTATACATACTAGTATTAACATGTCATTCTGTATACATACTAGTATTAACATGTTATTCTGTATACATACTAGTATTAACATGTTATTCTGTATATATACTAGTATTAACATGTCATTCTGTATACATACTAGTATTAACATGTCATTCTGTATACATACTAGTATTAACATGTTATTCTGTATATACACTGGTATTGACATGTCATTCTCTGTAGATACTAATATTAACATGTCATTCTGTATACATACTAGTATTAACATGTCATTCTGTATACATACTAGTATTAACATGTCATTCTGTATACATACTAGTATTAACATGTCATTCTGTATACATACTAGTATTAACATGTTATTCTGTATATACGCTGGTATTGACATGTCATTCTCTGTAGATACTAGTATTAACATGAAATTCTGTATACATACTAGTATTAACATGTTATTCTCTGTAGATACTAGTATTAACATGTCATTCTGTATACATACTAGTATTAACATGCCATTCTGTATACATACTAGTATTAACATGTCATTCTGTATACATACTAGTATTAAAATGTCATTCTGTATACATACTAGTATTAACATGTCATTCTGTATACATACTAGTATTAACATGTCATTCTGTATACATACTAGTATTAACATGTTATTCTGTATATACGCTGGTATTGACATGTCATTCTCTGTAGATACTAATATTAACCTGCCATTTAGTATACATACTAGTATTAACATGTTATTCTCTGTAGATACTAGTATTAACATGCCATTCTGTATACATACTAGTATTAACATGCCATTCTGTATATATACTAGTCTAGTATTAACATGTCATTCTGTATATATATACTAGTATTAACATGTCATTCTGTATACATACTAGTATTAACATGTCATTCTGTATACATACTAGTATTAACATGTTATTCTGTATATACGCTGGTATTGACATGTCATTCTCTGTAGATACTAATATTAACCTGCCATTTAGTATACATACTAGTATTAACATGTCATTCTGTATACATACTAGTAATAATGTGTTATTCTGTATACAAACTAGTATTAACATGATATTCTGTATACAAACTAGTATTAACATGTTATTCGTTATATATACTAATATTAACATGTCATTCTGTATATATGCTGGTATTGACATGTCATTCTCTGTAGATACTAATATTAACATGTCATTCTGTATACATACTAGTATTAACATGTCATTCTGTATACATACTAGTATTAACATGTCATTCTGTATACATACTAGTATTAACATGTCATTCTGTATATATGCTGGTATTGACATGTCCTTCTCTGTATATACTAGTATTATCGATGCTAGTATTATCATGTCATTCTGTATACATACTAGTATTAACATGTCATTATGTATAAATAATAGTATTGACATGTCATTCTGTATACAAACTTGTAATAACGTGTTATTCTGTATACAAACAAGTATTAGCATGTTATTCTGTATATATGCTGGTATTGACATGTCATTCTCTGTAGATACTAGTATTAACATGTCATTCTGAATACATACTAGTATTAACAATTCATTCTTTGTATTTATGTGTGTGTGTGTGTGTGTGTGTATTGACATGTCATTCTCTATAGATACAAGCATTACAAATATTACTCTGTATAGAAACTAGTATTAGTATGTCAGTCAGGATAGATACCGGTACTAGTATTAACATGCCATTTTGTTTATACTAATATTAACATGTCATTTCTTTTTATACTAATATTAACATGTCATTCTGTATTCAAACTAGTATTAACAATTCATTCAGGATAAATACTAGTAATAATGTCATGTAGGACAGATACTAGTTTTAACATGTCATTCTGCATAGATACTAGTATTAATGTCATGTAGGACAGATACTAGTTTTAACATGTCATTCTGCATAGATACTAGTAATAATGTCATGTAGGACAGATACTAGTTTTAACATGTCATTCTGCATAGATACTAGTAATAATGTCATGTAGGACAGATACTAGTTTTAACATGTCATTCTGCATAGATACTAGTAATAATGTCATGTAGGACAGATACTAGTTTTAACATGTCATTCTGCATAGATACTAGTAATAATGTCATGTAGGACAGATACTAGTTTTAACATGTCATTCTGCATAGATACTAGTATTAATGTGTAATTCTTTATAGGTAATAATATTAACATCATTCTGTATATATACTAGTATTAACATGCCATTCTTTATAAATGTTAGTATTAACATCAATCTGTCTAGAAACTAGAATTTACATGCCATTCTGCATAGAAGCTATCATTAACATGTCATTTTGTATAGATACTAGTATTAAAATGTCATTCCATATATATATACATATATCCATATATATACTTACTAGTACTAACATGCCATTCTGTATATAAACTAGTATTAACATGCCATTCATTATAGATAATAGTATTAACATCATTCTGTATATATACTAATATTAGCATGTCATTCTGTAACAAAACTAGTATTAGCATGCCATTCTTTTTAGATAATAGTACAGTGGGACCCCGCTATAACATGCCCCGTTATAACACGAATTTGGATATAATACGGTCGTGGCATGGCTCCCGAAATTTCAGGTAATTTATTACAGGTATTTTTCTCAAAGGCCAAAAAAAAATCTTTTAAGTATGAAAAATAAAATACGTCAATAGTTTAATTATCATTCTCATACTCGTCTAAAAGGTGCGAAAAAAAATGTGTAGAAAATGTATTATCATTTTGGGGAGGAAATCACACACAAAATTGAATATAAAATAATCGTTGTATGGCTCCTAAAATTTCAAAAATTAACAAATTTCTTCTAGTTTTGTGCCAGAATAAACATTGGAAATGCGATCCAATGGCTGGGCCTACTGAGAACTTTGATCTTTGTTTATTGTTGAAAAATTACAGCTCATAAGTGTCAATATTATTATTACTGATCCCTGAGCAATGAAGCCATCGTGTCTACTTTGTGTTTGTCTTGAATGCATTCCGAATACAATCGTTACTATAATAATCTCTGATATATGTTCTCTTAATTTCATACACAACTAAGCAACAGCCAATGCAGGGGTTGATAAAAATTCTCACCAGAATGTATAAATCAATTAATTTAAGTACATTGTTTATCCTCAAAGTGAACTGCCGAGCTAAACTTGTTCAAATCAGGGGGAAACGATTTATACAGCATCAAAGCAACAAAAGCTGCCAACATGTATGCGTGGCTTGGCAGTGTTGTTTTATGCAATCTGTTGACTAGTAAATTCGATTTCTGCAACTGAGAACTATAATTGACTTTGCCAAGAGAAAACGTGACATTTGCAGAAAGCAGCTAAAAATCAGAGTTTTTCAAAAAATAATAACTATTGACAGATGAGAAATGTAATGGTATAAAATGTATACGACACAGATGTCTCGGAAACGCTTAATTACACGTATTTGAATGCAATTATTTGATCTGGGACACATAAATCACTCCATGCAGGAGTCCTCCGTACGCATGCGAATAGCTGGGAGACAAAGTTTTAGTGTTGATTACTTTATCATTTTAGCTGTGCTGATATTTACAGTGACATAATTCAGTGGTAAAAATACAGCCAGTTCTGCCTGCTGTATTTATTAGAGTACATCAAAAAAACATGACACAATAGCTGGGTGGCAAGTTCAAAGGACTTTGACTAGCAGCTTGGGTGTGAAAATGTGCTGAAATTTACAATGACTGAATTCAGAGACAGAAAGATCCTGAGATGTACATGTAGTTATTATAAGAATACACTTTAGCTTCCATTATTTAATCTATGGACATGTACTATTTCATCATTCATTACGTACACCCGTTACGTATTTTTTGTTATTTTCTTTTCATTGAATTCAGTCACATAATGATCTGTGACAAAATTATTGAATATTTTACATCCGTGTGTGGATATTTTCGATGGAAATATTTGTATTATGGATTCAATGTATGTTGCAAGATTCGTGGTGAGTACATGGTGTTGATACTCTTTTCATGCAATAGATTATACATGTATATATAAATTAGACACGTGTATGTACCAATGCATGGTTCTCTGAATAAAGTAATATATTATATCTGCAATTTCTGTTACCACAACAGATGATTTTCTCATTTAATATATATTGATCAAAAATGGTAATTGTGCCATGCATTTTCGCACCCGTCTTTATGTACACCCCCCCCCCAATGAAATCCAAAAATGTGTTGGTATTGTACATGGCTGCTTATAACACGGTCGGATTCTACGGCTCCCAACTACCGTGTTATAGCGGGGTCCCACTGTATTAACATCATTCTGTATATATACTAGTATTAGCATGTCATTCTGTAACAAAACTATTATTAGCATGCCATTCTTTATAGATAATAGTATTAACATCATTCTGTATATATACTAGTATTAACCTCTCATGCTCTGTTGATACTGATATTAACATTTCATTGTATCATTCTATATTGATGATTGTATTAAAATGTCATTTTATATACAGACATGATTTTTCATTCATTTTAAAACAGAGTTCCGCCTTTCTCCTGACTTGAATAAGATTTTTCTTGATATAGTCCGGTTTTTTTAATTACCTTTGATTCAGTTTTTAAAAAATGGTCTGTTCAGTCCCAGTCCGCAATGACCCTTGTAAATTATTTATTCCATATATTAGTTAGCACACAACTCTCGTAAAGAGTATTCTGATTGGTCAGAAGTTTAAATTCATCCAACGAATCTTTGTGTAATGGAAACTGATGGCAATGGAAAGAAGGAGCATGCTTGCAAAACATGGCATCCCAAGTTGTTGAGAGAAACAATGACATTTTTTGAGTTTTGATAAAGGTTTAAAAAACATATGGGAATGTCTGGAGCAAAATGTTAAGGGAATTTAGTTGGTAAGTTTATAAGAAAACTCAACATTGAGAGGGAACAGCACCTACTAAAGAAGCTCCATATGGAAAAATTGAAGCTCAGAAAGCATCTGGAAAAAGTGCAATTAATTACTATAACAAGAAAGATTTCTTGCTTTAAAAAACAGATGTAGCCCTCTGTCAGCATATGTGCACTGCATGTCACCAATACAAGCACCAGCTTGAAAGGAGAAAAGATCTCATCGAGAAGGAAAAGAAATAATTGCACATTGAGCCCAAAAAAGTCATTGGTGACAAAATGGAATGCAAAAGAAATCTTTGTCAAACCTGCAATAATAGCTTGACTGTCATATCAACAGGTTGTGTCCATTGCAAAAAAAGACAAGTGAATGTATGGGATTATTTGTATATAGTTGATGTACTTGGGTGTTTTTTTTTACAGATTAGTTGTGAAAAGAGAGAAGTATAATATATTTGCCACAAAAATTGACAAATTATTGTGACTTTATTACATGGTGAACACTGACATGCACACGAAATAACTTCAGCATCAATAGTATTGGAGAACAAATTCATGTGACTATAAGTATTGTGAAATTATTGAAGTCAAGTTGAACATTTTTGGTAAATTGTTTTTCATATGATTATTTTGGTTTATTTTATGATCATAAGTTGCACCAAAAGCAGTCTTTTATAAAGGTAAAATGCGTTTTTGGCTGTGGGCCTTTGGTACTGATCTTTATGGCCCCATTGGGGTAGGACCCCAAAACCCTCCCTAAAATATTTTCACATTTTTTATGGAAGACCAAAATCATCTCAGTATATAGATACTAGTATTAATGTTTCATTCCATATTGGTACTAATATGAATGTGTCATTGCTCATTAAGAATATGTTGTTGAACTAAATCAAACACTGGCAGCTTTTCAGCATGTAAAGTTGTTTACATCTAGTATATATCATTAATCTGTTAATATAATATAGCTTAAAGAGAGCTGATGTATGGAAAAGTCGCATGTAAAGTCAGTGTTACTGTGTTTCATTTTCTCCAGTCTGTACATGTATGGTTAATGCATCACTGTCATAAATATGTGAACTCCCAGTCTTTGAAGGCAAGAGACATAGTATCTGGGTCTCATTCCAGACAGGAGACATAGTATCTGGGCCTCATTCCATACCTCACACTTTCCCTGGCACTATTTAACTTTCAAGCCATTTGAAATTAAGGTGTGAAACTTGGTATTCAAATACATCATTATTAGCAGGTACGGTATGTGTCACATTTGTGAACTTATCTTCAAGGTCAAAGTCATGGCTCAGTTTACATTTTCTATCTATAACTTCAGAGCCATTAGAGATTAAGGTATTACACTTATTACAGCTTCAACCTTTTTGTTTTCTAACTTTAGAGCAGTTTAAGGTAAATAGATTGCCTGGAGTATTTATATTTGTCATTAGAAGATGTGTTGCATTGTACATTTAAAGTCTTATCCTCAAGGTCAAGGGTACTAATCAATATTTTAAAGATTTTATTTCTTCTATTTTATCATAAAAGCTGTTTGAGGTACACGGATGAATCTTGATACAGTTAAATGTCTCAGTTTAGTAACATCTGTTGTAACACTGTCAAAGTTTTATTGATATACTTTTCATTTTTGTACCCATTTTCTGCACTTGGAGGAATGAAAGTTAGTTTAATTTGATCCCTGCCCAGTAATTTTATAGCTCTGTCTGAAAGTCAGTCATATTTCATGATTGTCATTTTTTATAACCTCACCATTGTAGATGCAAACAAACATGTGCTGAATTTGTTTACTAACCATTCCAATCATCTGTGTTGGTGATTACCCTCTATCACCTATTTAAAGTGTTGTAACCATTGTTGTGTTGAAGATATATTACAATTATTTCATTTACGTAAGTGCAATATTAACAGGCAGATATTTTAATTAATGTAAATTTTAAATGTTTTATTGATATTGTTTTCCTTATCTCTCCTTTTAGTAGTAAGTTTTGAACACTTAAAATCCTTTGTATTTTAATCTAAACATTCTTTGATAAGTTATGTATTTTTGATTTCATTCATGTAAAAGTGCTTTAGTTTTGCTTTTTTAACTCATTTTTTGTATTGCTTGATAATGAATATTTATGAAATATTTTCCCACAATCATCCAGTGTAAAAGGGACAATAAAAAAAATGACAAAATATCCGCAGGTAGTTTGTGTTATTTTAGTGGTGTTGCTGTTTTTATTCCAACTTATTTTACTCCTATTTATTATGCTTTTTACTATGTTAATAACTATTCCATTTATAGCAGGTCATACACAAAAGAGGATTTGTAAAAGCTGATTTATTACATGCACCATATATTTTTGCTAATTAGTCAAGTCCAGCTGCATACAGCACAGACCTTGTTCTGTCATTGCATAATGAGCCAGCAGATCTGGGTATGTGTTTTTTGTTTTAATGCTAACCAACTGTACAGACCCAGATTTCTGAGTGTGTGCAGTATGCAGTTGGATTCAGCTTATACGTGTACCAGGATTTACAATATTTGATTTTACAAGTTTTATTTAGATTTATTTTTTTAATTAAAATAGGAATTTTCATTATTACAGGATATCTTTAAACCAGTTGAGAGAAATATTAAGTGGTTGTCAAAATGTAACTTATATTTGTAGAAATGAATCAGAAAGCACAGCAGAACATGCAAAATACACCTGGAAAAATATGTATAAAAAAAAGCCATAGATACAGATTGAAAGTTAATGACACACACACGGTGTACACTATGGAGCATTTGGGACAAATAGTTTTGCCATCAGGTTTTGTCATTTAAACAAGCCCAACAATTAAAGTTTACTTTGCCTTGCCTGATTTCAATCCACCCATAACCCCCTTTTCTTTTTTGGTTTTAAATAAATAGCATTGTTTTTGCGTTTCAGTGTTAATTCATTTAGATTTCGAATTATATCATGGACTAGAGAGCAATCTAACCCTAATTTATTTAGATCTCGAATTATATCCTGGACTAGAGAGCAATCGAACCCTAATTTATTTAGATCTCGAATTATATCCTGGACTAGAGCACTCGAACCCCAATTCATTTAGATCCCCAATTATGACCTGGACTAGAGAGCAATCGAACCCTAATTTTATTTAGATTTCAAATTCGAACCCTTATTTATTTAGATCTCGAATTATATTCTGGACTAGAGAGCAATCGAACCCTAATTCACTAATTTACAGTAGTAATAATAATTCCTTCCTACAAACAATGGCATGTATGTTACATCAGATACCAAACGAGCGGGCAACGAGTTCGAATCCTGTCCAAACCAGCCTGTATCAAGGTATGACTTTTCCAAGGCTGTTAATTGCCATGCTTCGGCATGATTTCTTCGTAGCAGTCTGTATACTGTAACTGTTCCATGTGTGATCCTGTCAGTGAGCGGAACACCCTGTATCGGGTAAAATCTGTTCAGGAAAGGAATTAATAGTGCATGTCCACTTTATTCCGACTTATCGCTGCATACCTGCCCTTAGATTAATTAACAGAGATCGTTGACCCATCTATCATTCATTTTATAAGTTATATTACATAGTTTGATAATATCTTGGCAGACTCGCACACACACACACACACACACACATATATATACATACATACATACATACATACATACATACATACATACATACATATATATATATATATATATATATATATATATATATAGGAATTTACAAGATCTTTTGATCAGAACTAAACCAAAAAAAAATTTTCAAAGATGTTTTTCGTCATCTAAATGCAACAGACGTAGGTGCTCTCAATGTGCAAATATTACAGAAAGTACCTATTTTAGTAGCTCCAATACTAAAGAAATGTTTTCTCTACGTTATAACACTGATTGTATATCAACTGATGTAATTTATTTGATAACCTGTAAAAAATGTAACATGCAATATGTTGGACAAACACTTCAACAAGTTTCTAAGAGAATGAATAATCACCGCTTTCATATAAAAAATTATATGGATCCTCAGTTCTCCTCTAATGTTTCAATGCATTTTAATACAAATAATCACTCTTTAAGGGATTTTTCTTTCATGCCAATCGATATTGTGCACGGAGAAATGAACAGACTCATTAAAGAAAGTTATTGGATTAATCGGTTAGATACTGTTTATCCTAATGGCCTTAATACTAAGGCATTATATAAAATTGTATAGAATTGTAGTGGATGATTTGATATATTGTATTTATTTATATGTATATATATATATATAATATGTAGTTATATGTATTACTGTTAGTCTCTACATTATAATCTCACTATATATATATATATATATATATATATATATATATATATATATATATATATATATATATATATATATATATATATACATATAAACATACATACATAACTTTGTTGGATTATATTTTTGCAATTGAATCTTTAGAGTGACGCATAACTGGTCTCAGACAATAAACAAGAGTTTAGGCCAATCCATTCATTCAAATGAGATTAATAAGGATAGAAAAGGCTTTTGTTTTAGAATTGTTCGGTACATAACTCACAATAATTTTATTCATGTTCATTGATACGTTTCGTGACTAGGAAAGCACGAGAAAAAGTATAATTTTACCCGCCATCAGACGTTACGATTGCATGCATATGCCACAATTTTTCAAGTGACCATACGATACGTTTGTCTCATACAGAACGTGACCAGTTATTTTGTATAGCAGCTACGATGTTCTGGAAAGTTTTATCCTGTTATATTAAATTATGAAGAGGACATCCCTGGTATTGTATAAAAAGGATAATCAAATTTCTTTAAAATGTTCTTTCTGTTGTGTTTCTTGAAATAAATATCCAGTATACTATGAAAGGACTCTCATAATGGCATTTGTAAACAGAGATATTCAAAACGTGCTTGAGAATTTCAATTGTGCGGTACATCTTTCGATTCTTGAAGATCCAAGAAAATTACCATGCGGTCACACATTCTGCAAAAGTTGTATTCTTGGTTTGATCGCTGAGGTGGAGAAGATTGGGGAACCAGTCTTCAAGTGCCCTGTATGCAGAGCCATGCATTCCATTCCCAAAGGTAATACGTTTCTCCACAGGGACTACCCCTATCCTACTGATCAATTTGCGCTATATCAGATTCATTCCCTCAGCCAATATGAACAGTTGACGCTGTGTGCAAACCATCCGAAGAAAATTGAGGAATATTTCTGCACACACCATCATCAGAAAACGTGTGCCGACTGTGGGTTTCGAAACCACAAAGAAGAACCTTGTAAAGTAGTTCCAGTGGAAGAAGCTATTCCATTGTTGAAGGACGAAGTGGAAAATATGGCGGATGCTGTTAGAAGTCTGTTTATGACAGGGGACAAAATGGAGGAAAAAAATGTCCAGCATGCACTTCATGATGTTGAAAAAGCTGAAGCAAGGTTTAAGAAATTTTACAGAGGTATGAAACGTGATTTTAGAAATATTAAAAAGGATATACTTAATAAAACGGAGAAGCTGTCAATGGAAGAGAAGGACAAGATCTTCTCACTAAGTTCGTTATTAGAAGAAGCCGAAAGCACAGTGAAGACTGAGTTTGACAATCCACATAACGAGGTACATGCCTTAGTATCAATGTACAAAATTTTGAAAGACTCTAGAGAAGAAGTCAGTGCACTGATTGACAAAGCCAGGAAGAGGTTTAAGAACCAGAAAGACCAATTGACCATCACAGAATCAAAAGAATTTATCTCTTGTGTCGATGGCAAATGGAAACCATTTGCAATCACCGAAAAACAAAATTTTCAGTCGAAAGAAATTCCTCAAAAGTCAAAAGCGAATGGATCCCAGAAAGGCATCAGATCTACTAAAGGGGTTAATGTAACAGTTAAAAAGAAGTCAATTGATCGAGACAAATCAACTGCCAAGGACAAATCGGAACGGATGACTCAAAAACCGGAGGAATCAACTACACCGAAGAAGCAAGTGTTCAGTGTTTCTGGTCCACTAGCACTGAAATCAACCTCAGTATCAGAGTCAATAAATGTCAGCAGAGAAATGGATCATTTGTTTGACAGTGATAACGATTTTATGCCGTCTTCTTCCGACGACTGGAGCGATTCTCCTTGAGAGAAATTGTTTGAATACAGGAAATGATTGCACTATTCCAATAAAATAATACTGAAAATTATGAGAGAAAATAACAAAGTGGTGATTAATTCGCATTAGATATTGCGTGACAACAGCTCATAGAAATGTGTACCATTCTGCTTGACTTAATTATATTTTACACTGTACTGTTGTGGGTTTTTTCTCTCAGTAAAACTGTGAATCCGACCCCTAGCATTTCGATTGTGTTTAAAGCTTTGAGTTATTCTTTAACGTGCATAGTTTAATATGTTTTCCTTTCATAGATACAAAATGTATATACTTTGACTTCCTATATTCCGACACAATTTGTATTCATAATAAATTGCATATTTTGCAACCAATAAAACATACAAACATGCTGGTCAATGTGACTTTTCTTTACATGTTCTCAAGCTCTCTGGATTATTTATGTAAATTGAAGCATATAGCTCCAATAGAAATACGTGAACAAAATTTGCATGATGCTATTCATTTTCCAACGATCTTCATAACTGACTTTTTCTGTCGTTTGCTAATTTCAAATACAACCTGACATATCTGATTGTTTCAGCAGCTAGATAGACAATTATCTACTTTTCCTGATTATGAATTATCTCCCTTTAATAACTATTGATATTTGATATGATTTTTAAGCCCCGTTTTAATGGTTGAACGTTTAGTTGTATTTAGAAATGTATAAAATTGGTGTTGTCAGTTTATTTTGCCGATCTGCTTGCCTGACCAGAACTTAGTCCCAGACTTTAAATCATTTCCACAGCAATCCGCTTATCGTCAGCATATATGTTACCGTTTCCTTTTCTTTCACTGTCACGGTCTCGAACTTCAGTATCATCGCCATAAAAGTCTGCCAGTTGCGGTACTATTTTCCTTATCTTTCGTCCGAACAATAACTCTTTGGGGCTAACTCCGGTTGTTGCATGTGGAGTTCTCCTGTAAAGTATATATGTTTGTAAATCAGACATCCAAGCTCGGTTTTGCGCTTGAAATATTCTTATCCACCTTATGATTGATTTTTTTTGGCGCTCGACTTCACCGTTTGCATGCGGCCACAACGGTGTTGTTCGTTGGTGAATAATACCATTCTCCGTCAAATAATTTTTAAAATGGTCACCTATAAATTGAGGTCCGTTATCAGTCCAAATACCCAATGGCAATCCATGAGTAACAAACATTTTCGATAAAAATGAAGTGATTTTTTTTCTGACGTTAGTAGACCTTGTAATTTCAATCTAAATAAACGACTATAATAATCTACAACTACAAAAATGTAGTCGCCAAAGATCTAACAAATCTTCCACCAAATATTGTCACGACTCCGATGGCAGTTCTCTTGACGGTAGAAGTAAAACATCAGCAACATCCAGAGGCACCCACTTCCATATGAATACAACCGCTTTTAAGAGATACTTCCATATGAATACAACCGCTTTTTAGAGATACTTCCATATGAATACAACCGCTTTTTAGAGATACTTCCATATGAATACAACCGATTTTTTAGAGATACTTCACGAATATTTTACTCCTTCCTTTTTTAATAATTCCCTCTCGTTTTCTGTCTAGTACGCTACAACTTGCACCCGAATGTTTACATTAACACCGCCGTTATTAACATTTACTTTGTGCAAATCAGTTACATTGTCAATGGACAGCTCCTGTGGCCTGGTGGTTAGAGCGTCCTCCTCGGATCAGGAGGTAACAGGTTAGAAACTCGGCTGAGCCATTCCAGAGACTTAGAAAAAATAATATTAACAGCTGCCTCACTGAGTATACAGCATTAAGATGTTAGTGTTGGGACTAGTCGGCCTGGTGTCATGATAATGTAACCCGATGGGACATAATGCTATAAGTATGTGGCATGATGTCCCATTAAAAGACATCATGATAAACTGCCACAATGCAAACATCGTAGCGATATGATTGAAAACTTTGTAAAATTAAGTTTTAAAAAATCCCAAATCAACAAATCCACTGTTAACGTTCCGTATATTAAACGCATAGATATTACAATGATCGTCCTCTTACAGTTGCCTTACATGTCACGAGCCTGCTGCAGCACTTGGGGTTGCACGATTGAACATTTTAGTCTTGCACTTATTTGAAAACGCCCAGTATGTTGACATCTTCAGCATTTATTTTTGTCTTTAGCCGGACATATTTTGTATTTTGCTTTATGTGTTTGTTTTATAGCTATATTAGAAATATTCTATCTGCCCTTGATCGCATGTAACATTTTTCGAACAGTTTGTTTACATCACTCATAGGCCTTCTATTGACCTTGCCTGCTTTTCTTAATCTTCTAGTGCACGAGAAATTTCTTTCAGCTGTTGAAAAGTTAAGTGTTCTGCTATATTCAAAGAGATTCCTTCTGAGATGATGCGAGACGCTAACGCTTTGTCACGTATATGTTCGCAAATTGTTGCATCGATTCCGAATTCAGATGCCTCTGCCTCTGCACGCAGTCTTATTTATGACGTGTTATCGATTCATTTGGCCGTTGAAACAGTTTTAGCTCTTATTCTACTAGATAATTCATTCAAACGCTAATCGAAAAAGTCAGAAAATCGAAATGTGCCTTACACAGGACGCTGAGATATATTTAACATGTTCAAAAGGAAAGCCTTACAGGGTCATTTTTGAATAGAGAACAAACTGCAACGATAACTTGCTGAAGACGACAAACTCTGAAAACAATAAATCTCACTGATTTACAACTACAAACACTTTGTGTAGTTAGCAGGTCCGAGTCTATCCGAATGATCTTAACTCTGAACAGCGACAATTCTGTCTCTGGAAGTTTAGAGCATTATGAATAGAGACATCCATATTTCTGTATTATCAGTGACTTAATCACAAAATAGTGAAATAGGCAAACAGGATAGGATATTCAAACGTTCTGACTTTAAAATCGGTCTTCCTCTATGCCAATCATTTGACAAAGAAAACCTTATGATAGCAAAAGTGTTGAGGATTAAAATGTTAAACTTCTTGACTTCAAATAGAACTTTAGAACGACCACTCTTGCCACACATCTAGCATGTTTGGACTGTCAGAAACATTCCACATGATGACTAGGATGTTGACTCAGAATGCTCTAGACAGAATGATGATCTCTTCTTGTTTTTGTACTGACATTTTAGAGAGCATTAATACTTTTCTACTGAACATTTCGAACATACTAGGCCAAATGAAATGTATTGACAATTCACAATTTTAGGTACACGGAGAGTTTACTTTTGCCAATATCAATGTGTAAATATATAACTGAATGACTGACCTACAACTGCTACATCTCTCTCTCTCTCTCTCTCTCTCTCTCTCTCTCTCTCTCTCTCTCTCTCTCTCTCTCTGAATCCAGCCTCAAAGTCAGTATAAAAGCATTAAGACCGGATGACACGTTCGCTCTGAATCCGGACCGAACTTAAAGGGGACAAAACCCCAACATGCATAATTGTATTGCAAATAGAAGGATATGTAATTGCGTATATAATCTATCCCGACTATTGAAACCTTGATAATTACCTGCCCAATTTATAAGTATATTTCTTTTAAAACAAATGAAACTTTTGCCCAATACATTTAATATAATGATTCCTATAATTTTCATCCTCGTTTATTGCTCTTTTTATACGAAAATGTATAAGGATTCCGTCAATCCAACTTATGTGCACAATGTTTATTTTCCAAATAAATATGACTACAGAACAACCTTGCTGTGAGTCTTGTTTTCTTAATGCCTTTAAATTACACATCATTTTGTATACTAAGGTGCGTAAAGTTGCCTAGGTTTGGTAAAATTGTAATTTGAAATATAAATGATTTATGCAGTTCATGCCCAGTCTTTTTTACTCAAACTTTGACAAGAGAAAATGTTTGCTTAACATAACTCTGATTTTGATTCTAACTTACAGCAGATTACCTCCCATACTTAATATTAATACACAGATTACCTCCCATGGTTAATATTAATAGACAGATTACCTACCATGCTTGATAGTTATAAACTAGCGGAGTGTTGTAAGTAGCGGCGTTCTTGTATATAATTCAAATAAAGAAAAGCTAAGTTTGAACCTCTGAACATTGATAAACAATCATGTCATGAAGAAGCGCACAAAGTGTGTGTGTGTGTGTGTGTGTGTGTGTGTGTGTGTGAGAGAGAGAGAGAGAGAGAGAGAGAGAGAGAGAGAGAGAGAGAGACTAAATCGACAATTTGTTATTTATTGTGAAACTATTTCCAAGTGCGAAAGAATTTAGGTAATGAACGTTTCCGTCATCAAAGTGATAAACATATGGCAGCAATATCCCGAAATGAAATTTGAATGTTGGTTAGATGGTTCATTGATTCATATTTAATGCTGTATCAGCACATCAAAGACTAGCCAAAATAATTAATATGTCTTGGCCCTCCAAAACAGATATATTACGTATATTTGATTTAAATCATTTAATTTTGTTTGTCAGATTCAAATTTGACATTTTGGGTTTAAAATTCGTTAGTTGGGAGAGATTTTCAAGAAATGGATGACCTATCTACTTTACAAGTAAACACCAGATGTTAACCTCATTTCTGACCTTGCTTCAGAGTGATAAACAGGCTTCTAAAATGATTGGTTGATTCCAAGGATATTAGAGCTTTATTTTTAAAATGATTGGCTGGTTCGAAGGACAAAATGGAGTAAAGTATAAACATCTTTCTATTTTAGTTGGGCATAGGTTTGTTACGTGATTTCTTGAACGTAAATTTGTTCTGATAGTTTCTAGAAGGTCGTGATCCCTTTCTTGTTTACGTAAAAACAGGTATATAAGTGATGTTTTGGAGTGAGATATTTAGTAGTTAGTCTGGGCTTTGGAATACTAACATAAGTGTGTTATTGTTTGAGTGTAAATTATTTCAAATTCGCTTGGAGCAAGAGTAATTATTTTATTATTTATCTGGAAAAGAATATGTGCTCATAAATGTTCATTAACAAGAACTGACTAAATCAAGTGACATCGTCGTCCATATTGGATTACATCGTCAAGATTCGAACCGGGAACTATTAGGACATTTTATTATCAGGACTCTTGCAATTCCACTAGTGGATTATATTGTGAATTCTCTTTTGGATTAATTTTTGGACTTGATTCTCTAAAACCGTAAGTTTAAATATTTTCTTTTATGAAAATATTTGTACTCAATAAATTGTTTGTTAAATTTTACAAGCTTGTTATTTTTCACTTCTTTCTATGTTGCTGCTTATTCGAGACTAAGCACGTAACACATAGCATTTCTTACATAGGCAGGCGATGAAAATACCACAATCCTTTACGAGAAAGTCGAATAGAAACAGTATTTATCAAATGTTGTCGACTTGATATAAAATATATTTTCTTTTGATGTGTTGTCCTTTTCTTTCAATAATAATATGTGTTGTCAAAATATATGGGAATCTTTCTGATGCGATAGTCATTCTTTTTTCTGCCTGAAATACTTTACAAGTTTTAATGTAAAAGGAAAATTACAGCATATTTTCTAATTGTGAACTGAAAATTGTATTTTTTGCAGTAATGCCCCTTAAAAAAGGAAACAAACCCAATAAACTCTTTACGTTCTGAAGTAAGATACAGACACTTATTCAGAAGCCTACAGTGTATCCTCCTCAATTAATGGATTTAAGCTTTCAGGTTCTTTAGTACTTCGTTGTTCTTGGTTCTTGAGTGTTGCAGCAGCTAGCGAAATGATTCTATCACAAATAATATTCCATGAGGGATGAATTGTTAAAGACCCATTTCTGTTCGACCATGTTGCTCTGGTGTAATGCTCAATCAGATTTTGTATAGATCTCTCGGCTTGGGATATATTTGTATTCTGCATCAGAACAAGAACTTTTTTGTGTTTTTGAATTGCAACTACACATTCTGTTTGGCTCCAGGGCGATTGTACGAAAGCCGGCGTTATAATTGGAACTACCACAAGACATGTATCGACACATCGGTGTATCTCATCCATTATGAACATGCCAGGTATGAAATCATTTCCAGTACAGAGAACTTCACAGTCTACGTTCAGTTTGTTCAATATGCCGTTCCTCAACGCAGTTAAAAAATTATTCTCTATGAGCTCAGAGTCATGGCTGCAATAAGGGATAAATGCAACGTAACTGAAATTTTCTTTTCTTTGGTTAATAAAGCGTTTCAAGATTGCAATATCTTTCATACTACATCTGTTTCGCTGCATACGATAAACCAAATAAACTATTGCACACGAACATAAAATAACTAAAACTGTTACTAGGATAACTTTCATGATAATACTCGAAATCTGACAATCAAATTCAATCTTTTCAAGTGTTTTGTTGTCAAGGGGATAGTTAGCATCTCCATATTTACAAAATAATGTTTCCCCGTTGACAACCATTATCTTTGTGGAGACACACCACGTAAGAAAATTAAGATTTTCGCAATTGCATTCAATAGGATTGTCAGAAAAGTCGATCGTCAGGTAATTTGAATTAACGTTCAAGTTGTCAACTAAATTCAAACTCACGTTTGGATTGTATCCATACCGATATTGTTTTGAGATCGTGCATTTATCAAGCGAAGGTATAAGCCAATTGTGGCTGAAATGACCATTGGTTTGATTTTCTTTCACTTGATATGAATTTATTTCCTCGAGTGTCTTGAATAAGGAAAGAGGCAAATCTTTGAAACGATTTTTACTTAAATTGATGGACTGCATATTCAAGAGATGGCCAAGGTCCATACTGAAATGAAAAAGATCGTTCTCTCTCATATCAAGAAGTGTTAGTTTGTTAGAATGCACAAATAAATTCGGGAGTAATGAAAGATGATTTTTACGAAGAACAATTACTTGAATTTCAGAGTTACCGAGCAGTAAGTTATTGAAATCATCCATTTTCTGCATTTTGTGCAATTGATTTTCCGACAAATCAAGAATCTGTAATGAAGGAAAGGAGCCTAAAAGTGAGGGGGATATATATTCCATTTGATTCATTGATAAATTTAGTTTCACCAATCCGCGAAAGCTGTATGATCCTGTCACAGTCACATTGAGATGAACCAGTCTGTTCTTGCTCAGATGAACGATTTCAATATTATTATTTACACACTGATTAAACCGTGCCTCTATGTCGAGTTCAATTCTTATGTCTGGTTTTACAAGTGCCTCAGCGAATACATATTTTAATCTACTAGGAATATGACAATCCATTATATGTGCCGCTTGTTGTCGAAGGGTTTGTATGATACTTATACATCCACTAACATGTATCATTTCCAGTTTAGATAATGAATAATCGAAATTGCCTTTATGTCCCATTCCAATCAATGCCAGTTTTGAAAATGATGCATCTAAATAAAAGCCAATTGGAATATGTATCATCTTTGGAGTCCACAGTAATTCCCGCTATATTTGCCGAACTAATATCAAGGTATGTCATGTTCTTTTCTCGAAGCGCATTGAAAAATTTTGTTCCAAGAATACCTGGTGTATGGTGGTCCATGCCAAGTCCCTGCAACGATAGATATTTTAGCTTGCTGACTTTACCTTCCAATGCCTTCTCTATAACAGATAATTCCAAATCAATGTCTCCATCCAAATGAAGTGCTACCAGATCTGGAGTTGATTGGAATACATCTGGATCAATGTATCTTAGGTGAGGGAAGTCAGATATGGATAAATATCTCAAGTGGCTGAGTCCATCCAAAACGATTTCTCAATTTTTTCAATATCTTCATATTTTAGAAGGGTAAGTTCAGATACATATTCCCAACTGCGATCTTTGAAAGGACTGTTCGGGAATGATAGCGAAGAGTCACCTTGAGTCTCTTGACGGTAGAAGTAAAAACATCAGCAACATCCAGAGGCACCCACTTCCATATGAATACAACCGCTTTTAAGAGATACTTCCATATGAATACAACCGATTTTTTTAGAGATATTTCACGAATATTTTACTCCTTACTTTTTTAATAATTCCCTCTCGTTTTCTGTCTAGTACGCTACAACTTGCACCCGAATGTTTACATTAACACCGCCGTTATTAACATTTACTTTGAGCAAATCAGTTACATTGTCAATAGACAGCTCCTGTGGCCTGGTGGTTAGAGCGTCCTCCTCGGATCAGGAGGTAACGGGTTAGAAACTCGGCTGAGCCATTCCAGAGACTTAGAAAAAAATAATATTAACAGCTGCCTCACTGAGTATACAGCATTAAGATGTTAGTGTTGGGACTAGTCGGCCTGGTGTCATGATAATGTAACCCGATGGGACATAATGCTATAAGTATGTGGCATGATGTCCCATTAAAAGACATCATGATAAACTGCCACAATGCAAACATCGTAGCGATATGATTGAAAACTTTGTAAAATTAAGTTTTAAAAAATTCTAAATCAACAAATCCACTGTCAACGTTCCGTATATTAAACGCATAGATATTTCAATGATCGTCCTCTTACAGTTGCCTTACATGTCACGAGCCTGCTGCAGCACTTGGGGTTGCACGATTGAACATTTTAGTCTTGCACTTATTTGAAAACGCCCAGTATGTTGACATCTTCAACATTTATTTTTGTCTTTAGCCGGACATATTTTGTATTTTGCTTTATGTGTTTGTTTTATAGCTATATTAGAAATATTCTATCTGCCCTTGATCGCATGTAACATTTTTCGAACAGTTTGTTTACATCACTCATAGGCCTTCTATTGACCTTGCCTGCTTTTCTTAATCTTCTAGTGCACGAGAAATTTCTTTCAGCTGTTGAAAAGTTAAGTGTTCTGCTATATTCAAAGAGATTCCTTCTGAGATGATGCGAGACGCTAACGCTTTGTCACGTATATGTTCGCAAATTGTTGCATCGATTCCGAATTCAGATGCCTCTGCCTCTGCACGCAGTCTTATTTATGACGTGTTATCGATTCATTTGGCCGTTGAAACAGTTTTAGCTCTTATTCTACTAGATAATTCATTCAAACGCTAATCGAAAAAGTCAGAAAATCGAAATGTGCCTTACACAGGACGCTGAGATATATTTAACATGTTCAAAAGGAAAGCCTTACAGGGTCATTTTTGAATAGAGAACAAACTGCAACGATAACTTGCTGAAGACGACAAACTCTGAAAACAATAAATCTCACTGATTTACAACTACAAACACTTTGTGTAGTTAGCAGGTCCGAGTCTATCCGAATGATCTTAACTCTGAACAGCGACAATTCTGTCTCTGGAAGTTTAGAGCATTATGAATAGAGACATCCATATTTCTGTATTATCAGTGACTTAATCACAAAATAGTGAAATAGGCAAACAGGATAGGATATTCAAACGTTCTGACTTTAAAATCGGTCTTCCTCTATGCCAATCATTTGACAAAGAAAACCTTATGATAGCAAAAGTGTTGAGGATTAAAATGTTAAACTTCTTGACTTCAAATAGAACTTTAGAACGACCACTCTTGCCACACATCTAGCATGTTTGGACTGTCAGAAACATTCCACATGATGACTAGGATGTTGACTCAGAATGCTCTAGACAGAATGATGATCTCTTCTTGTTTTTGTACTGACATTTTAGAGAGCATTAATACTTTTCTACTGAACATTTCGAACATACTAGGCCAAATGAAATGTATTGACAATTCACAATTTTAGGTACACGGAGAGTTTACTTTTGCCAATATCAATGTGTAAATATATAACTGAATGACTGACCTACAACTGCTACATCTCTCTCTCTCTCTCTCTCTCTCTCTCTCTCTCTCTCTCTCTCTCTCTCTCTCTCTCTCTCTCTCTGAATCCAGCCTCAAAGTCAGTATAAAAGCATTAAGACCGGATGACACGTTCGCTCTGAATCCGGACCGAACTTAAAGGGGACAAAACCCCAACATGCATAATTGTATTGCAAATAGAAGGATATGTAATTGCGTATATAATCTATCCCGACTATTGAAACCTTGATAATTACCTGCCCAATTTATAAGTATATTTCTTTTAAAACAAATGAAACTTTTGCCCAATACATTTAATATAATGATTCCTATAATTTTCATCCTCGTTTATTGCTCTTTTTATACGAAAATGTATAAGGATTCCGTCAATCCAACTTATGTGCACAATGTTTATTTTCCAAATAAATATGACTACAGAACAACCTTGCTGTGAGTCTTGTTTTCTTAATGCCTTTAAATTACACATCATTTTGTATACTAAGGTGCGTAAAGTTGCCTAGGTTTGGTAAAATTGTAATTTGAAATATAAATGATTTATGCAGTTCATGCCCAGTCTTTTTTACTCAAACTTTGACAAGAGAAAATGTTTGCTTAACATAACTCTGATTTTGATTCTAACTTACAGCAGATTACCTCCCATACTTAATATTAATACACAGATTACCTCCCATGGTTAATATTAATAGACAGATTACCTACCATGCTTGATAGTTATAAACTAGCGGAGTGTTGTAAGTAGCGGCGTTGTTGTATATAATTCAAATAAAGAAAAGCTAAGTTTGAACCTCTGAACATTGATAAACAATCATGTCATGAAGAAGCGCACAAAGTGTGTGTGTGTGTGTGTGTGTGTGTGTGTGTGTGTGTGTGAGAGAGAGAGAGAGAGAGAGAGAGAGAGAGAGAGAGAGAGAGAGAGAGAGAGAGAGAGACTAAATCGACAATTTGTTATTTATTGTGAAACTATTTCCAAGTGCGAAAGAATTTAGGTAATGAACGTTTCCGTCATCAAAGTGATAAACATATGGCAGCAATATCCCGAAATGAAATTTGAATGTTGGTTAGATGGTTCATTGATTCATATTTAATGCTGTATCAGCACATCAAAGACTAGCCAACATAATTAATATGTCTTGGCCCTCCAAAACAGATATATTACGTATATTTGATTTAAATCATTTAATTTTGTTTGTCAGATTCAAATTTGACATTTTGGGTTTAAAATTCGTTAGTTGGGAGAGATTTTCAAGAAATGGATGACCTATCTACTTTACAAGTAAACACCAGATGTTAACCTCATTTCTGACCTTGCTTCAGAGTGATAAACAGGCTTCTAAAATGATTGGTTGATTCCAAGGATATTAGAGCTTTATTTTTAAAATGATTGGCTGGTTCGAAGGACAAAATGGAGTAAAGTATACACATCTTTCTATTTTAGTTGGGCATAGGCTTGTTACGTGATTTCTTGAACGTAAATTTGTTCTGATAGTTTCTAGAAGGTCGTGATCCCTTTCTTGTTTACGTAAAAACAGGTATATAAGTGATGTTTTGGAGTGAGATATTTAGTAGTTAGTCTGGGCTTTGGAATACTAACATAAGTGTGTTATTGTTTGAGTGTAAATTATTTCAAATTCGCTTGGAGCAAGAGTAATTATTTTATTATTTATCTGGAAAAGAATATGTGCTCATAAATGTTCATTAACAAGAACTGACTAAATCAAGTGACATCGTCGTCCATATTGGATTACATCGTCAAGATTCGAACCGGGAACTATTAGGACATTTTATTATCAGGACTCTTGCAATTCCACTAGTGGATTATATTGTGAATTCTCTTTTGGATTAATTTTTGGACTTGATTCTCTAAAACCGTAAGTTTAAATATTTTCTTTTATGAAAATATTTGTACTCAATAAATTGTTTGTTAAATTTTACAAGCTTGTTATTTTTCACTTCTTTCTGTGTTGCTGCTTATTCGAGACTAAGCACGTAACACATAGCATTTCTTACATAGGCAGGCGATGAAAATACCACAATCCTTTACGAGAAAGTCGAATAGAAACAGTATTTATCAAATGTTGTCGACTTGATATAAAATATATTTTCTTTTGATGTGTTGTCCTTTTCTTTCAATAATAATATGTGTTGTCAAAATATATGGGAATCTTTCTGATGCGATAGTCATTCTTTTTTCTGCCTGAAATACTTTACAAGTTTTAATGTAAAAGGAAAATTACAGCATATTTTCTAATTGTGAACTGAAAATTGTATTTTTTGCAGTAATGCCCCTTAAAAAAGGAAACAAACCCAATAAACTCTTTACGTTCTGAAGTAAGATACAGACACTTATTCAGAAGCCTACAGTGTATCCTCCTCAATTAATGGATTTAAGCTTTCAGGTTCTTTAGTACTTCGTTGTTCTTGGTTCTTGAGTGTTGCAGCAGCTAGCGAAATGATTCTATCACAAATAATATTCCATGAGGGATGAATTGTTAAAGACCCATTTCTGTTCGACCATGTTGCTCTGGTGTAATGCTCAATCAGATTTTGTATAGATCTCTCGGCTTGGGATATATTTGTATTCTGCATCAGAACAAGAACTTTTTTGTGTTTTTGAATTGCAACTACACATTCTGTTTGGCTCCAGGGCGATTGTACGAAAGCCGGCGTTATAATTGGAACTACCACAAGACATGTATCGACACATCGGTGTATCTCATCCATTATGAACATGCCAGGTATGAAATCATTTCCAGTACAGAGAACTTCACAGTCTACGTTCAGTTTGTTCAATATGCCGTTCCTCAACGCAGTTAAAAAATTATTCTCTATGAGCTCAGAGTCATGGCTGCAATAAGGGATAAATGCAACGTAACTGAAATTTTCTTTTCTTTGGTTAATAAAGCGTTTCAAGATTGCAATATCTTTCATACTACATCTGTTTCGCTGCATACGATAAACCAAATAAACTATTGCACACGAACATAAAATAACTAAAACTGTTACTAGGATAACTTTCATGATAATACTCGAAATCTGACAATCAAATTCAATCTTTTCAAGTGTTTTGTTGTCAAGGGGATAGTTAGCATCTCCATATTTACAAAATAATGTTTCCCTGTTGACAACCATTATCTTTGTGGAGACACACCACGTAAGAAAATTAAGATTTTCGCAATTGCATTCAATAGGATTGTCAGAAAAGTCGATCGTCAGGTAATTTGAATTAACGTTCAAGTTGTCAACTAAATTCAAACTCACGTTTGGATTGTATCCATACCGATATTGTTTTGAGATCGTGCATTTATCAAGCGAAGGTATAAGCCAATTGTGGCTGAAATGACCATTGGTTTGATTTTCTTTCACTTGATATGAATTTATTTCCTCGAGTGTCTTGAATAAGGAAAGAGGCAAATCTTTGAAACGATTTTTACTTAAATTGATGGACTGCATATTCAAGAGATGGCCAAGGTCCATACTGAAATGAAAAAGATCGTTCTCTCTCATATCAAGAAGTGTTAGTTTGTTAGAATGCACAAATAAATTCGGGAGTAATGAAAGATGATTTTTACGAAGAACAATTACTTGAATTTCAGAGTTACCGAGCAGTAAGTTATTGAAATCATCCATTTTCTGCATTTTGTGCAATTGATTTTCCGACAAATCAAGAATCTGTAATGAAGGAAAGGAGCCTAAAAGTGAGGGGGATATATATTCCATTTGATTCATTGATAAATTTAGTTTCACCAATCCGCGAAAGCTGTATGATCCTGTCACAGTCACATTGAGATGAACCAGTCTGTTCTTGCTCAGATGAACGATTTCAATATTATTATTTACACACTGATTAAACCGTGCCTCTATGTCGAGTTCAATTCTTATGTCTGGTTTTACAAGTGCCTCAGCGAATACATATTTTAATCTACTAGGAATATGACAATCCATTATATGTGCCGCTTGTTGTCGAAGGGTTTGTATGATACTTATACATCCACTAACATCTAGCATTTCCAGTTTTGATAATGAATAATCGAAATTGCCTTTATGTCCCATTCCAATCAATGCCAGTTTTGAAAATGATGCATCTAAATAAAAGCCAATTGGAATATGTATCATCTTTGGAGTCCACAGTAATTCCCGCTATATTTGCCGAACTAATATCAAGGTATGTCATGTTCTTTTCTCGAAGCGCATTGAAAAATTTTGTTCCAAGAATACCTGGTGTATGGTGGTCCATGCCAAGTCCCTGCAACGATAGATATTTTAGCTTGCTGACTTTACCTTCCAATGCCTTCTCTATAACAGATAATTCCAAATCAATGTCTCCATCCAAATGAAGTGCTACCAGATCTGGAGTTGATTGGAATACATCTGGATCAATGTATCTTAGGTGAGGGAAGTCAGATATGGATAAATATCTCAAGTGGCTGAGTCCATCCAAAAACGATTTCTCAATTTTTTCAATATCTTCATATTTTAGAAGGGTAAGTTCAGATACATATTCCCAACTGCGATCTTTGAAAGGACTGTTCGGGAATGATAGCGAAGAGTCACCTTGAGTCTCTTGACGGTAGAAGTAAAAACATCAGCAACATCCAGAGGCACCCACTTCCATATGAATACAACCGCTTTTAAGAGATACTTCCATATGAATACAACCGATTTTTTTAGAGATATTTCACGAATATTTTACTCCTTACTTTTTTAATAATTCCCTCTCGTTTTCTGTCTAGTACGCTACAACTTGCACCCGAATGTTTACATTAACACCGCCGTTATTAACATTTACTTTGAGCAAATCAGTTACATTGTCAATAGACAGCTCCTGTGGCCTGGTGGTTAGAGCGTCCTCCTCGGATCAGGAGGTAACGGGTTAGAAACTCGGCTGAGCCATTCCAGAGACTTAGAAAAAAATAATATTAACAGCTGCCTCACTGAGTATACAGCATTAAGATGTTAGTGTTGGGACTAGTCGGCCTGGTGTCATGATAATGTAACCCGATGGGACATAATGCTATAAGTATGTGGCATGATGTCCCATTAAAAGACATCATGATAAACTGCCACAATGCAAACATCGTAGCGATATGATTGAAAACTTTGTAAAATTAAGTTTTAAAAAATTCTAAATCAACAAATCCACTGTCAACGTTCCGTATATTAAACGCATAGATATTTCAATGATCGTCCTCTTACAGTTGCCTTACATGTCGCGAGCCTGCTGCAGCACTTGGGGTTGCACGATTGAACATTTTAGTCTTGCACTTATTTGAAAACGCCCAGTATGTTGACATCTTCAACATTTATTTTTGTCTTTAGCCGGACATATTTTGTATTTTGCTTTATGTGTTTGTTTTATAGCTATATTAGAAATATTCTATCTGCCCTTGATCGCATGTAACATTTTTCGAACAGTTTGTTTACATCACTCATAGGCCTTCTATTGACCTTGCCTGCTTTTCTTAATCTTCTAGTGCACGAGAAATTTCTTTCAGCTGTTGAAAAGTTAAGTGTTCTGCTATATTCAAAGAGATTCCTTCTGAGATGATGCGAGACGCTAACGCTTTGTCACGTATATGTTCGCAAATTGTTGCATCGATTCCGAATTCAGATGCCTCTGCCTCTGCACGCAGTCTTATTTATGACGTGTTATCGATTCATTTGGCCGTTGAAACAGTTTTAGCTCTTATTCTACTAGATAATTCATTCAAACGCTAATCGAAAAAGTCAGAAAATCGAAATGTGCCTTACACAGGACGCTGAGATATATTTAACATGTTCAAAAGGAAAGCCTTACAGGGTCATTTTTGAATAGAGAACAAACTGCAACGATAACTTGCTGAAGACGACAAACTCTGAAAACAATAAATCTCACTGATTTACAACTACAAACACTTTGTGTAGTTAGCAGGTCCGAGTCTATCCGAATGATCTTAACTCTGAACAGCGACAATTCTGTCTCTGGAAGTTTAGAGCATTATGAATAGAGACATCCATATTTCTGTATTATCAGTGACTTAATCACAAAATAGTGAAATAGGCAAACAGGATAGGATATTCAAACGTTCTGACTTTAAAATCGGTCTTCCTCTATGCCAATCATTTGACAAAGAAAACCTTATGATAGCAAAAGTGTTGAGGATTAAAATGTTAAACTTCTTGACTTCAAATAGAACTTTAGAACGACCACTCTTGCCACACATCTAGCATGTTTGGACTGTCAGAAACATTCCACATGATGACTAGGATGTTGACTCAGAATGCTCTAGACAGAATGATGATCTCTTCTTGTTTTTGTACTGACATTTTAGAGAGCATTAATACTTTTCTACTGAACATTTCGAACATACTAGGCCAAATGAAATGTATTGACAATTCACAATTTTAGGTACACGGAGAGTTTACTTTTGCCAATATCAATGTGTAAATATATAACTGAATGACTGACCTACAACTGCTACATCTCTCTCTCTCTCTCTCTCTCTCTCTCTCTCTCTCTCTCTCTCTCTCTCTCTCTGAATCCAGCCTCAAAGTCAGTATAAAAGCATTAAGACCGGATGACACGTTCGCTCTGAATCCGGACCGAACTTAAAGGGGACAAAACCCCAACATGCATAATTGTATTGCAAATAGAAGGATATGTAATTGCGTATATAATCTATCCCGACTATTGAAACCTTGATAATTACCTGCCCAATTTATAAGTATATTTCTTTTAAAACAAATGAAACTTTTGCCCAATACATTTAATATAATGATTCCTATAATTTTCATCCTCGTTTATTGCTCTTTTTATACGAAAATGTATAAGGATTCCGTCAATCCAACTTATGTGCACAATGTTTATTTTCCAAATAAATATGACTACAGAACAACCTTGCTGTGAGTCTTGTTTTCTTAATGCCTTTAAATTACACATCATTTTGTATACTAAGGTGCGTAAAGTTGCCTAGGTTTGGTAAAATTGTAATTTGAAATATAAATGATTTATGCAGTTCATGCCCAGTCTTTTTTACTCAAACTTTGACAAGAGAAAATGTTTGCTTAACATAACTCTGATTTTGATTCTAACTTACAGCAGATTACCTCCCATACTTAATATTAATACACAGATTACCTCCCATGGTTAATATTAATAGACAGATTACCTACCATGCTTGATAGTTATAAACTAGCGGAGTGTTGTAAGTAGCGGCGTTGTTGTATATAATTCAAATAAAGAAAAGCTAAGTTTGAACCTCTGAACATTGATAAACAATCATGTCATGAAGAAGCGCACAAAGTGTGTGTGTGTGTGTGTGTGTGTGTGTGTGTGTGTGTGTGAGAGAGAGAGAGAGAGAGAGAGAGAGAGAGAGAGAGAGAGAGAGAGAGAGAGAGAGACTAAATCGACAATTTGTTATTTATTGTGAAACTATTTCCAAGTGCGAAAGAATTTAGGTAATGAACGTTTCCGTCATCAAAGTGATAAACATATGGCAGCAATATCCCGAAATGAAATTTGAATGTTGGTTAGATGGTTCATTGATTCATATTTAATGCTGTATCAGCACATCAAAGACTAGCCAACATAATTAATATGTCTTGGCCCTCCAAAACAGATATATTACGTATATTTGATTTAAATCATTTAATTTTGTTTGTCAGATTCAAATTTGACATTTTGGGTTTAAAATTCGTTAGTTGGGAGAGATTTTCAAGAAATGGATGACCTATCTACTTTACAAGTAAACACCAGATGTTAACCTCATTTCTGACCTTGCTTCAGAGTGATAAACAGGCTTCTAAAATGATTGGTTGATTCCAAGGATATTAGAGCTTTATTTTTAAAATGATTGGCTGGTTCGAAGGACAAAATGGAGTAAAGTATAAACATCTTTCTATTTTAGTTGGGCATAGGCTTGTTACGTGATTTCTTGAACGTAAATTTGTTCTGATAGTTTCTAGAAGGTCGTGATCCCTTTCTTGTTTACGTAAAAACAGGTATATAAGTGATGTTTTGGAGTGAGATATTTAGTAGTTAGTCTGGGCTTTGGAATACTAACATAAGTGTGTTATTGTTTGAGTGTAAATTATTTCAAATTCGCTTGGAGCAAGAGTAATTATTTTATTATTTATCTGGAAAAGAATATGTGCTCATAAATGTTCATTAACAAGAACTGACTAAATCAAGTGACATCGTCGTCCATATTGGATTACATCGTCAAGAATCGAACCGGGAACTATTAGGACGTTTTATTATCAGGACTCTTGCAATTCCACTAGTGGATTATATTGTGAATTCTCTTTTGGATTAATTTTTGGACTTGATTCTCTAAAACCGTAAGTTTAAATATTTTCTTTTATGAAAATATTTGTACTCAATAAATTGTTTGTTAAATTTTACAAGCTTGTTATTTTTCACTTCTTTCTATGTTGCTGCTTATTCGAGACTAAGCACGTAACACATAGCATTTCTTACATAGGCAGGCGATGAAAATACCACAATCCTTTACGAGAAAGTCGAATAGAAACAGTATTTATCAAATGTTGTCGACTTGATATAAAATATATTATTTTTGATGTGTTGTCCTTTTCTTTCAATAATAATATGTGTTGTCAAAATATATGGGAATCTTTCTGATGCGATAGTCATTCTTTTTTCTGCCTGAAATACTTTACAAGTTTTAATGTAAAAGGAAAATTACAGCATATTTTCTAATTGTGAACTGAAAATTGTATTTTTTGCAGTAATGCCCCTTAAAATAGGAAACAAACCCAAAAAACTCTTTACGTTCTGACGTAAGATACAGACACTTATTCAGAAGTCTACAGTGTATCCTCCTCAATTAATGGATTTAAGCTTTCAGGTTCTTTAGTACTTCGTTGTTCTTGGTTCTTGAGTGTTGCAGCAGCTAGCGAAATGATTCTATCACAAATAATATTCCATGAGGGATGAATTGTTAAAGACCCATTTCTGTTCGACCATGTTGCTCTGGTGTAATGCTCAATCAGATTTTGTATAGATCTCTCGGCTTGGGATATATTTGTATTCTGCATCAGAACAAGAACTTTTTTGTGTTTTTGAATTGCAACTACACATTCTGTTTGGCTCCAGGGCGATTGTACGAAAGCCGGCGTTATAATTGGAACTACCACAAGACATGTATCGACACATCGGTGTATCTCATCCATTATGAACATGCCAGGTATGAAATCATTTCCAGTACAGAGAACTTCACAGTCTACGTTCAGTTTGTTCAATATGCCGTTCCTCAACGCAGTTAAAAAATTATTCTCTATGAGCTCAGAGTCATGGCTGCAATAAGGGATAAATGCAACGTAACTGAAATTTTCTTTTCTTTGGTTAATAAAGCGTTTCAAGATTGCAATATCTTTCATACTACATCTGTTTCGCTGCATACGATAAACCAAATAAACTATTGCACACGAACATAAAATAACTAAAACTGTTACTAGGATAACTTTCATGATAATACTCGAAATCTGACAATCAAATTCAATCTTTTCAAGTGTTTTGTTGTCAAGGGGATAGTTAGCATCTCCATATTTACAAAATAATGTTTCCCTGTTGACAACCATTATCTTTGTGGAGACACACCACGTAAGAAAATTAAGATTTTCGCAATTGCATTCAATAGGATTGTCAGAAAAGTCGATCGTCAGGTAATTTGAATTAACGTTCAAGTTGTCAACTAAATTCAAACTCACGTTTGGATTGTATCCATACCGATATTGTTTTGAGATCGTGCATTTATCAAGCGAAGGTATAAGCCAATTGTGGCTGAAATGACCATTGGTTTGATTTTCTTTCACTTGATATGAATTTATTTCCTCGAGTGTCTTGAATAAGGAAAGAGGCAAATCTTTGAAACGATTTTTACTTAAATTGATGGACTGCATATTCAAGAGATGGCCAAGGTCCATACTGAAATGAAAAAGATCGTTCTCTCTCATATCAAGAAGTGTTAGTTTGTTAGAATGCACAAATAAATTCGGGAGTAATGAAAGATGATTTTTACGAAGAACAATTACTTGAATTTCAGAGTTACCGAGCAGTAAGTTATTGAAATCATCCATTTTCTGCATTTTGTGCAATTGATTTTCCGACAAATCAAGAATCTGTAATGAAGGAAAGGAGCCTAAAAGTGAGGGGGATATATATTCCATTTGATTCATTGATAAATTTAGTTTCACCAATCCGCGAAAGCTGTATGATCCTGTCACAGTCACATTGAGATGAACCAGTCTGTTCTTGCTCAGATGAACGATTTCAATATTATTATTTACACACTGATTAAACCGTGCCTCTATGTCGAGTTCAATTCTTATGTCTGGTTTTACAAGTGCCTCAGCGAATACATATTTTAATCTACTAGGAATATGACAATCCATTATATGTGCCGCTTGTTGTCGAAGGGTTTGTATGATACTTATACATCCACTAACATGTATCATTTCCAGTTTAGATAATGAATAATCGAAATTGCCTTTATGTCCCATTCCAATCAATGCCAGTTTTGAAAATGATGCATCTAAATAAAAGCCAATTGGAATATGTATCATCTTTGGAGTCCACAGTAATTCCCGCTATATTTGCCGAACTAATATCAAGGTATGTCATGTTCTTTTCTCGAAGCGCATTGAAAAATTTTGTTCCAAGAATACCTGGTGTATGGTGGTCCATGCCAAGTCCCTGCAACGATAGATATTTTAGCTTGCTGACTTTACCTTCCAATGCCTTCTCTATAACAGATAATTCCAAATCAATGTCTCCATCCAAATGAAGTGCTACCAGATCTGGAGTTGATTGGAATACATCTGGATCAATGTATCTTAGGTGAGGGAAGTCAGATATGGATAAATATCTCAAGTGGCTGAGTCCATCCAAAAACGATTTCTCAATTTTTTCAATATCTTCATATTTTAGAAGGGTAAGTTCAGATACATATTCCCAACTGCGATCTTTGAAAGGACTGTTCGGGAATGATAGCGAAGAGTCACCTTGAGTCTCTTGACGGTAGAAGTAAAAACATCAGCAACATCCAGAGGCACCCACTTCCATATGAATACAACCGCTTTTAAGAGATACTTCCATATGAATACAACCGATTTTTTTAGAGATATTTCACGAATATTTTACTCCTTACTTTTTTAATAATTCCCTCTCGTTTTCTGTCTAGTACGCTACAACTTGCACCCGAATGTTTACATTAACACCGCCGTTATTAACATTTACTTTGAGCAAATCAGTTACATTGTCAATAGACAGCTCCTGTGGCCTGGTGGTTAGAGCGTCCTCCTCGGATCAGGAGGTAACGGGTTAGAAACTCGGCTGAGCCATTCCAGAGACTTAGAAAAAAATAATATTAACAGCTGCCTCACTGAGTATACAGCATTAAGATGTTAGTGTTGGGACTAGTCGGCCTGGTGTCATGATAATGTAACCCGATGGGACATAATGCTATAAGTATGTGGCATGATGTCCCATTAAAAGACATCATGATAAACTGCCACAATGCAAACATCGTAGCGATATGATTGAAAACTTTGTAAAATTAAGTTTTAAAAAATTCTAAATCAACAAATCCACTGTCAACGTTCCGTATATTAAACGCATAGATATTTCAATGATCGTCCTCTTACAGTTGCCTTACATGTCACGAGCCTGCTGCAGCACTTGGGGTTGCACGATTGAACATTTTAGTCTTGCACTTATTTGAAAACGCCCAGTATGTTGACATCTTCAACATTTATTTTTGTCTTTAGCCGGACATATTTTGTATTTTGCTTTATGTGTTTGTTTTATAGCTATATTAGAAATATTCTATCTGCCCTTGATCGCATCTAACATTTTTCGAACAGTTTGTTTACATCACTCATAGGCCTTCTATTGACCTTGCCTGCTTTTCTTAATCTTCTAGTGCACGAGAAATTTCTTTCAGCTGTTGAAAAGTTAAGTGTTCTGCTATATTCAAAGAGATTCCTTCTGAGATGATGCGAGACGCTAACGCTTTGTCACGTATATGTTCGCAAATTGTTGCATCGATTCCGAATTCAGATGCCTCTGCCTCTGCACGCAGTCTTATTTATGACGTGTTATCGATTCATTTGGCCGTTGAAACAGTTTTAGCTCTTATTCTACTAGATAATTCATTCAAACGCTAATCGAAAAAGTCAGAAAATCGAAATGTGCCTTACACAGGACGCTGAGATATATTTAACATGTTCAAAAGGAAAGCCTTACAGGGTCATTTTTGAATAGAGAACAAACTGCAACGATAACTTGCTGAAGACGACAAACTCTGAAAACAATAAATCTCACTGATTTACAACTACAAACACTTTGTGTAGTTAGCAGGTCCGAGTCTATCCGAATGATCTTAACTCTGAACAGCGACAATTCTGTCTCTGGAAGTTTAGAGCATTATGAATAGAGACATCCATATTTCTGTATTATCAGTGACTTAATCACAAAATAGTGAAATAGGCAAACAGGATAGGATATTCAAACGTTCTGACTTTAAAATCGGTCTTCCTCTATGCCAATCATTTGACAAAGAAAACCTTATGATAGCAAAAGTGTTGAGGATTAAAATGTTAAACTTCTTGATTTCAAATAGAACTTTAGAACGACCACTCTTGCCACACATCTAGCATGTTTGGACTGTCAGAAACATTCCACATGATGACTAGGATGTTGACTCAGAATGCTCTAGACAGAATGATGATCTCTTCTTGTTTTTGTACTGACATTTTAGAGAGCATTAATACTTTTCTACTGAACATTTCGAACATACTAGGCCAAATGAAATGTATCGACAATTCAAAATTTTAGGTACACGGAGAGTTTACTTTTGCCAATATCAATGTGTAAATATATAACTGAATGACTGACCTACAACTGCTACATCTCTCTCTCTCTCTCTCTCTCTCTCTCTCTCTCTCTCTCTCTCTCTCTCTCTGAATCCAGCCTCAAAGTCAGTATAAAAGCATTAAGACCGGATGACACGTTCGCTCTGAATCCGGACCGAACTTAAAGGGGACAAAACCCCAACATGCATAATTGTATTGCAAATAGAAGGATATGTAATAGTTTGCGTATATAATCTATCCCGACTATTGAAACCTTGATAATTACCTGCCCAATTTATAAGTATATTTCTTTTAAAACAAATGAAACTTTTGCCCAATACATTTAATATAATGATTCCTATAATTTCCATCCTCGTTTATTGCTCTTTTTATACGAAAATGTATAAGGATTCCGTCAATCCAACTTATGTGCACAATGTTTATTTTCCAAATAAATATGACTACAGTACAACCTTGCTGTGAGTCTTGTTTTCTTAATGCCTTTAAATTACACATCATTTTGTATACTAAGGTGCGTAAAGTTGCCTAGGTTTGGTAAAATTGTAATTTGAAATATAAATGATTTATGCAGTTCATGCTCAGTCTTTTTTACTCAAACTTTGACAAGAGAAAGTGTTTGCTTAACATAACTCTGATTTTGATTCTAACTTACAGCAGATTACCTCCCATACTTAATATTAATACACAGATTACCTCCCATGGTTAATATTAATAGACAGATTACCTACCATGCTTGATAGTTATAAACTGGCGGAGTGTTGTAAGTAGCGGCGTTGTTGTATACAATTCAAATAAAGAAAAGCTAAGTTTGAACCTCTGAACATTGATAAACAATCATGTCATGAAGAAGCGCACAAAGTGTGTGTGCGTGTGATTGTGTGTGTGTGTGTGTGTGTGTGTGTGTGTGTGAGAGAGAGAGAGAGAGAGAGAGAGAGAGAGAGAGAGAGAGAGAGAGACTAAATCGAAAATTTGTTATTTATTGTGAAACTATTTCCAAGTGCGAAAGAATTTAGGTAATGAACGTTTCCGTCATCAAAAGTGATAAACATATGGCAGCAATATCCCGAAATGAAATTTGAATGTTGGTTAGATGGTTCATTGATTCATATTTAATGCTGTATCAGCACATCAAAGACTAGCCAACATAATTAATATGTCTTGGCCCTCCAAAACAGATATATTACGTATATTTGATTTAAATCATTTAATTTTGTTTGTCAGATTCAAATTTGACATTTTGAGTTTAAAATTCGTTAGTTGGGAGAGATTTTCTAGAAATGGATGACCTATCTACTTTACAAGTAAACACCAGATGTTAACCTCATTTCTGACCTTGCTTCAGAGTGATAAACAGGCTTCTAAAATGATTGGTTGATTCCAAGGACATTAGAGCTTTACTTTTAAAATGATTGGCTGGTTCGAAGGACAAAATGGAGTAAAGTATAAACATCTTTCTATTTTAGTTGGGCATAGGCTTGTTACGTGATTTCTTGAACGTAAATTTGTTCTGATAGTTTCTAGAAGGTCGTGATCCCTTTATTGTTTACGTAAAAACAGGTATATAAGTGATGTTTTGGAGCGAGATATTTAGTAGTTTGTCTGGGCTTTGGAATACTAACATAAGTGTGTTATTGTTTGAGTGTAAATTATTTCAAATTCGCTTGGAGCAAGAGTAATTATTTTATTATTTATCTGGAAAAGAATATGTGCTCATAAATGTTCATTAACAAGAACTGACTAAATCAAGTGACATCGTCGTCCATATTGGATTACATCGTCAAGATTCGAACCGGGAACTATTAGGACATTTTATTATCAGGACTCTTGCAATTCCACTAGTAGATTATATTGTGAATTCTCTTTTGGATTAATTTTTGGACTTGATTCTCTAAAACCGTAAGTTTAAATATTTTCTTTTATGAAAATATTTGTACTCAATAAATTGTTTGTTAAATTTTACAAGCTTGTTATTTTTCACTTCTTTCTATGTTGCTGCTTATTCGAGACTAAGCACGTAACACATAGCATTTCTTACATAGGCAGGCGATGAAAATACCACAATCCTTTACGAGAAAGTCGAATAGAAACAGTATTTATCAAATGTTGTCGACTTGATATAAAATATATTATTTTTGATGTGTTGTCCTTTTCTTTCAATAATAATATGTGTTGTCAAAATATATGGGAATCTTTCTGATGCGATAGTCATTCTTTTTTCTGCCTGAAATACTTTACAAGTTTTAATGTAAAAGGAAAATTACAGCATATTTTCTAATTGTGAACTGAAAATTGTATTTTTTGCAGTAATGCCCCTTAAAATAGGAAACAAACCCAAAAAACTCTTTACGTTCTGACGTAAGATACAGACACTTATTCAGAAGTCTACAGTGTATCCTCCTCAATTAATGGATTTAAGCTTTCAGGTTCTTTAGTACTTCGTTGTTCTTGGTTCTTGAGTGTTGCAGCAGCTAGCGAAATGATTCTATCACAAATAATATTCCATGAGGGATGAATTGTTAAAGACCCATTTCTGTTCGACCATGTTGCTCTGGTGTAATGCTCAATCAGATTTTGTATAGATCTCTCGGCTTGGGATATATTTGTATTCTCCTGCATCAGAACAAGAACTTTTTTGTGTTTTTGAATTGCAACTACACATTCTGTCTGGCTCCAGGGCGATTGTACGAAAGCCGGCGTTATAATTGGAACTACCACAAGACATGTATCGACACATCGGTGTATCTCATCCATTATGAACATGCCAGGTATGAAATCATTTCCAGTACAGAGAACTTCACAGTCTACGTTCAGTTTGTTCAATATGCCGTTCCTCAACGCAGTTAAAAAATTATTCTCTATGAGCTCAGAGTCATGGCTGCAATAAGGGATAAATGCAACGTAACTGAAATTTTCTTTTCTTTGGTTAATAAAGCGTTTCAAGATTGCAATATCTTCCATACTACATCTGTTTCGCTGCATACGATAAACCAAATAAACTATTGCACACGAACATAAAATAACTAAAACTGTTACTAGGATAACTTTCATGATAATACTCGAAATCTGACAATCAAATTCAATCTTTTCAAGTGTTTTGTTGTCAAGGGGATAGTTAGCATCTCCATATTTACAAAATAATGTTTCCCTGTTGACAACCATTATCTTTGTGGAGACACACCACGTAAGAAAATTAAGATTTTCGCAATTGCATTCAATAGGATTGTCAGAAAAGTCGATCGTCAGGTAATTTGAATTAACGTTCAAGTTGTCAACTAAATTCAAACTCACGTTTGGATTGTATCCATACCGATATTGTTTTGAGATCGTGTATTTATCAAGCGAAGGTATAAGCCAATTGTGGCTGAAATGACCATTGGTTTGATTTTCTTTCACTTGATATGAATTTATTTCCTCGAGTGTCTTGAAAAAGGAAAGAGGCAAATCTTTGAAACGATTTTTACTTAAATTGATGGACTGCATATTCAAGAGATGGCCAAGGTCCATACTAAAATGAAAAAGATCGTTCTCTCTCATATCAAGAAGTGTTAGTTTGTTAGAATGCACAAATAAATTCGGGAGTAATGAAAGATGATTTTTACGAAGAACAATTACTTGAATTTCAGAGTTACCGAGCAGTAAGTTATTGAAATCATCCATTTTCTGCATTTTGTGCAATTGATTTTCCGACAAATCAAGAATCTGTAATGAAGGAAAGGAGCCTAAAAGTGAGGGGGATATATATTCCATTTGATTCATTGATAAATTTAGTTTCACCAATCCGCGAAAGCTGTATGATCCTGTCACAGTCACATTGAGATGAACCAGTCTGTTCTTGCTCAGATGAACGATTTCAATATTATTATTTACACACTGATTAAACCGTGCCTCTATGTCGAGTTCAATTCTTATGTCTGGTTTTACAAGTGCCTCAGCGAATACATATTTTAATCTACTAGGAATATGACAATCCATTATATGTGCCGCTTGTTGTCGAAGGGTTTGTATGATACTTATACATCCACTAACATCTAGCATTTCCAGTTTTGATAATGAATAATCGAAATTGCCTTTATGTCCCATTCCAATCAATGCCAGTTTTGAAAATGATGCATCTAAATAAAGCCAATTGGAATATGTATCATCTTTGGAGTCCACAGTAATTCCCGCTATATTTGCCGAACTAATATCAAGGTATGTCATGTTCTTTTCTCGAAGCGCACTGAAAAATTTTGTTCCAAGAATACCTGGTGTATGGTGGTCCATGCCAAGTCCCTGCAACGATAGATATTTTAGCTTGCTGACTTTACCTTCCAATGCCTTCTCTATAACAAATAATTCCAAATCAATGTCTCCATCCAAATGAAGTGCTACCAGATCTGGAGTTGATTGGAATACATCTGGATCAATGTATCTTAGGTGAGGGAAGTCAGATATGGATAAATATCTCAAGTGGCTGAGTCCATCCAAAAACGATTTCTCAATTTTTTCAATATCTTCATATTTTAGAAGGGTAAGTTCAGATACATATTCCCAACTGCGATCTTTGAAAGGACTGTTCGGGAATGATAGCGAAGAGTCACCTTTTCCAATAAGTGTTACTTTGTCAACAAAAGTTGGCAAAGCAAAAGAAAAGTCAACTATCCATGAGATATCTCTACAGATATAAGAAGTGTCCTTTGAAATGCATGATATGGATCGTCCTTGTTCAACAACATGAGCAAGTACAAGAGAGATCAAACGAAATATAATTTTTTTGGACATGTCAAATCTAATCCATATGACTCAGATGACCTTTTCCTACAGATGCCTTGTTAATAAATTAATTTCAGTAAAATAGATGCACACTGATTTCGCAATGACATGTGCAGCAATGGGCTTTCAAAATATCCTACGTTGATGGAAATTACTTGAAGAGCTCAGATTAGTCTCCTACTACGTGTAGAAAATAGTAGAGGGACACAACCGTATTTATAGTAGCCCGAATTCACCACTACTTCTGAAACGAGAAAAAAATAAGATGCTGATGGAGATTTCAAAATGTCTTGCAACCCAAACTAAAATCGTTTGAAAATGTAATCAAGATGAAAGCTTTTATGTGAAGCAATTATTTTGATCGTATTTTTAAAAGGGAATGAGCAGATTAACGGTTTAAAATAATTTAGCTTCGATAAAATGTGTTCTTTAAGACCATAGTTCTGTGTCACTCACATATATTTGAAAACATGCACCTGTCAATGTATGGAAGAGTTCAATTATGGAAAAACGGAATACTATACTAAATATATACCTCAGCATCGAGCGTATCTTTAGCTTTAGTAGTGTGTACTAGTTCATCTTCAGGTGAAAACATACCCCCATGCCTCCTTTCATAAGATAAAACTCAATCAAATAAAATGTATACTGCATTTTGTTTAAGGTTTATGTAAGTTTCTTCTTTTTGAATATTTTCATTTAGAAACCATTCCCTTTCGGAAATAGTACTTATTTATTCACTCAGAGCGTCAGTATTAGTTATACTTTCTGATATTAGTTGTTCAAAATTACCTTGCAACTCCGATAGTATTATTTTGATCGTTAATAGTTTTGTGTTTTCGCTTTTTCGTTGCCGGAGGTATCTCAACTGTGAAGTCTTTTTATTATTTTTAAAGTAACGTATTTCAGAGCAACACTGTATATTTCGAACTTTGCCCACTTCAGAAAATATGAAGATAATTACAGTTTATAGATTGTATTCATGTAACTTATACTATTAATTAAAGCAAAGCAGCTTTTAATACTCTTGCAATGCTTCCAATTACCAAGCTATTTATTTAAAAGAAAATCTTTAAAAAATGCGGGGCTTGAGTTGAATCGATTTTGCGGGGCCCCCAGTGAACGCGGCATTTGAAAATATGTGTAGATTACTATCGCACGTAGCCCCTGTGTTCACGGCATTTAAAAAGAAACTTTTAAACAAATTTTATATTGCACTTTAAATGTTCTCCCATCGCTTTCAAATTACATTCTCCTTATATATATATATGGTCTTAAAATAAAATATAGAAAAGATTAAGTCAGTAATACCGTCGAGAAAATAAAAGTATTTGAAAAATGAGTTCAGCTATTTCAGAAATAAATCTTTTTAAATATGACATTGAACACTTTATATTCGACAAAGGAGATGCAAAATCACATACAGTCTTATTCTGGGAGATATAAGTGTAATTCTTAAAAATTAAAGTCGAATCATTAATAAGACTGTTTACGGGCGAAAGGAAGTTTAAATCCGTGGGTTTGTTTTGAGTGAATAAGCTGTTTCAATCCCAATTACTATATCTATTCTAAATATTTCGGAATTTTAGTTTAAGACGTTTGAAAAGATAGCGTAAATTTCTCCCGCTCTTGTGTTCTACTCCTTCGTGCGTCTAAAGTGTCAAGAATTTTCTAGACTATACTTTTCCCAACTGCGATCTTTTCGGTTCAATATATCGGTTCGACCTATCTGTTTTATTCCATAAATAGTTCGTTCCATTATTGTAATATAACATAACCATACACCGAAGCGTTACTACATCTAAGTGAAGACAATGGGTTGGACATTGAGTCAAAAGGACAGTACTGGATATTTAAAGCTTTTAATCCAATTCATTACTGATTTAGAATATTAGTAAGCCCAAATTCCGCTTTAACCATATAATGTTTTGTTCTCATGTTCATAAATGGATTCAAGATGAACGGCAGTGTGGCTATTTCCAAAAAATTCAGTACCAGCTCAAAACAGCAGGTGCTCCAGGATTATGCCTCTGGGAAGGACTATTGTTTCACGAACAGTATTACATCGTTTCAGAGTGACCAGTTCAATGTGTATTTCGAATATAACTTCATCACATTATACCTACCACAATTCACTGTAGGTCACGTATCTTTGAACATTTTGAAGACAAACCTGAAGCTCATGAACATAGTCTGAAAACGTTTCCTCTGAAACGTTGACTGCAATAAAGTTTGAAACATGTATCTTATAGGGTTTAACTTTGTTCATATTATAAATCTCAGTTTAAACACGAAGCTATTCTCTAAGTATCACGTATTAGTCTGATATTTTAAGCTTTAAACATTTTAAACAGCCCTTCAGTAGTTTCTGTTTCATTAAATTCTATATTTCACATGTGTACCTAAGTTCGGTAAATCCATAACACACATTTTAATACAATTTGAATATAGAAACCTTTGTTACTAACGTCACGTTGCATCCACTCTATAATTTAAATTACTTGCGTTATACAAAAAATGCACGAAACTTAGAGAAGGAAGGTGAGGGGTTGTGGTGTCCCTTAACCTTGTTTTATTGACTACATATATCATGAAATGGTTCATGTATCATATTGATTGAATTTTAAGTTACAATGATTACAGAACACCTGCATAATCATGTAGGAAAGACTTCTTCGATATATGATACAATGTGGTATCACAGCCATGCCGCTAATACACGTTTGGTCTAAATAGAGAGTGGGGAATCGGGTAGGAACAAGCTATAGACGTTTTCTACCATTTACTCATATTAAACGTGAAAGCAAACAATTAAAAAAATAAAAAATTACTAAAAAATTTTGCCAACTAAAACACAGTACATAATGAAATTTCATTGATCGCTAATGAAGATGATTCAGTTGATAAAAAAATGAACAATACAACTTTTGTTCAATAGCCTGGTAGATTATTTAAAATCGAAATTGTCAGAATCATATTTTGTTATCGATGAAGCAACGTATTCATAGCACGGTAGTTTTTGAAATAATTCATAATATATTTTTGAGAATTTAAATACTTTTAACTGAAATTGTCTCAAATATTATGCAGTTTGACTTGTTTCTCATTCCTGTATTTGTACTGTATTTCTGAATTATAGAAGCCATGATATGATATGGGCACATGGAATGATATGGGTCCATGAGGTTATATGGGGTAATGGAATGATATCGGGCCATGAAGTTATATGTAACAATGGAATGGTATGTGACCATGGGACATGAAGCTATTTATGGTAATGGAATGATTTCGGGCCATGAAGTTATATGGGGTCATGAAGTTATTTAGGGTAATGAAATGATTTTGGGCCATGAGGTTATATAGAGTCATGGAATGGATTGGGGCTATGGGTCATGAAGATATGTAGTGTAATGGAATGATTTCGGGCCATGATGTTATATGGAGCCATGTAATGGTATGTGGTCATGGGCCATGAAGTTATATGGGGCCATGTAATGATATGAGGCCATGAAGTTATATGGGGTCATGAAGTTATTTAGGGTAATGAAATGATTTTGGGCCATGAGGTTATATAAAGCCATGGAATTGATTGGGGCCATGGACCATGAAGTTATATGGGGCCATGGAATGAAATGGGGCCATGAAGTTATATGGGTACATGCTAAGTAGCTACCCTGCTTGCTGAAAATATGGGTAGATAATCACATAGGAGAGAGACATTAAATATATGAAAACCTGGATACCATGGAGACGTGTACCTGAAAACTGCTATATTGTCAGTTGGAGGTAGAAATGGAGTAACTCCGATTCATTTAAAAAAAACTCAAAGCAACAGATTGAATTACAGACTTTACCTGCACATGTTACGGAATATGTGTCATAAAACTGTCTAATAGCTCTGTCCTATATATGTGATATGATACCGATGAATGATAATACTCAGTATTGTTAACAATGGGAGTGCTGAACAAACGAAGTACAGTTTGTTTCTCTATTCTGTATGCGTAATATTCTATCTATGAATGGACAGATGTTACGTAATACAATTTGTTTAAATCAACTGCTTGATGTTTCATGAAATACGCCCCAAAACATAATGATTTCAGCGTCCAGAATACCGCACAATCGAATGGTATGTACTTACTTACCTTCGTCTTCGTCGTTTTGAGCAAAACTGTTCTAGTCATTTCACTTTATCTCAATGTTTTTAATAAGATAACCTACTCTAATGCCTACCTTTAAATCTTCAGTGTTATTGTTATTGCTGTTCTTATCCTTACCTTCGTCTCTTCGTGGTCAAGTAATGCAAATATATAAAACTAGCATTCAACTACCAAGCTGGTTATAGTTAATGGGTATTGACATTGCTTTACAACCATCTCCACTTTCTTGTCGAGTGAACTATGTACGCTTACCCAAGCGTGAAGTGTCAGAAAGGTACATACGTAAAAAGTTAAATATAGAATTAATGACACGATATCATACAAATAGAAAGAGGACATAAAGAAAAGACTAAATGAAGGAAGAAATCATGCATGATCATAAAGTGTATCCATTACGTACTTAAAACATTTTGTCGTATCGCTAGCGTTGTAAAACCCTTGATACAGAATTATAAACCCTTGGCTATTTTCCTGCTTCTGCTGATTTTTTGAAATAAACATTTGACTTCATGTTTTAATTTAAAGTATATTTTATGTTTTCGTGTGGCCTTTGCGAATCCACTTCATGTTTGGAATGTAACATCATTATATACGCTCCTCGTCTCAATACATTTCCTGTCCCTGTGTTTTATTCTTAGATGGGGTCATAGGATACACTGTTATTTGGGGGAAGAAGTTATCGCCAAGTTTTAAATCCTATTCCAAGCACTCGTAGCTCAGGAACTCCTAAACCGATTAACTTCGTCTATAGAAAATAAATTACATATTCTCTTTATCTCTGTATCACACTTGTTCATGGTTTCTGCAACTGGTTGGGGGTATAGATTAATGAAATATAATCATGAATAATTAAGATTACAGCTTTTAGTCGAAGGTTTAGTTCGTGATTTAATTTTTGTACACATTTTTTTTAACTCGATGTTTGAAATATAACACAAATTTGTATATAAAAATATGTGCCGTGTTTAAAATTAATTTACCCTGTATCCTCTTCTGACAGTACCAATCCGATTCATATTTTTCTGACTGTACCAATCCGATTTATATTTTTCTGACTGTACCAATCCGATTCATATTTTTCTGACAGTACCAATCCGATTCATATTTTTCTGACTGTACCAATCCGATTTATATTTCAATATATAATATTATGACATACATCTCTTCTGGCAGTATCAATCCGATTCATATTTCAATATATCATATTATCATTTACATCTCTTCTGACAGGACGAATCCGATTCATATATTACAATATATAATATTCAATATATAATATTATCACATACTCTTCTTCTGACAGTACCAATCCGAACTATATTTCAATATATAATATTATCACATACATCTCTTCTGACAGTACGAATCCGATTCATATTTAGCAGCAGGGAGGTTGGACAGACCGAAACTATTTCAAGCAAACCGAAACCAATTCAGGCAGACAAAAAAAAGAGAAATGGTTTCGGTTTGTCACGCTATACAACCCGGCACCGATGTTGCTGCGGAGATGAATTGTTATGGTAAAACTACGATTTCAACCAAATATTTGATCAAGTCCGACACGATATCTTGATCTAGGATCATGCAAATTTATCGTTACAAATCCATGTGGGATTGACTGAGTGTGACTAAAGAAATTTCTAAAGAGATTATAATCCATATCACCGCCGCACCAAGTTTGCCAAATATTTCGTAGCGTATGTGTGTGTCAACTCCGTTGAATACAGCAATAATATTGCAGTTATCTATGATCACTTTTGGTATTTGAGTGTATCGTTGAGTGATATATATCACATCGGTATTTTATGCCTACCTCTGGAAAATATCCTAGCAGGATTCTTTTGATTGTCTAACATGACATCATCATATACGACTAAATTGTTAATACTTCCATCAATATCATCAATGAATGATGCTTCCTCGATATCGGTTATAAACTCAATAATATCCTCATCGATTTCCGATTTTGCTTTCTCGTTAAAATCCTTTAACACCTCGTAACATCGCATATCATCTACACTAGGAGCAATCGAATATAGTTTATCCCATTTCATCCATCTCATTATCAAATTAGGTAGCAGTTGCGTCTTGCCACTTCCAGATGGTCCGATTATAATCATGCGAATAGAATTCGGTAGCGCTGCATGATGCTTAACTGGTTCTCGTGTTTTTGTCGCCGAAAAATTAATTACATTCATGTTATTATAAATAAATTATGGATCTATATTGTGTGAAATGTAAGAAGCGTACTAGCACAAACGACTTGATGACGATTACAACTAAAAATAACAGATCAGCACTTGCTGGTAAGTGTGTACAATGTGGTACAAAAAATTAAGATTTGTTTCTATTAAATCTGGAGATCATTTTTAAAAAAACGAGGAGGTGATATTGCAGCCAAATTAGTAAAACTCTCAGGAACACCATAGGCAAAATATCCAGGAGAAAAACACCTTCCAGGATATAGTTATTGCGGACCCGGAACCAGACTCGATATCAGACTCGATGATCAAAACCAACCCCGACCCGGTGAAAACCCAATAAACGCTATTGATAAGGCGTGTCATGCTCATGATGTTGCTTATAAAAGCAGTAATCTGCAAAACAGACATCGCAGATGTAAAATTGATCAATGCGTTGAATTCTATCACTGATAAATCCTTCAAAGAAAAATTGGCTTCATGGTTGATAAAATCGGCGATGAAAAGTAAATTGATGTTGGGTGCTGGTAATTAATAACATCATGGAATCTATTTATTATTCTCCAAAAGGATTATACTGGAGGGGTAAATCAGCAATCAGTAAACTCGCTAGCGCCCCAAAGGTGAAAAATACTACAGCAGCGGATTGGTTATCCAAACAGGCGATATGGCAAATTTATCTACCACCGCCTAAACAAATTAACTTCTCGCATTTTGATGTCAGCGCACCTAATCAGGTTCATCAGGCTGATATATTATTTCTGCCGCATGATGGTTTTTACAAGTACACGCTAATCGTAGTTGATGTTGCGAGTCGATACAAACAAGCAGAACCGCTAAAGACGAAGTCACCAACTGAAGTGGCTTCTGCATTTGACAGGATTTATCGAAGGGGTCCTTTGCATTGGCCAAATCTATTAAAAATTGATACTGGCAAGGAATTTCAGGGTGCAGTGTAATCAACAATGAAGCATCATAATGTCACTGTCAAGTGCCAAATTTTTCGTCAGTCAAATCCATTAATTAATTCTTAGTCTAGCCGACAATTAACTGCTATCTTGTGGGAGAGTTTGGATGAAGGAATGTTTTCTTACCTCAGGTCACGCTGGTCCTATGTTTATAGTAAACATGACTTGGTAGTATGACGGGATAGGAAAGGGAAAATTCTCACGTATAGCTGTCAAAATGATTGAGACAAATGAAAGGTGGCATTTTGACACATTTTTAGACGGTTTTTCAAGATGTCCGTAGGAATAGCATTTATTCCGATTGGTCAAATGTAGAAGGAGGGGGGGGGGGGTGTCGAACCGTAGAATCGGGGAAATATATTCTCTGAGCTAATGAGTTAAATCAGTCTTTTGGAAGGTGCTTTGCAAGGAAGCAGTGTTGAACTACTATCATTAATTCCGCAATAAAGACTCCGGGGGTATTATTACAGCAGTGCCTTCGTAACAATAAGCTCAGGAAAGTCCGCCGGAAATCAAACGGCAGAAGCACGCCAAAAACACAAGGTATTTAACTCAAATTCACCTTTATCATGATGTGATGTATTGATACTATGATACGAATAACTCGGTATTACATTGATTTAATAACGTATTTTGATATGATGTTTCTTCGTTACAGATGCATGATGTGTTCATATTTTTGTATGGATAGACGGTATTACAATAATTTAATAATGTGCTTCTAAATCGTGAGTTAGAATTTTCAATTTATATACTTAGGTTGGTTAATGGGTGTCGTAGAAAAACCCGCTGTGTACATTTATGATTGGAAAGTGCTAACTTAATTTTGAATTTATCATATTAGTGAATATGGATTGGTGTTATGATATATTACCTCACTTTACGTAATGATTTACGAGAATATATGTGACTTTCCCAAATCCTGATGTTGATAATTAGCAGTATAGCTCTATTGATCTGAAGACTTGTGTAGTATTTGTTAGCCGTATAAAAGTTAACACTGATAGTTAGATCTGATTGTTCGAACCAGAAAGACGGACGGACAATCTCAACACTTAAAGCATAACAAGATAGGGCGTTTTACTCTTTTCTTTTCAAAGGAAAATAGTTTGTTTGGAAAGAGTGAGAATTAGCGAGAAGTCAAGAAAAAGGAGGGAAAAGAAGTCAGAAGTCAGAGTGTGGAATTCTCCGTTCAATCAAAGGACAAGCTAAAGTCGTGACGCACGCAGAAGGAAAAGAAACCAGTCGACGAACAAGGTCATTGTGAATCACCCAACAGTCCAATGTGAATGAACATTCGATTCCATGATGAAAGTTACTATCAGTAATTAACGGTTAAATTCTTCTATTTTATTAGTGTTTGAATTCTAATTAACGTATCTAATATTCTAAAGCTTCGGTTTTGAAGTACTTCTGAACGAAGAATAGTCAGAAGGAAAGAAAATTGTAATTTACTGTGTCATTCTTCTCTTAATTGTATTTTAATTAAATTCTCTTTTTTATCTTTACGGGGGCTCGTGTGTTGTCTTGTTCAAAATACCATCTCAGATTACCATATCCACTCTATGACCGGGCAAATTATACCGTAGAGGTCATTCCTTAGATAAACGAGTATTAACTGGAGGCGGTGTCGAGTGTTGTTTTTCCAAGTTGCGCAATACCTCTGACCAGTGACTTGTGCAATATTGTACTGATAACCCTTGATAACCGGTAGCACGTTACAGTCAACATCAGACGAGGACATACTGCATTACGTCGCGATCAGGCAATTGTTGAACGATTTAATCGGACACTTGCTGAGCGGTTATTTGGATATCAATACACGAAGGAATTTATTCAGGATGAACGATCTCGTGAATGGGTCAAGAGATTACCAGGCGTAATTACCGCGCTGAATAATGAGATTACTCGAACAGTTAATATGAAACCTAACAATGCGATTAAAAAAGTATATACCTGTAAAACCGCAAAATGATTTTTTAAAACAACCAATACTCGGTAATGTCACTGTTAGATATTTATATGAACCAGGAGAGCTCGAAGGTGGCAAAAAAAGGAGCTACTGATCCTATTTGGAGTGTTACTTCACATAAAATATGTAGCAAAACACGATCTACGGGTAGACCGCCAGTCTATAGATTGAATTCAACTGCTCCTCAGCGAGGAGTTACTCGTGAAAATCTACAAGTGATACCCGAAGATACTCAATTACTACCGCATGGTCTTAACTAGCACCTCTGCGTCTGTTGCACTCAAGACAAGTCAGCATCACATTATCTCTGGAATGACCAACACTGCTATTCTTTCTGTAACGGTATATTGGCAGGGGTCTTTATCCTACCAATACCAACGCATTATACTCGCACAGTGATTATTCTATTGTTGCTTCAGTGTGATTATAAATTCGCCATCAATATCAAATTTTCTGTTATTTTTTTATAATGCTGTTTATAACCAGAGAGTTTTTTTCTGATTATATCATCGCTGACAATATCACTTATTGTAGTGTCATTATAGTCTAAAACAACTCTTCGAAATTGATTTATTCTTCGCACTCCAGACACTGCAAGATAAACCAAATTCGACCACTCGATGCGATTATCTATGATCCAAACAATTGTATCGGACATAGTCAACCCCTACGAAGAATGTATCGTCGCTGCGTATCCTAGCTTCCATGGAGATTTATCAGCACGCAATGTATCTTCGACAACACTGATATCAACCAACACAATATTATTTAACACTAAAAACTGCTTCATTGTCAGGCCTGGAATATCAACATCGATATTTTGTCTTCGTGTATCCTTGGGTCTATAACACAATGGCACTGGAAGTGTTGCAAATTTTTCTTTATGCGTGTTAAATAACTTCATCTAAACCAGGTGGAGGGTAGCCGACGGGCCTCAAACCCTCGGTGACTTAGGAGCTTGCCTATCCTTGCATGTAAAGCCAGATTCGGCAGAGTGGGCGGAAGAGATCAACTGAGTGATCCAACGGCCACAAAGGCGAATCTGCAAACGCTTTGTGGAGAGCGTAGGGTATGACAAGGCACGGAAGACGTCATAGCCATCCAATACAGCCGAAGTAGTCCCCAGCCGTGACGAATCTTCGTACCACTGAGTTCTAACTACCAAGACCGAGAGAGTGAGGCTGTCTCTGTGCAAAGGCTAATTCACTTTAATCTCCTTCACGCACAGGTTGTGTTGTGCACCTATCATTCATCCTTATCATCACACTCATCGTTCTTTACCAACATACCTACGGCCATGAGCGACTGGCAACGCAACAGGTGGAGATGACCACTGGGAGTTGTAGTCAGAGACCTGCACGTAGGCGGCCCTTGGACAAGTGGTCGTTCTGCTCTGTACCCAAGGCAGCAGAACAGTTCGGCAGCATCCAGGGGTGACTGAGCAGACCTTTTTAGGAAGGCACTGCTCACCCTGGATAGGGAGAGGCCTAGAAAAGGTGGCCTAAAAAAGCATGCCTTGTAAAAATCTGTTCAGCATACCGCGGCTGGCAAGATCATCCATATCTGCGGTCGAAATAATCGAAGACAAAAACTTATTATTGGAGCATGGAACATCCGTACTCTCATGGACAAAGAAAACGTAGCAAGACCGAACAGAAGAACAGTTCTAGTTTCTAAGGAGTTAGCACGCTACAATATTGACATTGCAGCCTCGAGTGAAACCAGGTTCGCAGAAGATGATTCTCTTACTGAGCTAGCCAGCGGCTACACATTCGTCTGGAAAGGAAAAGCCCAAAATGAGGACAGGATCCATAGAGTCGGCCTGGCTATCAAATCAAGTCTTCTGAAGCAGCTCCCGGAAATGCCGGTTGGTATCAATGAGGCTAATGAAATTGCGAATACCTATAAGCCAAAAACGGCACGCAATAATCATCAGTGCATACGCCCCTACTCTATCGAGTCAAGCAGAAACGATCGAGCAGTTCTATACGGACCTCAGCTCTGTACTTAGCTCAATTCCAGCTGACGACAAGATCATACTACTGGGGGACTTCAATGCCCGTGTTGGCTGCGATTATGTTCGATGGAAAGGTGTTCTTGGCAAGCACGGTGTCGGCAGAATGAACAGCAACGGCCTGCTCCTACTCAGCAAATGCACAGAATTTAACCTCCTAATCACAAACTCAATGTTCAGAATGGCGGACAAACACAAGAACACCTGGATGCACCCCAGATCTCGCCAATGGCACTTAATTGACTATGTAATAGTACGCCAGCGTGATGCCAAGGATGTCCAAATCACCAAGGCCATGCGAGGAGCAGAATGTTGGACAGACCACAGACTTGTTAGAACTACCCTACAGCTGCACATTGCCCATCACCACCTAAGACGTCCTAAGCTTGTGCGCACAGCCCTCAACGTTGTCAAACTGCAGCAGCCTTCCATCCAGCTTGATTTCTAGAAGAGACTAGATGACATGCTGTCAACAAACGGACCGTTATGTGGAAACGCCTCTCAAAAATGGAACAAGCTCAGGGACATAATAAGAGAAACAGCTATGGCAACCATGGGTCCAGAGAAGCGAATCCATCAAGACTGGTTCGACGAGAACAACGCTGCCATTGAAGATCTGCTTGCCAGAAGAAAAAAACAAAGCTTTTATGGACTGGCATAATGACACAAACTCCATCCCCAAAAAAAATCGCTTCAAATCCTATCAGGCTGAGGCTCAGAGAGAAATCCGCAAGATGCATGACCAACACTAACAACTCCAAAGAGTTCTACAACGCCATCAAGTCAATCTTCAGCCACACAAAGTCCAGACCTACGCCCTTGCTTGCTGCAGATGGCAGTACATTAATAAAAGACAAGAATGGCATTAAGGAAAGATGGAAAGAGCACTTTAATCAGCTACTAAACCTGCCCTCATCGGTCAGCCAATCTGTTCTTGACCAAATACCCCAACAGCCAACGCTCAACCAACTGGATATTTCGCCAAAGATGGAGGAATTGAGAAGGGCCATTAAACAAACAAACTGTGGCAAGGCACCTGGAAAGGATGGTATCCCAGCGGAGGTGTACAAGACTCTCAGTAAGCAGTCTCTGGAGGCATTCTACGACGTGCTAATCAGCATCTGGACGGAAGAAGAGATGCCAGACGACCTTCGTGATGCATCAATTGTGACCCTCTATAAAAAATACGACTGCAGTAACTACAGAGGCATCTCCCTGCTTTCCGTTGCTGGCAAAATACTTGCTCGCATCTTGCTCAACAGGCTTATTGCAGCAGTGTCAGAAAATAACCTCCCCGAGTCTCAGTGTGGTTTTCACCCAGACCGCAGCACCGTTGACATGATCTTCACAGTGAGTCAAGTCCAAGAGAAGTGCCTTGAGCAGAACATGAATCTATATGCTGTCTTCGTGGATCTGACAAAGGCTTTCGATACAGTCAACAGAGTCGTACTTTGGGTAGTACTCAAGAAACTTGGTTGTCCTCAGAAGTTTACCAACCTCATCCAGCTCCTCCACATTGACATGTATGGAAAGATTCTCTCAGACGGTGAACCCTCAGAGAAATCCCCCATATCTAATGGTGTCAAACAGGGTTGTGTACTTGCTCCAGTACTCTTCAACCTATTCTTCACACAGGTACTGCTCCATGCCATACGGGACATTGACACTGGCATCTACATTAGGTAGCGCCTGGATGGATCAGTGTTTGATCTCCGTCATCTAGCTGCAAAAACCAAGACACTAGAAAGACTCATCATTGATGCACTCTTTGCAGATGACTGCGCCCTCATGGCCCATGAAGAGACTCACCTACAAGCAATCGTGGACAGATTCTCTGAAGCCTCCAACCTATTTGGACTCACAATTAGTCTAGGAAAGACAGAAGTCATCTTACAGCCCGCCCCAAACACTGTCCATTCGCAACCCTGTATCACCATTGGCGACACGCAGCTGAAGAATGTGGACAGTTTCAAATACCTGGGCAGCACAATATCTAGTGATGGCTCTCTGGACAAAGAGATCACTGCGAGGACCCAAAAAGCCAGTCAAGCACTAGGACGACTCCAAACCAAGGTCTTGCAGCACAATGACATACGTCTGTCAACAAATCTGAAGGTGTACAATGCAGTTGTCCTCACGTCTCTATTATATGGCTGTGAAACGTGGACACTCTACAGAAGGCACATCAGTCAGTTAGAGCAATTCCACCAGCGCTCCCTGAGATCCATCATGCGGATCAAGTGGCAGGACCGAATCACCAACCTGGAAGTCCCTGATAGAGCCAACACAACAAGCATCGAAGCCAAAATAATCCAGGCCCAGCTTCGATGGACTGGCCATGTCATCTGCATGGATCAAAGCAGAATCCCAAAACAGTTGTTCTATGGCGAGTTATCCCTGGGGAACCGAAAGCAAGGCCTCCCTCACAAGAGGTACAAAGACAACCTCAAGACAAACATCAAATGGGCAGACATTCAACCACGCCAGCTCGAGCTCGCTTCCTCAGACAGAAAGCATTGGCAAGCCCTGACCAGAAAAGCCTGCTCCACCTTTGAGGCTGACCGCCGCCAGCGTCTTGCCGCAACCCGTGAGAGACTCCACAGAAATGTATCCCAGATACCAACAACCACCGGTGTCCCATGCCCCTCCTGCAACCGCATGTGTGTATCAGAATTCGGACCCCGGAGTCACATGTGCGTCCACCTTTGAACGAAAATGCACAACTTGTCTTCCTCGACTCGAGAGACTACCAAGACTTGTCTTTCTCGTGAAATGAGCTGCAACTGACGGTATTGTAGAACAGTTTGTTAATAATTGTTCGTCGTAATCCGTTGAAAAACCACTAGCTAGTTTTTTCATCTCGTTGTGGAGGGCTTCAGTACGGTATAATTCGCCATTGGGTCTTACAAATTGATCGAATTTACCCTCTTCGTCTTCAAAACTGTGAAATAACCACACTGACAATGGATCCTTTTTACTTAACTCGTAAATAAAATCAAATAGATTTTCCGTGTAATATTTTACGGTTCAATCCCGCGGAAATATTGTTACTGCGGATATCCAAGCGTGTGCATTATGGTCAATAATTTTGATTGGAGATCCTCTCGATTTATATTTCGAGTCGTATAATATCTCGCCTGTTACTGTCTCTACGGATATTGGGAATTTTAGTATCCGTTTCTGAGCGGATAATGAATTTCACTCTAAAAAATACTTTTTCTGGTCAAGATGTGAGATTATCACTGCTGCTCTTTCGTCGTTCATGGTAGCATCAACACTACCTTCAATTCGAAATGTCGACCAACAGTGAGATGCTCCATCGCGCTTGAATTCATTAAAACCATCACGGATTTTACCCAACATGCATCACTTATTAGACTCTTTGGTACATCAGTGGAGACTCTATCGAGATTGAATTCACCATTTTTCCAAGGCTTATTTTTCGATAATCACTCGAACACCTCCATGCTATAATTAAAACAAGTATTTAAATAAAGAATTTATTATATAATGAATCATTGCAAATGGTTTATGATAGGATCAGTAACCGTTGGTAACAAATCATGCAGAAAGGAATTATGTGGATATCATTTGCAAAGTTAACGTCGTGAGAGCTTAGGCCCCTTACCTTTCTTACGATGTAGGGTAGGTGTGCGTTGTAAGTCGCAGTTGTGTCTCAATTGTGGTGGTAAGCGATACAGAGAGTTAAAGCGCTATTATGATAATAGAGTGAAAAACTCCATCAAGGATTCCATCAAAGATTCCGTCAATGACGCTGACTCTGTCTCTGACAAAATCATAAGAACACCTCAAGACGATATTGAAAGATTCCCAAGTAATAATTAAACCAATTAATTAATTAGACAAATAGTATTTAGTATATAAATGAACCAAGAATTTCAACCACATCCTGTGATTACCAATTATGAAGCCTCTCGTGACGGTATTGTCAGACACCGCAGGCTGAAGAACCCAGTTGGTGCTGTGAATAATCATGGATATTTGATGTTTAATGCTGGAGGGAAAAATATTATTGTCATCGATTCGTCTTCGAGGTATTTAATGGATTGATCAAGGATGGTTTTGTTATTTATCATCTTGATTCCAATCCTAAGAACAATTCTTTAGATAATCTGCAGGCTATTTATCAGAGTGAAAACACCAAACGAGGAGGGATTGGAAAATACTCGAAAAATGCGAAACTAATAAAATAATTTAATACAGAAAATAACGAGGAAAGAGTATTTCAATAAATGAATGAAGCCGGTAGGTATTTCGATATTTGTATACCCTCAGTACGAAAAGTAGCATAGAATATAACTCGATCGGCTTTTTCTAAAAAATTTAAAAAACAGAATTAAATTCATTTACATCTGAAATATTATATATAACACCAAAGGGAATGACTCGTGTGGGCTTGTGTGTGTAGTTTGAAACAACGATAACTCTTTTGTTGTAGTCACGTATCTCAATGGGATAATGGCTTTTTCGTGTTGGTTTAATGTTTCATCGGGTAAAAAAGTTCCGCATTAGGCAATCTATTGTTGTCATCATTATATTAACTTGACCGCAACCAGATGGCATCTTTGACCCCCTAAACTGATAAGCTGTAACAAAACTGCACTCTGCCTCAAACTAAGAAACTGATACAATTCCCCACACACTAAGGGAGTAAAACAATACAACCTTGATTGCCCTACATGTACCCAAGTTCCTCCCTAACATGGAAAGAAAAACCATAACAACAACAATAACGGATTTGTCGAACATAAAAAAGTGGATACAAAAATTGGAAAAATATGCCACGGCATACAGAATAACTGTGATTGTTACGCATATATCGTATTCAAAATCATGGATTTATAGATTACGGACACTAGTGTATACAATACACAAATGGAATCTCGTCCTGGGGCCCATCGTTCGAATCTCGTGGCAGGCATTATTGTCGACGGTACCGATTTCGAGGTTTTTCTATATAATTGAGGGCGCCAGCCGAAAGGTACTTAATGTCAAATAAATGACGGTGTGATTTTGCACCCCCGGGAGATTATTTCTTGGGGGGAGGTGTACAACAACAATGGCGCCCTCAAAATAAACAATAGCATGGATTAAAAAGCTCTATGTCACACTAGGGTAACCCCACAGGATAGTTCAGAATGAACTATCGGCTGAAAGAAACGGTCATAGGGTCAAAGAGAAAAAAATCTCAAAGAAAAAAGAAGATAGAAAAAAATCTCAAAGAAAAACAGAAGATAGAAATCTCAAAGAGAAAAAATTTCAAAGAAAAAAGAACCCTATGAAAGACCCAAAGGCCAAATAAGGGACCAAGTGAATGATAATAGCTCATAATTGCTACTGTTTATTTTTGTATTAAATACATAATATATTATATAAATTCTGAAAATATCAATGAGATTATAAATGTGAAAAATCAAGGAATTCAATTGTCAGATAAATTAAATTGTGATCAAATTCTTTCTGAATTTCAAAATATTGATGATTGCGCTAGGAATAACAGGTATGTGTTATCAAAATCCTATTCCTTTATAAAGAGAATTCGGCACGCTATTTATGACTCCCGTGCATTCTGTAACGACATCAATAAGTTCGTCCCGCTATTCACTGCTGTCGAAAAGGTCAGAAACGAATTGGGGAAACAATATGAACTCAAACGCACAATTAACTCGAAAATCAAAACAATAAAAGATATTATCCGCCAAAATGAAAACTCCCCCTTGATTGCCTCAACACAGTAAACACAACATACATACATGAATAATACAAGGTATGGAACAGACAGGTATGTACTTACTCACCTAAAACATAATTCTATAGACAGGTACGTGCGCTTACTCGCATAGAGCGAATTTTATATAGACGATGTTTTGCACGGTAATTTAATCAATGGTGACTTTGTCAATGGTTTGTCAATATGCGGAAGTAATCTAGTGAATTGGGGTGGGTGAAGCAATCTACGGATTTTTCACTGATGATTTCGTCACTACATATAGATCGTACATTAATTTATAATGATGGGTGAAGCACTGACAACTAAATGAGCAGGACAACAATTATCTTCAATTAAGAAATTTATTCCAATTCGTGATTCCGTTCGAAATATGCTCCAAACGAGACAGGACCATCAAGCCGACTTTACGATAGACATTCAACAGCTATTCAAACCCATTATTAAAGCAACTAAAGACGTTGTATCGATCACTGAAAGAGCAATATGGGGAGATGTCCCCAAGGAAGGAAAAAGAAATGAAGCGCCTCTTCTTTCTGTACTTGAAAAAATAGCAAAGAGATCCAAGAAAACAAAGAAATCTTTAAAAACACTTCCTGGTGATAAAATAGCCAATTCACGACTTCAACAACAACAGGGTGATACTATTGAAGAAGAAGAGGGTGATACTGTTGAAGAAGAGGGTGATATTGAACAAAAACAGGGTGATATTATTAAAGAAGAAAAGAAGAAATTTCGAAAGGGAGAATATATCTACCTGAAGAGATAATTCCGAAAGAAGTGATGAATAAATTTAAAATTTACACGGATGATGAATTAGCTGATTTTGTTGTTAAAAATTCTAAAAAGGAAGAAAGGGATAAATATATAAACGATGGATTTAAAAAATTTATAAAAGACATTGACACCTGGAAAAATAAATTATATTTGGCAAAACACGATGGAATAATAAATCTCAAATGATGCTAATAATTATAAATCGTATTTGTATAAAACAGAAAGAATAAAGAGTGGTCAACCACTATATGATCGAGACAAAGATGATGATGATTCACATACATCTCTTCTGACAGTACCAATCCGATTCATATTTCAATATATAATGTTCAATATATAATATTATCACATACTCCTCTTCTGACAGTACCAATTCAATTCATATTTAAATATATCATATTATCACATACATCTCTTTTAGCAGTACCAATCCGGTTCATATTTCAATATATCATATTATCACATACATCTCTTCTGACAGGACCAATCCGATTCAGATTTCAATATATAATATTATCATATACATCTCTTCTGACAGTACCAATCCGATTCATATTTCATTATATAATATTATCACATATATCTCTTCTGGCAGTACCAATCCAATTCATATTTAAATATATCATATTATCACATACATCTCTTTTGGCAGCACCAATCCGGTTCATATTTCAATATATCATATTATCACATACATCTCTTCTGACAGGACCAATCCGATTCAGATTTCAATATATAATATTATCATATACATCTCTTCTGACAGTACCAATCTGATCCATATTTCAATACATAATATTATCACATACTCCTCTTTAATATACATTGGGAGGGCCGCACACATCTGCTCATATTAGGACTTCCAAGTCAAGCAAATCATTTATAACCTTCAATTATAGTGGATTTTTTTGCTTGTTAAACTTGCACGTATTACAACAAATTAGAGACCAAGATAACTTAACGCACGGACCAGATACATTGATTTCCACGCTACGGTGATTCTATAACACTCTTTTAGTTGCCTGATAATTGTACAACAGTTACTTTGATAACTATGACTGATCAATGTACAAAGGTTGCTTTGATGAGTATGACTGATCATTGTACAAAGGTTGCTTTGATGAGTATGACTGATCATTGTACAAAGGTTGCTTTGATGATTGTGACTGATCGTTGTACAAAGGTTGCTTTGAAGAGTGTGAGTGATATTTGTACATAGGTCTCTTTGATGAGTATGAATGATCATTGTACAAAGGTTTCTTTGATGAGTATGACTGATCATTGTACAAAGGTTGCTTTGATGAGTATGAATGATCATTGTACAAAGGTTACTTTGATGAGTGTGAATGATCATTGTACAAAGGTTGCTTCGATGAGTGTGACTGATTATTGTACAAAGGTTGCTTTTATGAATATGAATGATTATGGTACAAAGGTTATTTTGATGAGAGTGAGTGATCATTGTACAAAGGTTGATTCGATGAGTGTGAATGATCATTGTACAAAGGTTGATTTTATGAGTATGACTGACTGAGTATGGTTGCTTTGATGAGTATGACTGATCATTGTACAAAGGTTGCTTCGATGAATATGACTGATCATTGTACAAAGGTTGCTTTGATGATTGTGACTGATTGTTGTACAAAGGTTGCTTTGATGAGTGTGAGTGATATTTGTACATAGGTTTCTTTGATGAGTATGACTGATCATTGTACAAAGGTTTCTTTGATGAGTATGACTGATCATTGTACAAAGGTTGCTTTGATGAGTATGAATGATCATTGTACAAAGGTTATTTTGATGAGTGTGAATGATCATTGTACAAAGGTTGCTTTGATGAGTATGACTGATCATTGTACAAAGGTTGCTTTGATGATTGTGACTGATCGTTGTAGAAAGGTTGCTTTCATGAGTGTGAGTGATATTTGTACATAGGTTTCTTTGATGAGTATGACTGATCTTTGTACAAAGGTTATTTCGATCAGTATGAATGATCATTGTACAAAGATTGCTTCGATGAGTATGACTGATCATTGTACAAAGGTTATTTTTATGAGTGCGACTGATCATTGTACAAAGGTTATTTTTATGAGTGCGACTGATCATTGTACAAAGGTTGCTTTGATGAGTGTGAATGATCATTGCACAAAGGTTATTTTGATGAGTGTGAGTGATCATTGTACAAAGATTGCTTTGATGAGTGTGAGTGATCATTGTACAAAGGTTGTTTTGATGAGTATGACTGATCATTGTACAAAGGTTGCTTCGATGAATATGACTGATCATTTTACAAAGGCTGCTTCGATGAGTGTGAGTGATCATTGTACAAAGGTTGTTTTGATGAGTATGACTGATCATTGTACAAAGGTTGCTTTGATGAGTATGACTGATTATTGTACAAAGGTTGCTTCGATGAGTGTGACTCATGAGTGTACAAAGGTTGATTCGATGAATATGACTGATCATTGTACAAAGGTTGCTTCGATGAGTTTGAATGATCATTGTACAAAGGTTGCTTCGATGAGTGTGACTGATCAGTGTACAAAGGTTGATTTTATGAGTATGACTGACTGAGTATGGTTGCTTTGATGAGTATGACTGATCATTGTACAAAGGTTGCTTCGATGAATATGACTGATCATTGTACAAAGGTTGCTTCGATGAGTGTGAATGATCATTGTACAAAGGTTGCTTCGATGAGTGTGACTGATCAGTGTACAAAGGTTGATTTTATGAGTATGACTGACTGAGTATGGTTGCTTTGATGAGTATGACTGATCATTGTACAAAGGTTGCTTCGATGAATATGACTGATCATTGTACAAAGGCTGCTTCGATGAGTGTGAGTGATCATTGTACAAAGGTTGTTTTGATGAGTATGACTGATCATTGTGCAAAGGTTGCTTCGATGAGTGTGACTGATCAGTGTACAAAGATTGATTTTATGAGTATGACTGACTGAGTATGGTTGCTTTGATGAGTATGACTGATCATTGTTCAAAGGTTGCTTCGATGAATATGACTGATCATTGTACAAAGGCTGCTTCGATTAGTGTGAGTGATCATTGTACAAAAGTTGTTTTGATGAGTATGACTGATTATTGTACAAAGGTTGCTTCGATGAGTGTGACTGATGAGTGTACAAAGGTTGATTCGATGAATATGACTGATCATTGTACAAAGGTTGCTTCGATGAGTGTGAATGATCATTGTACAAAGGTTGATTTTATGAATACGACTGATCATTGTACAAAGGTTGCTTCGATGAGTATGACTGATCATTGTACAAAGATTATTTTGATGAGTGTGACTGATCATTGTACAAAGGTTATTTTGAGGAATGTGACTGATCATTGTACAAAGGTTGCTTTGAAGCTCTTTGCGGCATGAGTAAGGCTGGATATACGCACGCAGTTTTTCTTACACATCTATCTGGTTCCTATTTTCAACCAAGAACATCTGGTTTTTGCTAATAAATACATCTTAAAAATGCATATTTCTACGCCCATATTTATTTAAGTGAATAATCTATTTTGATCTGGTCAGCGTGAATAGTCCAAAAAGCTCTTAAACTTTGGCCCACCATAGAGGGGTTGGACCAATCTGGCAACTGACACTGCAAACGCGTAGACAAACATCCCCTCACTACTATTATTAAATTTGATGGATTTCAAACACTTTTCTTCTCGAGCTGAACTGCACTTCGCGATGGTAAATCCTCTTTTTTGCACGATGTTAACGTCTGTAGCACGTTCCAGTATGTTATATACACTTACAGATAAATCAAACTCATTTTCAAATTTGGTGATATCAACTGACTGTCAACTGTCAACGGCACTTGAATGGCATATATATATATATATATATATATATATATATATATATATATATATATATATATATATATATATATATATATATATATATATATATATTTGACGAAGTGTTAGAACCAGTCTGGAACTAATGCAATGTATTGAAAACAAATTAGATAAATTAACTGGTAGCCTTGACAAAATGGATCCAAGTGGCTTAATGGATAACCAACACACGTTTCTGATAACTGATAACGTAAATATTACTTCATACATGACTTTAGTAAATTTTACAGGCAATATCCGTAAGAAAGTTGGTGAAATCGGCTGAACAGTGATAAAATGTAAGAGGAGAGAAGGTGAACAGAAAGTGGTGATTAAGGTGTAGGCTCTGTATGAAGTTTTACAGAAATGGGTAGATGAAGAGTCAGTTAGTTTTTAAGGTTGGTAGGCAAACTCAGAAATAAATTGGAGAAGTGGATCTCAGATGATAGCATCAATGACCACTTGGGTCATTGCTAGAATCACTTAATAGATCCGTCATTTGCCATTTCATTTTGAGACAGAAAATACCGGAATCACTTGTGAAAGGTTAAAGACTCGTAATTAAGGAGAAAGTGACTAAAGCAACAACACAAGTTGCATGAATTCTTCTAAATAGTATGGTCTTTTCTCTGGAATATTCCGCAAAGTTGAAAAGTGACAGCGTGATCGGTGGAAGAACGACAGCAGACCTTCATGATAGGAGATCGTTAGTAATCAGACAGTGCACAACTGAAGTTCAAATTCAGTCTGACTTTTTCATAATGCTTTTATTCTATAATGAATTTGTTGATGTTTTGATCATTTAAAAATGTTACTTTACTGAAATGGATTGAACAACATTTGATTTCCCTCTCCTTCCCCTTAAGTTAGAGTTTCGTCCTAAGGGAGGTAACTCTTCAACTATTGTTAATTGATAGGCTTTAAGAAAAACAAAGTGTACCTTCCCCTGTTCTTGTCAGTTTTGTCCTCCTCCTCCTCCTCTCCGCTTTAGATACACTTAAGTTTTAAAAACGTGGAATATGAATAAAGTCGATCAATGTGGCGATATAAGAATGTTTCTTTGACAAAGTTGATTTGGTTAACTGTGTGTCTGGGAAACATGTAGCATGTACCTGTCCACACGATAGGCAGTGACTCTTCCATGCTGACATCGAAATTTGTCACCACACATAATCATTTTTTTTCCAAATTCATTATGACCATGAGAAGATATCTTGTTTTCCATTATAATCTTACCTTTTGTATAATTCTTATGTTACCTGTAATGGTCTTCCTTCACCTTTCTTCATATCGCAACATATATCTCCATAGACCTTATTTGTTCATCTTTCCATCATTCTGTCTATAACAATTGGATTGTTACATCCTGCATTATTTTTATTTTCTTGAAAATAATGTAGCTTACTATATTTGAATAATGCGAGAACTATCCCACTGTATAATGTAGCTTACAAAATTGCTTCAGTAGGTAGATAAAATATGTTCTTCCAGCAAAAAGTAATAATGATCAAATATTAATCATGATCAAATTAGCTTAACTAAGGGAAGTTACTCTAACACTGTTTGAGTGTTCTATAACAAAATATAACATACTTAGACGTGTTCATTTAAATTACATTGACAACGCATTTGATTGTTTTGTTTTGCTTCCTCGTGATCTTTGACTGAGAAAGTATTTGAATGTAATTTTAATATGAAGGAACTTCATAAATTGGATCCAACATCTTTGCAAAAATATATTCTTTCAAAGCATTATTATAAACGGACAATGTACATCTGTTTTAACATTTGTATAATTTGCAGACAGATATCTACATGTATATATATATATATATATATATATATATATATATATATATATATATATATATATATATATATATATATATATATATACAAAATTTAAAGAAAGTTAAAGATTAACATGATGGGTGGCTTTAAAGTGATTGCTATCCATATGAGAGTTTCATTAAAAATAAATTTAATCAGCAGAAAGATTATTGTTAAGCCCAAAGTTTAAAAAAGAAGTTGAAATGATGTTCTTCCAAACATAAAGAATGTTTACCTATTTGAAACGGACTTTATGAAAAGAGTGAATAAATACTTAAATAAGTTTGAAAAGATGTTTTCAGCATATACAAAATTGTATAATACATTTACCGTTGATAACAAAGTAGAATTCCTTCCGAAGCAAATATGATGAATCAATTATTATTATTGAAAATTATATTTTCATGTACAAACATTGGATTGAAGAAGAATCATTTATAAAAACGACAGTATCAATATTAGTAAGCTTCGTAATTAATTCGGAATCCATCTTAATGTCACAAAATTTCAGAGCCTTTTTTTGTTTGGTTTGTTTGATTGGGATTTTTAACGTAGCTTTAAAAAAAAATTCAGTCATAACGCTACGATGTCTGCAGTGAGGCAGTTTATAATGATGTCTAGCACTGGGGCATCATGCCGCAGATAGCATGATGTCACACCCAGTCACATTATCCTGACACCAGGCCGACCAGACCTAACACTAACCTCTTAATGCTGAGTGCCAAGCGAGACAGCTGTTACTACCATTTTTGTAAGTCTTTCGTATGACCCGGACGGGGATCGAACCCACAACCTCCCGTTTTCGCGGAAGACGCTCTAACCACTAGGCCACAAGAGCGGTTTTCAGAGATTTTAAATGCTATTATAATACACAGAAGAAAATGCCAGTATTGATTCAAATTTGCAATAACCGTTTATGTGTATCTCTATTTTACATGTCATAATGAATAAACCAGTCTCAGAAAGACTTTACAAACACTCATCTGCAATAATCAGACGCCAGCCTCAGATGTGAAATCTAATACAGAAGTTGGCAATTTAAATTAAAATAACTTTTTTCCTTGCCCCAATAATCAAATATACTGGACTTAATGCGATTCAAACTAAGATTTTTCATTTGGCACAAATAATTTTGTAAAATTGACTGGAATAAATTTATATTCATTTGTGTTTGCATTACATACTCTTTTGAAGTTTTGCGTTATTTTTATCGAAGTGCCAAAGAACAGATCAATCTGGACCAAGTGGAAGCAATCGTCTACAGTTTTTATGCATCAAAAAGAGAATTTCTGCTTAATATAATATTTAAAAGAAAAGCTAACAATGTGATTATATTAATCATATTACAGTTGAAATTGTATATTTATAATTGTTGATTAAATAATAAATTTCCAATACGTTTTATATATTAGAAAACATTGAAACTTCGTCTATAATAAAAATATTCTGCTCCTTAAATTGCAGTTGATAACATTTTGATCCAGCATGGCAGCAGAGCAACAAAAGCTAATTTTAAACTGAGTATTAATTTATCAATGGTTAGCATTTTATAAATAACAAAGTATGTTTTGGTCTGAAGTGTGAATGTTTGTCTTCCATAATGATTCCCCAGATTAGTTACCTGTTAGACAGCACCTATGTAGATACAGCATATTTATTGCAGCCATTTTGTCCCAGCAGTACCCATTCCAAGGATGTTTCACTGTATTAACTGATATTTGTATATGTTTACAAATATTTCTTCTGTGAAATGGTGATCCCAAAGTCGTAGAAACGTGACCCAGTATTATTATAAATAACAAAGTGACCCTGGAGGGGAGGGAGGTTAACTACGGAGGTCGATAGCTTACTTTGGCTTGGACCGATGATTGTTCCAACAATCATCAAACGAACGTCAGCCCATAGTTAAAAATGTATGAAATTAGCAGGAATAATGCCTTGAATAACTAGTGTGTCATGCTACAGAGAATCAGTGATGTGATGGATACTAAGGTAGTTTTAACACTCGTTTGGAAATCATCGAATACACAAATTCATGGACACGAATAATAATCTATGGAAAAGTAGATTACCGCAGTCCTTGGTGTACTCTGGTCCTGTAAGACAAACAGTCCAAGCAGTCATCTTGGGCCCCCAGTTTAGCCTCGTGTATGGCATATGTCTTTCTTACCTTTTCGTCGCTCAGTGATATAAAGCACGCAAAATGTGAGATGTGGGATGATGTAATTTTCCCACTGCTTCAGAAGGCCACCATCTCCAAGAAGCGAACGTTGAATTGACATAGTATATATCAGCAAATATAAAAGCGTGTGATGCATTATATTTGCTGATGGGAATCTAAGTGTATGACATTGTATGTTTGTGTCATACCCCATACAATAATGCCGAAGTGGAAGTGAATGCAATTGAGCTCAGTGAATGCGGTTTCCTTATGCCTAACAAGTGAAAGAAAAGTGCAATGGTCGAGTAGAAAAAGCGATGTGGTTTGATGAAATATTTTTGCAGGTTCGTGGAGTAGGTCATGGTCTGTCATATGTACTGTTTTTGAGTATCAATGGACAATGATGACAATCAAATTAAAATGGCCCTTAAATTTAGATTCTAGCAGTTCAAAGACAAACACGTTCTTGACAATGGTCCACCATCCCTAGTCGATAGACTACGAACACTCTTACATTAACAGAGTATCACTATAGCGACAATTTTACAAAGGTTAGGTCTATCTTATCGCCGACAACATCATTTTTAGTCGGCCTGACACCTATCAAAGCAAAAATAATGGGTAACAAAACCAACTTCAGCAGATATTCGGAATAATATCAACGCTCACAAAATGTATTTTGCTGTGCTGCTCGGTATTACTGGCACTATTGTGTCATTCCTTCTTGAAATAACTAGCAATATCATTGGCTAGCTAGCTGACTGTACATTTGATGGTTCTTGTCATTACCAGCTGCCGTATTTTATAGCTTTCTCTACTCTCGCATTAGCTCTCGCAATCATCAGAGAGAACGCATTAACAGTGCAGAACATGGTGCTTGTTATTCAGGAACAGAAAAACCAGATGTTCGCAAGTACCATTACAAAATTACATGCGTCTGGTAATGTTTTGTTGCCATCGTGGTTTTATGCTTCTTTTTACATGGTACTGGTTTGTTCTGGTCACTTCAGTGCGCGAGAGGGTGAAGGTTGACATGCTCCTGCTTTATTGGTTGTAATGGTTGCAGATGTGATATTTGCTATGCATTGACACTGGAGTTAGTAACCGGTGTAACGTTAAGGTGCTGACATCTGACACAATAACTTTATTTTTTATGGGTTCAACGTCAAGATTCCTGTTGTTTTGAAACATTTAGAGATGAATCCCCGAGACGTGATCCATTTTGCTTTGAACACAGGAGAGCACGTCTTGGTAGTATTTGTTTTTACTTCAGCGCGTCTTCCACAAGGAGAATTACATCCTCGACGTTTGCGAAAAACTGCTTTGTGTTTCAATAACCGCCCAACAACCCACATTATCAAAACTATTGTTTGACTTGGGCGTCTTGTAGTGAACACAACTGTGGATCTTCACCTGATGAAGGCCACACTGTCCTCACAAGTCTGACATTATCGGTTGAGAATCATGTAAAGGTATGGTGAAATTTGTCGAATGCTATAAGCATAATAGGTGTTACATATTGTAATCCGACTGTTATTTTTGTTTGTTTCTGCTGGCAGTCTGAGGTTTATACATACCATGTTCTTTACAAAACAAAACCATTGACGAGCATATAGATACCGTCATCAGATTTGGTCTGGTCCAGAAGGTGGCAACTAATCTATCTGAGGAACATTCCTGCTTGAAAGTAAAGACTGAATCAGTAAATGATGAGCGTCATCAAATACGTTGTCAGGATGTCGCTAGCTATATATAGATGGTAAGTAACACTTAATCATGAGCACCCGCAGGATTTTTTGCAATGGGTGGTTCAGTCAGTCAAGGCCGGGAGAGTGAGTTGCGTAGTTCCTTGCGTAAGCAGTCTAAAACTAAAGCTAATATTTGCCAAGCAGTTTGAACAGAATATTGTGATATATTTTCAGCTTCATTTGCATATTTCGCATCACTGTTGATGGGGGGTGGTGGGGGTGGAATGGCTGAAGTTATTCCATTTCCTGAACATGTATTTAATATTAACTATATCTCGATTTTGGACTAGTGGTTCTGAAACAGATAATACATATACCTACGTACAGCTTCAGGAGATTCGTACAGTTCGGGATGGTTCAATGTTTTGGCAGAGCTTGGAAATAATTGCCGCCTATCGCGCCAGTTCACCCAGCCCCCACTGTCCAATCTTCGCCATTTCGTATTAGTATTACAAAATCAGATATATATATATCTGTATCACTGCCGTAATGTTTTCATGTCTTCTGAAAGGAAACTGACTAATTTATTATCCATAAATACAAATTCATGTCGTTCCAAGAAGAAAACACAAACTTTGTGTTTATTTTTGTCTCTCTTATATATTGTTTGCATCTGTTAGTCTCGAGAGACGATGGAAGAAGTCCGCCCATGAGATATCCCAGTTGGTGGTTGTTCAGCGTCTGTAACGGATACGTAGCCCAACACGGGAGTGGCATTCCTTGCTTGACTTGAGTATGGTGTGTGTTGGAGCTACTTCTTCTTTCTCCGAGATCGCTTTTCCAGTGATCAGAGCGTGTCGCAAGCTGGGCCTGTTTAGAGCAAGCTCTTTCCAGGTGATGACATCGATGCCAAAGGCTTTCATGTCGCGCTTTCAGAAATCCTTAAAGTGGAGATATGGCCATCCGATCGACATTTTTCCAAAGGCAAGTTATGAATAAAGAATGTCTTTGGGGATCCGCCACTCATCCATCCGACGTACATAGCCCAGCGATATAATGCGAAGTTGGCTGAGGAGTGTAACCATCCTGGGAATCTTGACAAGTTCAAGCACCTCAATGTTTCTTACTCAATCACTCCAAGTGATCCCGACTATGCATCAGAGACATCGCATGTGGAAGGCTCTCAGTCTTTTCTTTTGTGAGGCGTACAGAGTCCAAGTTTTTCTGGCATACAGAAGAGTGCTTAGCACGCAGGCACGGTACACGGAGATCTTAGTGTTCAGGGTCAGCATGATGTTGTTCCACAATCTCTGCAACAACATGGAGATCGTTGCTGATGCAATTCCAGTTCGCTTGTACAGATCAGTATCGAGTGATAGGTTGTTGGTGATGGTATAGTCGAGGTTAGTAGTTGATGATAATGCTTAGGGATCCGCGTTTTGAGCCATCACGTTTGTTTTCTTTAGGCTGTTGGGCAGCCCAAACTCACCCCATGTTTTAGCAAAGCGGTCTATCAGTGCTGTAACTCAGCTTCTGATTATCTAGGGTAGCATCGTCTGCTAAGAGCATGTCACCGATGGTTGCTACACGCACTATTCTCTTTGCCTTTAGTCGTGCCAGGTTCAAAAGTTTACAGTATGATCGCGTGTGCACGTAGATCCCTTCTGTGGACGTCCCAAAGGCTTGAGCAGGACAGCGAAAACGATGCCGAAGATTATGGGGGCAAAGACGCATCCCTATTACACACCGTTGCGGATGTTGAAGGGGTCGGACGATAAGCCATCGTTTATCACTGTGCCTTTCATGGAAGAACTGGATCATGCTTAGACACTTTGGAGGGCAACCAATCTTCGCCAGGAGTGTGAAGAGTCCGTCTCTGCTGACCAGATCGAACGCCTTTATTAGGTCTATAAAGGCCAGGAAAGGGGGTATTTCTTCTGCAGTTACCTGATGGAGAAGATAATGTCGATTGTGGACCTCTTTGCGCGGAACCCGCACTGCAACTCTGGATACACTCGGTCAGCAAACGTCTTTAGTCTGTTCAGGATGACGTGTGCGAAGACTTTACCCACGATGATGAGAAAAGATATGCCCCTGTTGCTATTACACTCACTTATGTCACCTTTGTTCTTTTACATGGTTACGATGTTGGCGTCTTTCATGTCCTGAAGTACTTGACCATCGTCGAAGCAGAGGAGGTCGTGCATGTGTGCGAGCTGCACGCTGCATACGTACTTGAATGCTTCTGCTGGGATGCCATCCTTCCCTTGGGCTTTCCTAAGGACAGTTTGTCTAAGGCCTTCTTTATGTCTGCCACATTAGGTATATATATATATTGTTCTTAGTTGTCTGCCAGAGTGTGCGCAAAATGACTCTAAAACAAAATATTGATTACATTGAAATCATACTCAACGTACAAGGATTTGGATAGATAATAGCAACAAAAACATCTATATGGAAAGCATGTGTCGAGGTTGCTGATAAACCAAAAGAAAGTTAAAGATTACTCATTTACCATAGTGACAATGGGTATTTCTACACTGAACAGCCTGAAAGCCTGTAAATCCGCCGTCTTGCGTATGCCGTGGAGGTACGTGGGTAATCATTATGGTCTATCCCGCTATACAATATATTCTTAGAATTAATTTTCCAGCTTTGTTGAAAGTCGTAGATGTCTGTTTGAAAACGCAAATGTGTAAATAGAAAGTCAAATGTCAACACCTAGATGCTACGTACGGTAAACTTTCACCATTCAGCATGATCCGCAACATGGATATGGGGCAGCGAGCGGGGAGGGGGTACTATGCTCTCTCCCAGATGAGTACGTTTTTAAGATTGCATGTGCTGATCATCTGATGAAGGTTGACCAACAAGGACAATTACGCTTACCCACGAAACTCAGCTCCTCCTCTCTCCGCTACCCCTGCTGATATTTGTTTGGATGAGACATTGTATGATTGGATTTCTTGCTCTAATTCATCAACAAGAAGGTCCACAATGATCATCCCAGTCTTTTAGAGCAACTTGAATGCCAATGTTTGCAAGGATGCTCTAAAAGACTGTAATGATCATTGTGGACCTTCTTGTAATGAGCTTACCAATGAAAGAGGGAGATGGCTGCTCGAGTTCGCAAGCTACAACAACTTGGTACTAGCCAACACCCTGGGCCAACATAAAGCTTAACGATGCTGGATATGGCACGCACCAAATAGAACCCATCATAACCAGATCGACTACATACTGGTTCAAAACCAGTACGATATGGCATCAATAGAGCAAAAATAAGAACTTTCCCAGGTTCTGATGTTGGGAGTGATACGATCTCGTCATTATGAATTTCCGAGTGAGGTTGAAGAAAATTAACAAGCCAAAGAAAATCAGGCTCAAATTCAAACTTGAACAACTGAAGGACCCTAAGATCTGCAAGTCATTCCAAGCCACAATTGGAGGGAAATTTCCTCCACTCGTTGTGATGGATGCTGATGTTGAAATGATGACAAACACTTTCAACACAGTCATGACTACAGCGTCAAGGACATCATTGGCCTCCATCGCCCAAAGAAAAAAAACCTGAGTTACAGAAGAGATTCTGAATCTGTATGATGCCCGAAGAGACCTCAACAGGGGCAGTAGAGTATCGAGAAGTAAACAAGAATATCAGAAGAAAAAACATGAAGAAAGCAAAAGAAGATTGGATTGGACCAAAGTGCACAGAAATAGAGAGCAGTCAGATAAAGAATAACAGCAAAAAGGCATTCCAAATTGTGACAGACATCACCAGACAGAAGCAACCAAGAGTCAGTACCATTCAAGACGAAAATGGAAAATTCCTCACAGAAGCAAGTGACATTGGGGAGATGGACTGAGTATTGTAAAGAACTCTACAACCATCCGTCCACAGGAGATCCAGAGGTACTTGAAGTTCCAAACTCCACAAATGATGATGATTTCCCCATTCGCAAAGAAGAGTTGGAGTCAGCATTAAGATCACTGAAGAATGGGAAGACAGCTGGAGTAGACAACATCCCAGCTGAACTTATCAAGAATGGTGGGGAATCAATGATAGAGCTACTAACAAAAATCTGTAACAAGATCTGGCAGACAGGTGAACGGCCAACACAGTGGACCCAGTCACTGATTCTAACACTTCCCAATAAGGCAATCTCCAGCTGTGCCAAAATTACAGAACTATCAGTTTGATCAGCCATGCTAGTAATGCGATGCTGAAGATCATCTTGAACAGACTGAACCCACAAGCAGAAGAAATAATTGCTGAAGAACAGGCAGGGTTCCGGAGTGGAAGAAGCACAACATAACAAATATTCAATCTTAGGGTTCTGAATGAAAAGTACTCGCAACATCAAAAAGACATCTATCATGTGTTCATAGATTTCAAAAAGGCTGTTGACAGAGTGTGGCATGAGTCACTGTGGGCCACAATGAAGAAGTACAAGTACAACATGGGTCAAAAGTTGACAAACTCCATCAAGCAGCTTTACGCCAAGGCTACCAGTGAAGTAACTGCTCAATGTTCTGTGGGATACTGGTTCAAGACAACAGTTTGAGTACGGCAAGGCTGTCTCCTTTCTCCCACCCCTTTTCAACATCTACTTAAAGTGCATCATAAGCGAAGCCCTGGAAAACCACTGTGGTACAGTCAGCATTGGAGGGCGTAACATCACCAACCTCCGCTTTGCATACGACATGGATGGGCTGGCAGGCAGTGAAGATGAGCTTTCCACCTTAGTGAAGAACTTGGATGAGGCATCTTCCAGATTTGACATGGAGATAAGTGCCGACAAAGCTGATGACAAATAGTGGCAAACAAATCTTAACCAAGATTAAAGTCAGAGGACAGGAGATTGAAACAGTGGGCCAATTCAAATGTCTTGGTTCCATAATCACGGAAGAGGGATCAAGAGCAGTCATTTTGTCACGAGCACCACAAACAACGGCAGCTATGTCAAAGCTAATATCCATTTGGAGAGACAAGAATATCTGTCTGAAAACTAAAATCAGACTATTGAGAGCACTAGTCATCTCAATCTTTCTATACTCATGTGAAACCTAGACCCTGACAGCAGAATCTCAACTAAGAATGCAGGCACTTGAAATGAGATACTAAATACATTATAAATTTATCTCCTTTAAGAAAAAGATAATAAGGTTGAGAATTATAACGACACATTAAGTGATCTTCTTTAATAAAAAGATGATACGGTTGATAATTATGACGGCTAATTAAGTGATCTCCTTTAATAAAAAGATAATAAGGTTGAGAATTATAATGACACATTCAGTGATTCTCTTTAAAATAAGGTTGATACGTTTGATGATTATAACGGCAGATTAAGTAATCCCCTTTAATAAAAAGTTGATCGTTTTAGGATTATAAGGATACATAAAGGGCATAAGGTCTAGGTTTAATCCGTCATCTAGAGTAGACAGGGGATTATTATGTTTTTATCGAATTTTGTTTTTGTTTCAGAAAGAACAACATATTCAGTGCGAATAATATGTTTATATTACATGGTTTAATTACTCATTAATTACTCATTATATAAACTGCACTTCTTTAGATGTTACAAAAACTGTCGAGTATCTTAATGGATAAATATTATTAACAAATTACGTATGAGAGTAGTTATAAACTGTCTTGTATATTTGTCAAAAATTGATAACGGATATGACCTGGTCATAGATATAGCCTGAAATGATAACGGATATAACCTGAAATGATAACGGATATAACCTGAAGTGATAACGGATATAACCTGAAGTGATAACGGATATAACCTGAAGTGATAACGGATATAACCTGAAATGATAACGGATATAACCTTAAATGATAACGGATATAACCTTAAATGATAACGGATATAACATGGTCCCACTGAAATGTCATTGGATCGATCAATGCAGTCTTGTTTACTGAGAGTGAACCCATTGTTTGCAATATACATGTCCAGCGTCAGCTAATTGAAAATTTCAAGAACAATCACTTCTTACGCGTTTTAAACGGTGGAAGTTTTCTAAATAGGTATGTGGTCAAGCATTATTGACCAATGTGTGTGCAATTGCTGGTAGGGTAATGACCCATGTATCACATTTCTGTAAATGTTTGGAATTTGTTTCTCTTTTTGCCAATGATGTTCTGTACTATATTCCCTTCTTAATTTATAGAAGACCAATAGTTCGCCATATATGAAATAATAATGAAAACTTTGTATAGTGCCTAATCGTTAGAAGCTCGAAGCGCTTTACAACATCTATAATGATATGACTACATAAAAAAACGATGAAACTGGAAAACATAAAACATGCAGAAAACATTTAAGGTACAAAACATTATAAGGTCTTTAAGTTTGCTTCTGTGGTCGAAAAGGTGAGTTTTAAGAGCACTCTTAAAAGAGACCACTTTTGGCAATTTGTTTCACATCGCCGGACCCTGGTATGTAAAAGAACGTTGCCCATATGACTTCGTTTTCATAGTGGGAACAATGGGTATACGATTGTTCGAAGAGGAGCGTAAGGATCTTGCTGGTGTATACATATGGGTGAGGTCAGATAGGTATGTTGGACTGTATTCTGTGAAACATAGCACAGAGAACACATTTTGTGTTTGATTCTGTATCGAATGGATCTCCAGTGTAGCGTACAGAGCAGTGGTGAGGTGTGCTCTGATCGAGGTACTCTAAAGATGATTTGAGCAGCTGTGTTTTGAACTTTTTGAATTGAGTTACAATAGTCCAGTCTTGAAAGTACTAATGAATACACAAGTGTTTTAATGGCATTAACTGAAAGATGTTTGCGAATGGAACTGATGCGTATCAGCTCAAGATATGCAGCCTTGCATATGTTTATGACATGTTGGTGCAATATGAGAGTACTGTCTAGAGTAACAACTAGGTTTCGCACTCTCTGTGTGAAATTAATGTTGGTGTTGCTGATATTTGTTGTCTGAGGTAAAGGATGTGACTGAGAAAGTCTTTGTCTTGTGATCAGAATGTCCTCAGTTTTATCATCATTCATCTGAAGCTTGTTACGTGTCATCCATGATTTCACATCATAAATGCACCTCTCTTCTCCTTGGATGGTGGCATCAACTTCAATTAGGTGGCTAGACTTGTATATTTGGGTGTCATCAGTATACAATTGGTGAGACACTGGGTGATGATCTATGACACATGAGAGCGGTTAAGTGAATAGAATGAAACGAACAGGTCCAAGAACAGACACCTGGGGAACACCACAACATAGAACATCTGGGCTAAAGTTTATTCCATTTGCAAATACAATTTGTGTCCTGTTGACTAAGTAGGATTTTAACCAAGGTAAGGTTGTATTCTGAATGCCAAATACATGATGGAGACGGTCAAGTAATATATCATGGCCTATTGTGTCAAATGCTGCAGAAAAATCAAGGAGGGTGAGGACTGTAATCTTGCCACTATCTAAAGCAGAGAGAATGTCATAAAATACTTTCAGACGAGTAGTTTCAGTACTGTGGCAAGGGCGATATTCAGACTGTACGGTGCTAAAGAGACTTTTTTCATTCAAATGAGATACAAGATGGCTTAGAACAACCTTTTCTAAGATTTTTTTTTTATATGAACGGGAGATTAGAAACTGGGCGGTAGTTCTTTAAATCTCTATGTTCAAGTGTTGGTTTCTTCAGCAGAGGCTTTACGATCGCAGATTGAAATATGATGGGAATGCCCCCGATGAGAGAGGGGTATTAATAACATTAGTTAGTGAAGGCAATATTGGGTCTAAGCACTCAAGCAGAAGTGATGCTGGAATTGGATCAAGTTCACATGACTTTGGTGCACACTTCATCACGATTGTCCGTACTAAATCCAATGAGACAGATTCAAATGCTCCTGATAGTTGTCACTGATATTATGTGTCATAACTGTATGGTGACGAATCAGTAGAAATTGTGTTGTCAAGTGAATCTCTAATGGTTTGTACTTTGTCACGGAAGCAATTTGCAAATAGGTCCGGAAGGTCTACTGGAGAGAAGGTAGTTGGAAATAGTGTACATTTGTTCCTTGACATTAGTTTGATAAAATTATCTATTTCTGTTGACGATTTAAAATGAATTTGCACCAGGTTATCAAAATTAACGCCGAATTTTTTAATTGTTTATCTGTTAAGGGCGAAAGGGAGATAACAACGTTTCTTTTTTCGCTTCTGTTTGCATTTAAGTAATAATGAATGTAGTTCGTTTAGTCTCGAGCACAATGTAGTATGAAGAGCCAAGGTATGGTCCTTTAATGCAATTATTGAGGGTCCATGATAGCGTAAGCGGGTTGACTGGCGATCACGTGATGGCAGTTTATTAAAAAAACAAAAGAAATCTTAACAGTAGAACAAGACAACTGAGAAAAATTATAATTGTTCTCGTTTCCAAAAGAAGGAGATGAAGAAACATATACGAACTGAACACCAATGCATGATGAAACACAATAACGTAGACGAAGATAGACAACAAGCACATATATCATGAAAAACAGTACAAAAACGGAAGAGCTGCGTCAACCAGTTATGCGATAGCGGCCATCTTTCCGGAAGTTATTACAAGTCGTTAGGACTTTACGTAGAGATTTATTGACAAAACCCCACACATTAAATCAAGAAGGTGTCCGCTTTGGTCAGTAAGTTTGAAATTTGTTCTTGATAATAATAATTAAGATCAGTATTCTTGGTAGTCTTTATCATTCAATCTAACAAAGAAATATAGTTCATCAATTCGTTGAATAGAGGAATGGAAATATAGTAAAAATATGTTCTTCCATATTCTGTTTCCTTAATAAATAATTTGTGTTTGCTAGAAATTCAGCTCGTTTCGTTTCTGGTATTCCATGATATTCTGACATAATCTAGACAGTTTATTTTATCGCAGCTAATAATGTTGGTTCATGAACAGTGATACCTATTTTGATTATTTTCCTATAATATATTTATTTCTGCTGTTTCGGTAATAATCGCTGCTTGATCGATTTGACAGCATCCAGATAATCTGCCAATCGGTGGTTCATCTTAGTTTATTTTTATTTCCGATGACGAGTGAATTATTCACCTTTAATCCATCGAATGATTTTGATCTTATATTTGGCCATTTATAATATACTCGTAATTGTGCAAGCGCACTTTTGTTTACTGGAATAACAGTTGAAAAGTTGACGCTAAATTCAGGATTGGTCGAATTTTTATGATATCATCGTTGTTTTTGATCGAGTTGCATTAATGACGATATGTTGCGGTAGTTTCTGTTATGACAACACTGTTATAATTCATAGTTTTCTTCTTCATCATCTTCTTCTTCTTCTTCTTCTTCTTCTTCTTCTTCTTCTTCTTCTTCTTTTCTTCTTCTTCTTCTTCTTTTCTTCTTCTTCTTCTTCTTCTTCTTCTTCTTCTTCTTCTTCTTCTTCTTCTTCTTCTTATTATTATTATTATTATTATTATTATTATTATCTAAATCAGACATTGCCCTTTTGTAGATTTTAATCATTTCTGTGAACGCAGTATCTGATATTTTTCCATCATTTAGACCTGATAATATCAACGAATATAATTTGGAGTATGCTAGAGTCGCTGTAGGCAGCTTTGTTATATACTCATGTAATTTATTTTCGGTACATGTAGATATTTTTCTGATGATATTAAGAAGAACAGTAATTATTGTTGCAGCCGAAACACAAATCTTTACAACTACTCGTACCATCGCTATCGACGGTGTTATTGTTGATAGTTCCAAAGACACCAGTGGACGCCAAATACATAATTAGATCAACGACAACTAAAAGGTTTGCAATATAATTTTAATTTTGCTATATACTCATCAACGATATGTTTTAGTTTATTTTGCCACAGACACGCCTGATTCTATCTGTAAAGTAGGTGGTTGTTTAGCTACTGATTAATTGCACCAATAGTAAATCAAGCCGATTTCTTTTCTTCAGCTTCCTCTTCAGATGTTACTTCGTCGTTTTGTTCCAACATCATTGCCATAAATCCAGAAGATCTTGTTAGTATATAGTCCCGTTTTATTGTAGTATATATTGTAAATATTGTAATACAGAGTAACGAGAACCTGTATATACCGGTAACCTCAGCGCGACGTTTAATGGATTTATTGAGTGGTTTACCATACTACTGAGATAAAAACCACTATCGATGTTTTGACAAAACAACGATCCAATTATGACGCTCACATCGAACAATTTACTATGTTACATAAAAACCGATGATGCCGTCGATAATGTTTTTGGTAAAAATACTAAACCCGAAGAAATCATAACATAAGTTTCGGTGTGGTCACCGGTGGATTTCCAAAGAAATCTAATAGAGGTTTGTCAATATTGTCAACTATACTTCTTTGTAATTCAGAAAACTGATCGAATTTAGTTATATGGTCATCATATTCATCGCGTGTATTTTTAATGGTTCTAAATTGTTAATTCTATCCACAATTGTTGAAATGAAAACATCTGGTTTGAGTTTACCCTGATCGGAAACAACCGCGATAGTATTTTCCGTTACACCGCGTTGTTTAACTAAAATATTATCAAGGGAAACATTACTAGTTTTCAATTTACCCTGACGACCTTGATATACAACTATTTCTTTGGGATCAACACTTGCTAAGTTCAACATCTCGGATATTTCATCTTCGATTTTTCTTTTACATCACCGGTTGCAGATATTTCCGTGGTGGGATTTTTCAGGCTTGAGAGGGATCTCCCCCAAATATCAATCATGTTATTTTATATAATTTCTCTCACACAAAAGCGATTACTCGTATATTCGTGTACGGTTTTATGGGGTGGTTTTCACGATGATGAAATCGCGTCGAGGACATTTAATACTTCTATGCCGCATATTGGTGGGTCATTCATTTTCTGTGTTGGTAGCGTGGAATACCAGATAGGATTTTTTAAGCGGTTTATATAACGCATAAATTCTTTAGGCGGCGCTAACCCATATGAGTCGAAATAAACAATTGCACGCGGATCAATCGCGTATGCAACCCAGTGAGTTCCAGGTCCGCTGCTGTTATCGAGATTAATGATACCGGTTTCAGTGTTGTTTGGTTGTTTTGGTAATTGATCTCGCATAAAAACACCTGTAAAGTTTTTTATCGCTAGTTTTTTTTTTAGCAGAATCGAGTAAATCAAAATTTGACATCGGTGACAATGTCTGTGACATTGTTGTCAGTAAACTGTTCCTAGTCTCAAGCCTTTTCCGCTGCACCATGAATACGGAGTTCCTGGTAGTCGTAGACATTTTCCTGATCGTTTCCTTTTTTATACCCGCTTCCGGTAGCTTACTTTAGTGCCATCCCTGCCGCTGTACCAACAGCTCCTAACGCAGCAGCTTTTGCTACCGCTGGGGCCGCGGTCTCAATCAACGCTCGTAACGCAGCGAAAAGTGGAAATATACCACCTGATTTTATCATGTTCTTAATCGCAGCCGCAGAGAGAGTAGCCTGAACACCTTTTTATCTTTGATAGCATCATTGAAGTGTTTTATCTGACGAGCGGTCAGTGATAGTTTATTCTGACCACCGGACATCTGATTGTGTTTCGCCGATATTGTGGTTCCACATTTTTTAGCTGATTACGATTGCAATATTTTAATTTGACCAGGAGTCAACGTAACACTAACATGACTATATGACATTTTATTTAATACCAGATTGATCTAATTGTTACATTACATATTTTCCACTGGTGCATCAGCTACTCTCATTCGTCCGCCAACGCCTTCGAGTAGCATTGACTTGTCACTGAGAATGACAGCAACTGCTCTGTAATCAGGGATAGTGATATCACCGGCTGCATTAGCCGGAAGAGTTACACGAGCTCGAAAGTGTATATCAACGACGGATTGTCTTGTTAAGTCAAGATGTTCCAATGAAAAGTAATAAATCGGATATAGTTTTCTAAAATCCAATTGTGATATTTGCAGACCGGTATCTATATTATTATCGCGTCCCATAAATGTCAGCAGGCGATGATATGCGCGTGCTATTTGATTTTGATCGTAATTAAGTAAAATATCCTCAGATGGTTCCTGTTGGCCATTTATCCTCAATGAAACTTCAGAAACACCTAGTTGATCAAATATCATATGGCTGCGTGTTTGTGAACCCACTCGAGTCTTATCCTGTAACGCAAAAAATATATGCTGCGGCGCAGCAACACCCTGTTTTGATGCCAGGTGCCAAGTAAATACGCCGTTAACGGAAGAATTCATAGTATCAGTTGTTGTTGCTAGCCATGATAGCAATGATTTGCCGCCTGTATCCATCAATGATAGTAATCTTTCCTCTGCGGTGATTGATGGAGTCATTACTGGCATCCACAGTGATAGTTTTGTTATATTTACTTTACCAGCAACGACTGGAGCTATAGGAGATGGGCCAAGGGGGCCAGCACAACGCCAGATTGCATCATTATCAACACTCTTTCGCACGAGTACTACTGCATGCTTCGCTCCATAGATAACTTTTTTAACATTTCTGCAGAATCCAAATATATGATGCAGTGGAATCGCGCATGAAAATAATCTACGCTGTCCTTGCAACATTGCTACACGCGTTGCAAACCCTAGGTTGTAATTAGAATTAATGCATTTTATAACATCAAAGGCAGCAGCTGGTCTAGCTTCGTATTCAAAAGAACCAACTATTTGTGGATCAGATGCGGTATCTTGTGGCGTCCGTAATTTAGATACTGAATATGATCAGCGTGATCATTAACATCCTTAGAGAACATCATAGACGGACCTGCCGATCTTGTATAATCATCAGAGTATCTTGCTAACCCCACTATTGTTTTGGTAACATCAACATCATGTTCTATATATTCAATCTCTCTTCTATCAATCGTATATCTATCGCTATCAAATAATGCCATGATACCATTATTGACAAAGCCAACTCGGACATTTGGATCATTTGCATATAGTATTGGTACACCATGAGCATCCACAGTAGTTGTTACAATTTCCACTTCTACTTCAATAAACGCTTCAGCGGGTAGAGAGTATTTGCTAGTATCATGGACTTGAAGTTCGATTCTTGATCGACTATTTGGTTGTATTGCATTATAGGAATAATACTGATAATCGCGTACAAAATCATTCTTGGGTACTGGTGCATCTAAGTCGAAGAGCCGATTTGAACATATTATTATATATTTCTTGATCTAAATCGCGATCTCGCTCGCGATTTCAAACCACTTCCCGCTATCATATTTGCAGTAATATTTACCTGAGTGTTATATCCATCATTTATCCGTGATGATATTTTTTGATCCACTGCGTTATTTATTATTTTGCTAATACTTGCAGGCATAATTTCCATAGATGGTAGTGGTCCTAGTTACTTCGTCACTGGTGACTTTATCATCGGTTTCTTTCTTCGCCGAACTAACGCTAATAGTTTTTCTTTAGCCGCGGAAAATGCTTTACCGGCAACATCACCAACAGCGCTAATACCCTTATCACGAATAACATCAATAGCTTTCATTGATAACTGTTTTGCGATTGGTGCTCTTTTTGGAGCCATTCTTGCAAATAACCCTGCAATGGTATTGCCGAGACCGTCTATTTAGTACGCTCTATAAACAGGCAATCGTGAGTTTACTACGTAAGTCATGGTTTGTTTATTGTGGTTGTAGTGTATGATCAGCTTATTTAAATGACATTTATCTAATGTGGTGATTTAATTACTGTGATAACAGTCCGCTAGCTCATCAATAAATTCTCGATATACACCAATATCAACGATACCACCCTCAAATAGTCGTCTGCAGATATCAGCTGCCTCATTAATTATTTCCGGTGAGTTATTTCCAGCTCGTCACCCTCCTACGAGAATTTCTAATCGTGATATATCCCCGAGAATCTTACTAGGACAACGAACTAGACCACTACCTGAAACCCCCCTTGGAGTTCCATTTTGAGAAAATCCCTTTCCATTTGTTTTTATTTTAGTGATACCAGTTGCACCCTGTGCATCATCATCATCTTCGTCTCGATCAGATGGCATTTAATAGTCATGTTGTTTTTTTTTTTTTGTTTCCGTGTTTGTCTCCGTGTTGGTGTTTGACGTTTCCTCTCTTGTTGTCGTATTTCTTGTTGTTCTTGTATATCATAATTATCAACTCCTTCTTTAAATTCTATATACCCCAACTCCATTTTATTTAAACGACCAATCTCTTTGTTCATTTTATACAACCCATCAACCCAGTTATCGCGTGATATTATATTTCCTTTATAATCGTCTTTTAAAGAATCATTTTTTGAATGATAGCTTTTAACAGCAAAATCACCAAAAGTGTGATAACCGCTGGGTTTTAATGATTGAATTTGTTTTATTAGTGTTTTAACCTCATCGGTAATTGTATCCACTATAGAAACACTCTTTGTTTTAGTAACATCACCCTGTTGTTGTTCTTCTTCATCATGTGGTTGTTGTTTATCTCCAGCTATTTATCTTAACAATGGGAGAATACCCTTTTTTCTATCCTCTTCGTCAACAATATCTCCCAATATAGCTTTTTCAGTGGTCAATGCAGCTTCCTTAGTAGCAGTGGTTACTGGTTTGAATAATTGTTCGGTTCCCATTCTGAAAACAGTTTGAAATTCTTGTCTCGTTTGGAGCTTATTTCGAACGGAATCACGAACCGGAAGAAATCTCTTAATCGCAGGAATTCATTTAGAGAAAATCGATTTTCATGAAATATTGTCGACGGATTAACCAAAAACAGTACAAAATCAATGAAAAAAGCATCGAAGATTCGACGATCACGATGAAAAACACCACAAATTTGCCTCACAAGGATAGAAATTTCATTAAAATCGATTTTCTCTAAATGAATTCCTGGGGTTTTTACCCTCAATTTTCATGAAATCTTTTCGACGAATTAGTCAAAAACACCAAAAAAATAACCAAAAACACCACAAAAATGACCAAAAATCAATTTAAAAAAATTATAAATCGCTGAAAATATTTTAGCAGTTAACAAATAAAATTAAAATCCATAGATGCTCACCCACTCCGAAATTCTTTTGAATTTCACTAGTGTTTCATTACTTCCGCGTTGGTGATAAATCACCACGCAAAATAAATACACAACATGATATATTTACAATGATGATATATGAAATAGGACGGCATACACACATACACATTCTGTTCTACATTCAAACTGAAGCCACCATACCCACAACAAAATCACCCCGGGTTGAATGCAAAAACACATTCACACCGTGTAACGGTGTGTGACATATGGTGGTTTCACGATTTGAATTTCGAATGGCTTAAAGCCCCAATTATTATATAGAAAAACCTTCCAAATAGGTACCGTCGACAATAATGCCTGCCACAAGATTCGAACGATGGGCCCCGGGACGAGAATCAAGCCACGTATGGAATACGCTAATGTTTGAGATCTACAAGTCTATAATTTTGAATACGATATATCAGTATGTGAACCAACACAAAAAAAGCCATTCAGTCAGACCATTAAGCTATAGAAAAATCACATTGAGATCCGTAACTCTTATCTCTGTTTCAAAAACCGTATACAGGCCCACAAGAGTTATTCCCTTTAATGCTACATATAATAATTCAGGTATATACGAATTGAATTCTATTTTGATTTTTTTTTTAGAAAAAGCGGATTTAGTTATATTCTCTGCTACCTTTCGTGCCGAAAGTTCGCAAACATCAAAATACCTACCGGCTTCATTTATTTATTTAAATACTCTTTCTTCGTTATTTTCTGAATTAAATGATTTTATAGGTTTCGCATTTTTCGAGTGTTTTCCAGTCCCTCCTCGTTTGATGTTTTCAATTTGTGTTATAGCTCGTAGATTCGATAAAGAATTGTTCTTAGAATTAGAATCAATATGATCGATCCATCTTTTATCAATCCGTAAAATACCTCGTAGACAAATCTTTGATTAAGATGACTTTTCCCTCCATAATTAAATATCAAATATCCGATACCATTATATAATCCTAATGGTTTCTTCAGTATGCGGTATCTGACAATACCATCACGAGATGCTTCATAATTGGTAATCACAGGATGTGGTTGAAATTCTTGGTTCATTTATATACTATAATATTATTTGTCTAATTAAATTATTTGGTTCATTTATTAATTGGGAATCTTTCAATGTAGTCTTCAGGTGTTCTTATGAATTTGTCTTTGACTCTGTCAGGGATGGAGTCAGAGTCGGAATCTTTGATGGAATCCTTGATGGAATTTTTAACTCTATTATCATAATAGCGCTTTAACTCTCTGTATCGCTTACCACCACAATTGAAACATAACTGTGCGACTTACCACGCACACCTAACCCACGTCGTATACAAGGTAAGGGCCCAAAACTTCCATGACGTACGCTTTGTAAATAATATCCACAGAAATCATTTAAGCATGATTTGTTACAAGCGGTTACTGATCCTATCATAAGCCATTTGCAATGATTCATTATATAATAAATTCTTTATTTAAATACATGTTTTAATTATAATATGGAGGAGTTCGAGAGATTATCGACAATTACACGTTGGAAAAATGCTAAACTCAATATCGATAGTCTCCACTGATGTACCAAAGATTCTAATAAGTGATAGAAGCATGTTGGGTAAAATCCGTAATGGTTTTAATGAATTCAAGCGCGATGGAGCTTCTCACTGTTGGTCAATATTTCGAATTGATGGTAGTGTTGATGCTATCATGACGAAAGAGCAGCAGTGATCATCTCGCATCTTGACCAGAAAAAGTATTTTTTTAGAGTGAAATTCATTATCCGTTCAGAAATGGGAAATTGGATTACACGCGACAAATTTGAACCCATCCTGAAAAATAAGAGAACAATCACTGTGTCAGGATTCCAAACCAGGATTTCTGACTGGGATTGACAAACCGTATTACGAGAGATCCCATCCCGTGACCGCGGTTGTTTATGGGATCTATCTGTTAAATGATAAACCGAGTATTGATAAACTAAAACCCATGAAATTGTCAAGGATAAATTGTGTAGCAGAACGAATAATAAAGCATTTTACAAATGCGTTGCGTGGAAAGAAATTGACGGATCTAAGACACACACAAAATAAACGAATGGGGATTAACAGTTAGGGAGAACGGCGCAAAAATTCAAGATATATCCAAATTAGAAACATCATTAAGATTCCCAATAACCGCAATGACGATAAGAGATGAGGCATTGCACGAATCGAAATATATATCAAAAGGAGCTCCAATGAAAATTATTGACATAATGAACACGTGTGGACACCTACGGTAACAATATTTTCGCGGGATAGAACCATCAAATATCTACCCGTGGAGTTCTTGGGAGGAAACCTCCCCCAGGATAAATTATTTGATTTTATTTACGAGTTAAGTAAACACAATCCTGTGTCTGTGTGTTTACTTCACAGTTTTGAAGACGAAGAGGGTAAATTCGATCAATTTGTAAGACCCAATGGCGAATTATACCGTACTGAAGCCCTCCACAACGAGATGAAAAAATTAGCAAGTGGTTTCTTAACGGAACACGACGAACAATTACTAACAAACTGTTTTACAGTTCCGTCAGTTGCAGCTCATTTCGCGAGAAAGAGAAATCTATGGAAACCTACACGCGCAGAATTTCTTTCAGATATCAAGTCAAGCTGCGTTGCTTATGGCCATGGCGGATTATGGAATACAACATATGACCCCAAAAGTATTATTTCAGTTGATATGATTGCGTGTTATCCAGGGATTTTTCTCTGATATGGAGAGTGTTCTGAGTACTTTAAAAGATTTGGACATCCTACACACGAAATGACCCGTGTTGCGATTAATGGACCACTGTCCGATTTTGATCTCACCGGATTCGCTCGTGTGATATCATTTGAATTGGCTAAAGGATTTCATCCGTGCTGTTATGTTTGGTTTGGTAGACACATCTCTGAAAAACACTGGATGCCAATAGTGTTATTAAGGTACATGATTGATTCTAAAATACTAATATCGCTGATTATCAGTGAAGCGATTATATCATATCGGAAACAAACTAAAGTCTGGTTACCACAACCCGATATTCTACATAGTATAAACAGCGAAAATAAAAAACAATTTCCCGATCTCGACGAAGAATATATCGTGAAATCGTTCCAATAAATCTTTGAAGTTATAAATAAACACGCAAAAGATCTCGGTAGAAGAATAATTGGTAAATTCACCCAAGGTGGAAAAATGCGACCACAAACGATATTCTTCGCGATTAATTATAGATGATGATGTTGAATACGATTTTATAATCGCAGATGCAGTATCTAAAGATATATATGTCAATCGTAAAGATGCTTTCTTGTCCGATGGAACAAAATTCGGTACAATTGTTACTTACAAAGACTGATATAATCTTCAGTATACGCACTTAAGGGCGTCTATGCTGGCTTATGTTTCTATTAATCTATTTTCGATGAAAAATAGATTTCCTGACATCGCGGTTAGAGTCGCCACTGATTCATTTTATATAGATATAAAACATAAGGAAACAGTGGCCGAATTCACAAATTCCGACGAGTGTTGGGAATCATGGAGAATTAAAAAGGAAATACCGTGTGAGTACTCCAAATCAGCAGATGTTACGATTGAAAACAATTACTTGAGAAATAATCAGATATCAGAACTATCTAATGCACATTCGATATCCGATCCAATATGTAGATATAAAACCAGTTACTTAAACGGCTTTGGTGGGTCAGGGAAGACGACTCGTGCGATTGAATTATTTCGAGGGAAATCAAACATGACTGTGCTAACACCAACACATAGACTTGCAAGAGAGATGAAACAGCGAGGAATTAATGCTTGCACTTATCAGTTTTTTCGATGGAAAGGTGAGAATAGACTCCTGATCGAATGGGCGAGAAATATTTGGGATGAGATATGCACAGTGTCGTTAGATGTATTACAAATGTTTCTCTATTGGTTATTGCTAGCGAATACAAAAGTGATAATGTATGGTGATCATGGTCAACCACCACCATTTGTCGGTTTATTCCCGCATAATTGGCTGAAGAATTTTGTAGATTATTATAAAGAAATTAGTACTGATCATAGATCACTTGATAAACAATTATGCGAGTTCAAAAAACTAATCAGATTACAACCGGATAGAATCCAATGTGAAATAGCATGTGAAATAACTTCAGAAACCCCATTAAATGATTTTTGGGAAGCGTGGAGACCAAATGATTTGATAGTGGCAAGTAGAAAGATAATCAGAGACACACTTCAGATGAAGTTATTTAACACGCATAAAGAAAAATTTGCAACACTTCCAGTGCCATTGTGTTATAGACCCAAGGATACATGAAGACAAAATATTGAAGTTGATATTACAGACTTGACAGAAAAGTAGATTTTAATGTTAAATGATATTGTGTTGGTTGATATCAGTGTTGTCGAAGATGCATTGCATGCTGAAAAATACCCATGAAAGCTAGGATACGCAGCGACGATACATTATTCGCAGGGGTTGACTATATCCGATACAATTTTTTGGATCATAGATAATAGCATCGAGTGGTCGAATTTAGTTTATCTTGCAGTGTCCAGAGTACGAAGAATAAATCAACTTCGAAGAGTTGTTTTAGATTATAATGACACTACAATAAGTGATATTGTCAGCGATGATATAATGAGAAAAAATCTCTCTGGTTATAAACAACAGGACAACAAAAAAAAAATAACAAAATTTGACATTGATGCTGAATTTATAATTACGCTGAAACAACAACAGAATAATCACTGCGCGAGTTGCAATTGTATAATGCGTTGGTGTTGGTCGGATAAAGACCCCGCCAATTTACCGTAGACAGAAAAAATAGCAGCATTGGTCATACCAGAGATAATGTGATGCTGACTTGTCTTGAGTGCAACAGACGCAGAGGTGCTAGTTAAGACCGGCGGTGGTAATAGAGTATCCTTGGGTATCACTTGTAATTGTTCATGAGTAAATCCTCGCTGAGGAGCAGTTGAAGCCAATCTATAGATTGGCGGTCTACCCGTAGATCTCGTTATACTAGATATTTTATGTGCAGTAACACTCCAAATAGGATCAGTAGCTCTTTTTTTTACCACCTTCAAGCTTTCCTGGTTCATATAAATATCTAACAGTGACATTACCAAGTATTGGTTGTTTTGAAAAATCATTTTATGGTTTTACAGGTATATACTTTTTTTTAATTGTGTTGTTAGGTTTTCATATTAATTGTTCGAGTAATCTCATTATTTAGCGCGGTAATTACGCTTGGTAATCTCTTGACCCATTCACTAGATCGTTTATCCTGAATAAATTCCTTCGCGTATTGATATCCAAATAGCCACTCTGCAAGTGTGTGATTAAATCGTTCAACAATTGCTTGATCGCGATGTAGTGCAGTATGTCCTCGTCTGATGGTGACATTATGATGCTTCCTTGTTAATAACACTGCACCCTGAAATACCTTGCCAGGATCAACTTGTAGTAGATTTGGCCACTGCAGAGGACCCCTTCGATAAATCCTTTCAAATACAGAAGCCACTTCAGTTGATGATTTTGTTTTTAGCAACTCTGTTTGTTTGCTTCTACTCGCAACATCAACTACAGTTAGCACATACTTGTAAACACCATCATGCGACAGCAATAGTATATCAGCCTGATGAACCTCATTAACGAAGCTGACATCAAAATGCGAGAAATTACTTGTTTAGGCGGTGGCAGATAAATTTGCTCTATCGCCTGTTTGGATAACCAATCCGCTGCTGTAGTATTTTTCACCTTTGCGGCGCTAGCGAGTTTACTGATTGCTGATTTACCCCTCCAATATCCTCTTGGACAATAATAAATAGATTCCATGATGTTATTAATTACCAGCACCCAACATCAATTTACTTTTCATCGCTGATTTTATCAACCATGAAGCCAATTTTTCTTTGAAGGATTTATCAGTGATAGAATTCAACGCATGAATCAATTTTACATCTGCGATATGTCTGTGTTGCAAATTGCTGCTTTTAAAAGCGACATCATGAGCATGAGACGCCTTATCAATAGCGTTTATTGGATATTCACCAGGATGGGGTTGGTTTTGATCATCGAGTAAGATGTCAAGTCTGGTCCCAGGTCCACAATAACTATACCCTGGAAGATGTTTTTGCCCTGGATATTTTGCCCTTGGTGTTCCCGGTAATTTTACTAACTTGGCTGCAATATCACCTCCTTGTTTTTTTTAAAAACATCTCCAGATTTCATAGAAACAAATCTAAATTTCTTTGTATCACATTGTACACACTTACCAGCAAGTGCTGATCTGTTATTTTTAGTTGTGATTGTTGTCAAGTCATTTGTGCTAGTACACTTCTTACATTTCACACAATATAGATCCATAATATATTTATGTTATATGGATATGAATGTACTTGATTATTCATCAACACGAGAACCAGAACCCGTAAAACATCATGTTATGTTACCAAACTCTATTCGAATGATTAGCATTGGACCTTCAGGGAGAGGTAAAACACAGTTGTTAATTCATATGATAATAAGATGGATGAAATGGGACAAGTTTTATTTAGTGGCACCGAACGTAGATGATCAATGATGTTATCAAGTGTTAAAAGATTATAACGAGAGAGCCACAGAGATCACCAGAGAGAATATTTTATTGAGTTTATTACCGATATCGACAAAGCCCCATCCGTGGAAGACATCGATGGAAGTATTAATAATTTGGTTGTATATGACAATGTAATGTTAGATAGACAAATAAATCCAGCTATGATATTTTCCAAGGGGAGACACAAAAACACTGATGTGATATATGTCACTCAACGATACACGCAAGTACCTAAAGTGATCAGAGACAACTGCAACATATTAGCAGTATTTAATGGGACTGACACTCATACTATTAGAAATATTTGGCAAACTTGGTGTGACGATGACATGGACTATAATCGATTTAGAAACTATTTTTAGTCACGCTCAGTCAATCCCACATGGATTTATAATGATAAAATTAATAGATCCTAGAACAAGATATCGAATCGGATTAGGTCAAATATTCAGTTGAAATTGTAAAAAGATTTTTACCCCCATAGCAGCAGAGGGGACATGACAATGACTTTGAGCCTCCAAAGGAAACTTTTTTTTTTCAATTTGGAGGAAGCCTTGGTTTACCAAATTGATGCTTCTATAAAGTTGTCCGATTCGCCCCCTCTGCTGCTAGATATATTAAACACACATCATTCTTGTAATGTTAATGAACTATATAGAAATCACACACCCAATGCACACTTGTGGATGAACTATATATCATATATCAATGACACACCCATCATACTTGATGACCCATAATCAATCCTTGTTAATGAACCATGTATCAATCACACACCCAATACTGTTGTTCATTTTTTACATCCATTAATTGAGCTTTGCGCACATCTTTTTATTAAATCCCATTGCTGGACTGGAAGTGTCAGAGTCATTCAAATGCATTAAAAATAAATATCTCATTCACATAAATGTGTCTAGGGATTTCACTAGGTCCAAACCCACCAAGCTTCTGTCTTATTTCACTATGTCCAATCCCACCAAGCTTCTGTCTTATTTCACTAGGTCCAATCCCACCAAGCTTTTGTCTTATTTCACTAGGTCCAATCCCACCAAGCTTCTGTCTTATTTCACTATGTCCAATCCCACCAAGCTTCTGTCTTATTTCACTAGGTCCAATCCCACCAAGCTTCTGTCTTATTTCACTATGTCCAATCCCACCAAGCTTCTGTCTTATTTCACTAGGTCCAATCCCACCAAGCTTCTGTCTTATTTCACTAGGTCCAATCCCACCAAGCTTTTGTCTTATTTCACTAGGTCCAATCCCACCAAGCTTCAGTCTTATTTCACTATGTCCAATCCCACCAAGCTTCTGTCTTATTACACTAGGTCCAATCCCACCAAGCTTCTGTCTTATTTCACTAGGTCCAATCCCACCAAGCTTCTGTCTTATTTCACTAGGTCCAATCCCACCAAGCTTCTGTCTTATTTCACTAGGTCCAATCCCACCAAGCTTCTGTCTTATTTCACTAGGTCCAATCCCACCAAGCTTTTGTCTTATTTCACTAGGTCCAATCCCACCAAGCTTTTGTCTTATTTCACTAGGTCCAATCCCACCAAGCTTCTGTCTTATTTCACTACGTCCAATCCCACCAAGCTTCAGTCTTATTTCACTAGGTCCAATCCCACCAAGCTTCTGTCTTATTTCACTAGGTCCAATCCCACCAAGCTTCAGTCTTATTTCACTAGGTCCAATCCCACCAAGCTTCTGTCTTATTACAATGCTGAAGCCAAACTTGAGTAATGTGTCAAGGAAGAGTTACTTGTAAAAGCCATCACATGTGTTGTTTGGCTACAGTGGTGAGCACTGCACTGTGTGATTACAGCGTGAACTTCTGATCATAGCTTTATCTGTGTTTGCTAATTTTCATCTTGTCATGACTGTTGTTGTTGTTATTGTTGTTGTAAGCTGTTCCTAAAGACATCACTTGACCATACATTGGAGTCCAACTGAGGTATGAAAGTTTTCCATAAAATTTATCAATATGTACAAAGATCACCATCATGTACCCTTTAAAGCCTATCTCATGGCCAAAAATGCAGTCAATTTATGACAAATAGCAAGTATTGTAAGCTTTAAATGTCTGACTTTGTGTGTTCACTCAAGCTGTGGAAAATCATAAATATGTAGCCTTGTATTTCCAGTGTTGTGTGTGTGTGACCGACGTGCAAGCTAAATTCAGATCTGCAACTTCTAGCAACTGATTCAAGGTTTGAGGAAGGATATACAATATAGCTAAGTGCAGTAAACCAAATGGCATGGGCTTTTTCATTAAGCAAAAAGGAATTATGGGAAATCTTTGGAAAAAGTGCTAAATCTATATTGGGAAATACTGTAGGTCAAGTAGCAAGCAAGTAATAAAGACCATAAAAGTCAGACTAGAAGGTTACTCACATCCTCTTATTAGGAATACACAAGAAAATCAATAAGCTGTAAGTATACAAAATTCTCTCCTGGGGAAAGTGAAAAAGTGACAAAGAATTATTCCTGAAAAAGGTAAATTTTTTATTTCTGATAATCACATTTTTATAACTTTATCAAAAACAATAAATATATATCCAAGGTATATATGAAGAGCACCTCAAAAGTAAAGGAATAAATTCTAAATACAAAACTGCCACAAATTTTAGTATTGTTCCAAAAATAGAAAAGGAATTGTCCTGTAAATCTTTAAGGAACTCTGAATAAATAATAAACTGCATTAGAAGCATTGTGCCATCCATCAAGTAAATTAACATTCACTACAAATTTCCCCATCTTTCAAGACAAAATAAAACATACAGATTTGATTTGAATCATGTCCTTTTTGCCTCTAGTAACTTCAACCATTGTTGACTGATGTTGCAACTGACAATTTTTTGTTCTGCATCATTCTTTTCAGATTTCAACTGAATTCCACTCTTAAAATTTGAACATGAATGTATGCATGACACATAAGTGTGGTGTTAGGATCTCCTGTGTCACATGATGAATGTATACATGACATGTGTGGCATCCAGGACCTCCTGTGTCACAGCCTGAATGTATGTGTGATGTGTGGTGCCCATGACCTCCTGTTATACACATCTTCTACTCAGCAACAACAAACTGTCATGAATCAAGCAGTTAGCAGGGGGAAAACAGATCACAAAGTGTCATTAATAGTTCACCTGTAATACTGGTATTGTGCACTCACAATGAACATTTTATTTTATTACGTTTCCCTTGGTGACACAAAAAACTATTCATCACTGCTATTTACAATGTCATTCTCTTCATCAGTTCACTTCATCAAAGAGATGAATGTCCTGCTGGCTCATATTTCTTTGAGACAAAATTTCAGTTTAAAAATGAATTCTTAGTTTAAATTATTCCCCCTGATTGTAACTGTTAATAGCTGAAAGTGAAAACATGTCTGCTGCACTCAATCATGGTAAAAACTGCATACCTTGATTGCACACATTGCACACAAGTTTCCAGTAGGTAAGATGTCTTTGACTAATAACACTAGTCTAGCAGTTTCCAGTAGGTAAGATATCTTTGACTAATAACACTAGTCTAGCAGTTTCCAGTAGGTAAGATGTCTTTGACTAATAACACTAGTCTAGCAGTTTCCAGTAGGTAAGAAGTCTTTGACTAATAACACTAATCTAGCAGTTTCCAGTAGGTAAGATGTCTTTGACTAATAACACTAGTCTAGCAGTTTCCAGTAGGTAAGATGTCTTTGACTAATAACACTAGTCTAGCAGTTTCCAGTAGGTAAGATGTCTTTGACTAATAACACTAGTCTAGCAGTTTCCAGTAGGTAAGATGTCTTTGACTAATAACACTAGTCTAGCAGTTTCCAGTAGGTAAGATGTCTTTGACTAATAACACTAGTCTAGCAGTTTCCAGTAGGTAAGATGTCTTTGACTAATAACACTAGTCTAGTATATATTATGGTATATTTTATGGAGAGTTGCCATATTTTAATCCAAATGAAGCGTGTCATCCTGTCTTCTGCCACCCTGATGGGAAAGTTTCCACCTACGGATGGCATAGAATGTCAATACACATATGAAGAGGAACATAAAAATTTCCACTACACCACTATTCACCACAATGTCAGAATGTCTGTCAATTTGCTTCATCCTGACAACACCTGAAAAGACAAAAGAGAATGTGAAATAAAGAAAAGGTATAGTTCAAGTGTCCTCAGTTCTTTGCTTCTGAAGTCAATCTGTTCACTGATGCCCAGTTTCAATTCGCAAGCTAATAACAAATCCAACACTAAGCAAAGCCTAATAATAATAAATCCAACACTAAACAAGGCCTAATAATAACAAATCCAACACTAAACAAAGCCTAATAATACAAATCCAACACTAAACAAAGCCTAATAATACAAATCCAACACATAAAAATGCCTAATAATAATAAATCCAACACTAAACAAAGCTCATAATAACAAATCCAACACTAAACAAAGCGCCCAATACTAACAAATCCAACATTAAACAAAGCCTAATAATAACAAATCCAACATTAAACAAAGCCTAATGCTAACAAATCCAACATTAAACAAAGCCTAATAATAACAAATCCAACACTAAACAAAGCCTAATAATACAAATCCAACACTAAACAAAGCCTAATAATACAAATCCAACACTAAACAAAGCCTAATAATAACAAATCCAACACTAAACAAAGCCTAATGCTAACAAATCCAACATTAAACAATGCCTAATAATAACAAATCCAACACTAAACAAAGCCTAATAATACAAATCCAACACTAAACAAAGCCTAATAATACAAATCCAACACATAAAAATGCCTAATAATAATAAATCCAACACTAAACAAAGCTCATAATAACAAATCCAACACTAAACAAAGCGCCCAATACTAACAAATCCAACATTAAACAAAGCCTAATAATAACAAATCCAACATTAAACAAAGCCTAATGCTAACAAATCCAACATTAAACAAAGCCTAATAATAACAAATCCAACACTAAACAAAGCCTAATAATACAAATCCAACACTAAACAAAGCCTAATAATACAAATCCAACACTAAACAAAGCCTAATAATAACAAATCCAACACTAAACAAAGCCTAATGCTAACAAATCCAACATTAAACAATGCCTAATAATAACAAATCCAACACTAAACAAAGCCTAATAATACAAATCCAACACTAAACAAAGCCTAATAATACAAATCCAACACATAAAAATGCCTAATAATAATAAATCCAACACTAAACAATGCCTAATAATAACAAATCCAACATTAAACAATGCCTAATAACAACAAATCCAACATTAAACAAAGCCTAATAATAACAAATCCAACACTAAACAAAGCCTAATAATAACAAATCCAACATTAAACAATGCCTAATAATAACAAATCCAACATTAAACAATGCCTAATAATAACAAATCCAACATTAAACAATGCCTAATAATAACAAATCCAACATTAAACAAAGCCTAATGCTAACAAATCCAACATTAAACAAAGCCTAATAATAAATCCAACACTAAACAAAGCATAATAATAACAAATCCAACACTAAACAATGCCTAATAATAACAAATCCAACATTAAACAAAGCTTAATACTAACAAATCCAACATTAAACAAAGCCTAATAATAACAAATCCAACATTAAACAAAGCCTAATGCTAACAAATCCAACACTAAACAATGCCTAATAATAACAAATCCAACACTAAACAATGCCTAATAATAATAAATCCAACACTAAACAAAGCCTAATAATAACAAATCCAGCATTAAACAATGCCTAATAATAACAAATCCAACATTAAACAAAGCCTAATAATAACAAATCCAACACTAAACAAGGCCTAATAATAACAAATCCAACACTAAACAATGCCTAATAATAACAAATCCAACACTAAACAAAGCCTAATAATAACAAATCCAACACTAAACAATGCCTAATAATAACAAATCCAACACTAAACAATGCCTAATAATAACAAATCCAACACTAAACAAAGCCTAATAATAACAAATCCAACACTAAACAATGCCTAATAATAATAAATCCAACACTAAACAAGGCCTAATAATAACAAATCCAACACTAAACAAAGCCTAATAATACAAATCCAACACTAAACAAAGCCTAATAATACAAATCCAACACATAAAAATGCCTAATAATAATAAATCCAACACTAAACAAAGCTCATAATAACAAATCCAACACTAAACAAAGCGCCCAATACTAACAAATCCAACATTAAACAAAGCCTAATAATAACAAATCCAACATTAAACAAAGCCTAATGCTAACAAATCCAACATTAAACAAAGCCTAATAATAACAAATCCAACACTAAACAAAGCCTAATAATACAAATCCAACACTAAACAAAGCCTAATAATACAAATCCAACACTAAACAAAGCCTAATAATAACAAATCCAACACTAAACAAAGCCTAATGCTAACAAATCCAACATTAAACAATGCCTAATAATAACAAATCCAACACTAAACAAAGCCTAATAATACAAATCCAACACTAAACAAAGCCTAATAATACAAATCCAACACATAAAAATGCCTAATAATAATAAATCCAACACTAAACAAAGCTCATAATAACAAATCCAACACTAAACAAAGCGCCCAATACTAACAAATCCAACATTAAACAAAGCCTAATAATAACAAATCCAACATTAAACAAAGCCTAATGCTAACAAATCCAACATTAAACAAAGCCTAATAATAACAAATCCAACATTAAACAAAGCCTAATAATAACAAATCCAACATTAAACAAAGCCTAATAATAACAAATCCAACATTAAACAATGCCTAATAATAACAAATCCAACATTAAACAAAGCCTAATAATAACAAATCCAACATTAAACAAAGCCTAATAATAACAAATCCAACATTAAACAAAGCCTAATAATAACAAATCCAACATTAAACAAAGCCTAATAATAACAAATCCAACATTAAACAAAGCCTAATAATAACAAATCCAACATTAAACAATGCCTAATAATAACAAATCCAACATTAAACAATGCCTAATAACAACAAATCCAACATTAAACAAAGCCTAATAATAACAAATCCAACACTAAACAAAGCCTAATAATAACAAATCCAACATTAAACAATGCCTAATAATAACAAATCCAACATTAAACAATGCCTAATAATAACAAATCCAACATTAAACAATGCCTAATAATAACAAATCCAACATTAAACAAAGCCTAATGCTAACAAATCCAACATTAAACAAAGCCTAATAATAAATCCAACACTAAACAAAGCATAATAATAACAAATCCAACACTAAACAATGCCTAATAATAACAAATCCAACATTAAACAAAGCTTAATACTAACAAATCCAACATTAAACAAAGCCTAATAATAACAAATCCAACATTAAACAAAGCCTAATGCTAACAAATCCAACACTAAACAATGCCTAATAATAACAAATCCAACACTAAACAATGCCTAATAATAACAAATCCAACACTAAACAAAGCCTAATAATAACAAATCCAGCATTAAACAATGCCTAATAATAACAAATCCAACATTAAACAAAGCCTAATAATAACAAATCCAACACTAAACAAGGCCTAATAATAACAAATCCAACACTAAACAATGCCTAATAATAACAAATCCAACACTAAACAAAGCCTAATAATAACAAATCCAACACTAAACAATGCCTAATAATAACAAATCCAACACTAAACAATGCCTAATAATAACAAATCCAACACTAAACAAAGCCTAATAATAACAAATCCAACACTAAACAATGCCTAATAATAACAAATCCAACACTAAACAATGCCTAATAATAACAAATCCAACACTAAACAAAGCCTAATAATAACAAATCCAACATTAAACAAAGCCTAATAATAACAAATCCAACATTATCCAACATTAAACAAAGCCTAATAATAACAAATCCAACATTAAACAAAGCCTAATGCTAACAAATCCAACACTAAACAAAGCCTAATAATAACAAATTCAACATTAAACAAAGCCTAATGCTAACAAATCCAACACTAAACAAAGCCTAATAATAACAAATCCAACACTAAACAAAGCCTAATAATAAATCCAACACTAAACAAAGCCTAATAATAACAAATCCAACACTAAACAATGCCTAATAATAACAAATCCAACATTAAACAAAGCTTAATACTAACAAATCCAACATTAAACAAAGCCTAATAATAACAAATCCAACATTAAACAAAGCCTAATAATAACAAATCCAACACTAAACAAAGCCTAATAATAACAAATCCAACATTAAACAAAGCCTAATAATAACAAATCCAACATTAAACAATGCCTAATAATAACAAATCCAACACTAAACAAAGCCTAATAATAACAAATCCAACACTAAACAAAGCCTAATAATAACAAATCCAACACTAAACAATGCCTAATAATAACAAATCCAACACTAAACAAAGCCTAATAATAACAAATCCAACATTAAACAATGCCTAATAATAACAAATCCAACATTAAACAATGCCTAATAATAACGAATCCAACATTAAACAAAGCCTAATAATAACAAATCCAACACTAAACAAGGCCTAATAATAACAAATCCAACACTAAACAATGCCTAATAATAACAAATCCAACACTAAACAAAGCCTAATAATAACAAATCCAACACTAAACAAAGCCTAATAATAACAAATCCAACACTAAACAAAGCCTAATAATAACAAATCCAACACTAAACAATGCCTAATAATACAAATCCAACACTAAACAAAGCCTAATACTGACAAATCCAACACACAAAAAAGCCAAATAATAATAAATCCAACACTAAACGAAGCCTAATAATAACAAATCCAACACTAAACAAAGCCTAATACTAACAAATCCAACATTAAACAAAGCCTAATAATAACAAATCCAACATTAAACAAAGCCTAATGCTAACAAATCCAACACTAAACAATGCCTAATAATACAAATCCAACACTAAACAATGCCTAATAATAAATCCAACACTAAACAAAGCCTAATACTGACAAATCCAACACACAAAAAAGCCAAACAATAATAAATCCAACACTAAACAAAGCCTAATAATAATAAATCCAACACTAAGCAAAGCCTAATACTGACAAATCCAACACACAAAGAAGCCAAATAATAATAAATCCAACACTAAACAAAGCCTAATACTGACAAATCCAACACACAAAAAAGCCAAATAATAACAAATCCAACACTAAACAAAGCCTAATAATAAATCCAACACTAAACAAAGCCTAATACTGACAAATCCAACACACAAAAAAGCCAAATAATAACAAATCCAACACTAAACAAAGCCTAATAATAATAAATCCAACACTAAACAAAGCCTAATACTGACAAATCCAACACACAAAAAAGCCAAATAATAACAAATCCAACACTAAACAAAGCCTAATAATAAATCCAACACTAAACAAAGCCTAATACTGACAAATCCAACACTAAACAAAGCCTAATACTAGCAAATCCAACACTAAACAATGCCTAATACTGACAAATCCAACACTAAACAATGCCTAATACTGACAAATCCAACACTAAACAATGTCTAATACTGACAAATCCAACACTAAACAATGCCTAATACTGACAAATCCAACACTAAACAATGCCTAATACTGACAAATCCAACACTAAACAAAACCTAATACTAACAAATCCAACACTAAACAATGTCTAATACTGACAAATCCAACACTAAACAAAGCCTAATAATAAATCCAACACTAAACAAAGCCTAATAATAAATCCAACACTAAACAAAGCCTAATAATAAATCCAACACTAATGACTTTACCCTGTTATAAGTTGACAATTTTGCACAATATCAAAAATCAAGATGCAAAGTGATTACATTCATGAATTTCTATTACATCTGTACAGTTGTTGAAATGGAACAGAATTCCAACAAAGAAGTTGCTTAGTGAAATGAAGATTGAAAATTGGCATAACATTATGCTTTCGGTATAATGTTACATGTATTATTTTTAAAGGATTAAACCACATCTTCAAAGAAAATGAGTATGTGGAAATTGCATATTAGGACTCCTGGTATTGTTGAAATAGTTGTTGTAGTTGTTGTAGGGTTTAATGCCATTTTTCAGCACAAGATAGGTTATACATGGCAGCCAGTATTAATGGTGGAGGAAGAACCCAGAAAACCCCTTTAAAGAACCACAGACCCACGAGAAGCTACCGGCATGCTTTCTCACATACCCACATTGGCTGAATCAGAGACGCGAACCCAAGCAGACAGAGGTGACATGGCAGTGATCAGTAATGGAGAGTGCTTTAGACCACTCAGCCACTCTGGGCCCCTTGTTGAAAAAGTAAAGGATGATCAAACTGCATGTGTTAAGTTCACGTCATTATGTAGAAAGGAAGGGTACTTTCAGTGGCCTTGTTGGGTAGACACACAAATTGTTGACAAGTAGTTTATTCTGACAAACAAGTTTATTCCTGATTGCCTAAATTGAGGTCCACAATGGTTCATCAAAGAGTTCTCTGAAATTGGAAATAAGTATGAAAAATTTAAATGTGCATACTTTTAATAAAAGCATGACTTGGGCTGGAATATAAAAAGTATGGATGCATTTTTTATTTTTTTCTCTATACAAGGAATTAGTGACATTGTTTAACATCACAGTAAAGATTTTTATTTCTAATGAAAATATTGAAGGCAGACAACAGATTTAGTAAGAGCAATGAATTCAGCAGGAAAAATGCAATCAGAATATCAAATTTCATAACAATACATCAACAAATAAGAAACTTAATAAAAATTTTATGGAAAGAATATTTAACTTTGGTTCCGTGACTGATGTATCTGAATACATTTATATAAGACACAAATCCTAGACATTTGTAAATATTTTGGAACTTAAAAATTACATAACTTTTTTCCAATGGATATATTTTTTTATAACAAACCTGTTTTGGGATGCTATTAAACAGATCTTTATAAAGAAATTAAGTGCTTGCAGTTATTTCAATATCAGAAAAATGACAGGTTGCTAATCTGGTGTTTTAAAATGTATTATTGTCATTTTGATCAGAAACATAATGATATGATTTTCAATATAAAAAGAAACATAATTTAATTTTGAAAGAAAAGGAGTGTTTTACAAGCAGTGCTATATGGTCATATAGACATTAAAAACTGCTGAATCAGCAGTTTAGCCTTAGAGGCCAGGGTCAAGGCTAATATATAGTGTCAGCATTTGGCTTTTGCCAGGTGCAAAAAGTGCAATCGCATCAGACCTGAATGCTAGGAGGGCTCAAATGCTTTTGGAGTTTATCTGAAACATAATTAAAACAGATAATTTAAAAATAAATTAGATTTTAAAACCTGTAATGTTCTATGAATAGTCCACAGAATTTCTACAGTGATATATAAATGAGATTTTTGGGGCCCCTTGTCCTGATTTCTCACCGGATCCGCATGTCCATACAACTGCTGCTGTCTGAGTGCTAGATGTTAAATCTAACAGGCGAGTCAGTTATAGTTACAGGTGCTCAATGTGAAAGTGACATGAAGAAGAAAAAATCTAAAGGGAAAAAAATCATACAGAGTGAGAAAAATACCCAAGATTACCCCCATAACCCATTCTGACATTGGCGTCCCTCTCTATCATACTATATAAAAAGAGGGTCCTATGTCAGAATTGGTCATGGGGGTAATCAAAGATATTTTTCTCACTCTGTATGATTTTTTTTTCCTTTAGATTATTTTTTTTGTCTTCACATCAAGCTCGCTTAGAGGACATGTGGTTATAATAGGTATGCCAAAAAATAAACGTGTATCTGGAGAAACGAAGTCTTTTCGTCCCACATAACAAAACCAAAACATTCACTCTGGTTCCCCTGTTAAGCACTCGGGTAACGCTCTACACAACGCCGTACAGTGATAGAGTAAGACGTAAATATCAGTGTAGACGTCCAAGATTGTAGACCTAAGGAAGCTTGAACTACTAAGTTCGGTACCTTATTATGTTTGTTCTACTGAACATTTACACTATGTCCACATAACTGTCATCTTAATCTAAAGGATATGACAAGCAACAGTTTCGTCACGAACAATACACCGACTGCATGAACGTGTATTACCTGCAATATTTTCCAAAATTAGCAAGACCAACTTTCAACGTCATTGGGCTATTGTAAACAGTAAAGAGCTGGGCCCATATTAATGATATTGTCAAATAATGTACGTGTTGATGAAGATTAGTTAAATATTCGTTTGATTCATTTCCAATTCAACATTCAGCAAATATACTAACTCAAAGAAACGACAAATTTCACAAAGAAAATATATTGCTATGATTTACCTCTGATTGCCTTCTAGTCGTCTAGACAGTTTCAAAATAAGCGCTGGAAAATTATTATTAGCGATCAGGCGCACTCAATTTGTCAGTCCAATTAATGCTAGGGAAATCAAAGTGGATAACTGAAACACACGATTGGAGCATTGTTCATATCATTCTGACTTCTATTAATAAAACAGAGTTTTAACCTTATGTAAGTTTCGAATTAGCGTTGTTATTTGACCCGAGTCACCAGACTATTTATGTACAATGTCGTAAAAACAGGCGATAGTAGCAGCAGAGAGCGAGCATAACTTTTGGCTAGGACGTCTTCTTTAAAAAAATAATAAAGCTTCATACGAAAATGAACATAATAAAAATAGCAGAAAGAAGAAAGAAAACTAATATGATTTTTCGAGATCTTCTGAATGAAATAGTTGCTGCTCAACCTACCAAAGAAGATGAAGAAATACTAGAAGGTACTGGCAAAGTTCATACTGATATAAGCTGGGGAAAAGAGAATCTCGCACCCAAACCTAAAGTAATAACAGAAAATGTTGAATTGATTAAAAAAAAAAAAATTAAAGTTGTTGTTAAAGAACTTTAAAAAAAAAAAGGTTTAGGAGAAAAATTTAATCGGAGACTGTAAAGTAGCATGTCAGACACAATGACGGATCCACCAATTGATACTGTAGCAAAATAATTTGATAACATTTGTAACAGCAAGAATTTTGTAAGTGTTAGAAATCTCAGTAAGCAGCATGGGGGGGGGGGGAATCGTACAAAGCATTAGGCGTCGACGAGGCTTCCTTCTCGTAAATATTTAATAGAAAGGTCTATTTGACAAACCAAGGCTTCCTCAAAAATTGTAAAAAAAAAAAAAAAAAAAAAAAAAAAAAAAGCGTCGATTCGGTAAATTGAGGCTTCCTCAAAGACGCCATTGTCGTTGTCCACCCCACCCCCACCCCCCGCTGCTAACGGGTTAACAATTCTTTACGATGAAATTCGCTACGATTTCACAAACAGACTAATTTGTAGGACCTCACCTTGTAGATCAATTAGATTATTAGACTGGTCAACGAGTTTGAAATGAATTCTCGTTAACGAATTATTATGACATCGCATATAAACTGGATTAGTTGGGTCCTCAATTATTAGAAATCCGGGTGGAGCTGTTAGTGCAAAAGAGTATAAAATATATCCCTGCTGAGCTTGATTTGATCGCTCGAGATTTATTTGATAGCTGCCTTCGATAACATCACATACTAAATTCAATGCTACCACCGCCGTCTGGGTCATTATTATATTGCTCACCCCCTCTGCTGCTAACGGGTTAACCGAATATTTGATCGAGTCCGATACGATATCGCGTTCGCGGATCTGATAAATTTATCGTCACAAATCCGTGTGAGATTGACTGAGCGTGACTAAAGAAATTTCTAAATCGATTATGATCCATATCACCGCCGCACCAAGTTTGCCAAATATTTCTAAGAGTATGTGTGTCAACTCCTTTAAACACACACAATAAATTGCAGTTATCTCTGATCACCTTCGGAATTTGTGTGTATCGTTGAGTGACATATATCACGTCGGTGTTTTTATGTCTGCCTCTGTAAAATATCCTAGCAGGATTCATTTGATTGTCTAACATCACATCATCATATACGACTAAGTTGTTAATACTTCCATCGATATCATCAATGCTCGGTGCTTCTTCGATATCGGTTATAAATTCAATAATACCTTCGCCGTTGATTTCTATTGCTCTCTCGTTAGCATCCTTTAACACGTTGTAACATCTCCGATCGTTTACACCCAGGGCTACTAAATACAACTTTTTCCATTTCATCCATCTCGTTATCAAATTAAGTAGCAGTTGTGTCTTGCCGCTTCCAGATGGTCCGATTATAATCATTCTGATTGAATTCGGCAACATCGCATGGTGTTTAATAGGTTCCCGTCGTCGGGTAGCTGAATAATCAATTACATTCATGTTATTATATATAAATTATGGATCTATATTGTGTGAAGTGTAAGGCGCGTACTGGCACATATGACTTGACGACGATTACAACTAAAAATAACCGATCAGCACTTTCTGGTAAGTGTGTACAATGTAGTACAAAGAAATTTAGATTTGTTTCTAAGGATTTTAAAAAAACCAAGGAGGTGATAACGCAGCCAAGCTAGCTAAACTCCCAGGAACACCATGGGCGAAGTATCCAGGAGAAAAATACCTTCCAGGATATAATTAATGTGGACCCGGAACCAGACTCGATATCAGACTCGATGATCAAAACCAACCTCGACGTGGTGAAGAACCAATAAACGCCATTGATAAGGCGTGTCATGCTCATGATGTTGCTTATAAAAGCAGCAATCTGCAACACAGACATATCGCAGATGTGAAATTGATTCACGCGTTGAATTCTATCACTGATAAATCCTTCAAAGAAAAGTTGGCTTCATGGTTAGTAAAATCGGCAATGAAAGGTAAATTGATGTTAGGTGCCGGTAATTAATAGATGTCTGAAGAGTTGTTTAAACCAATCACCACAGCAACGAAGGGGGCAATGTCAGCTACTGAGCGTGCTATATGGGGGGGATGTTCCCAAGGACGAAACATCTCTGATTGGTGAACTTGAAAAAATAGCAAGAAGATCCAAACAAGCAAAAAAATCTTTAAAAACACTTCCTGGTGATATAATAACTGCTGCAAGACAACAAGAACAACAAGAAAGACAACTTCAGGAAGAAATATAACGATTAGGCGATATTGATATTAATCCCCCACCGCCTGAACGACTTGAAGAAGTTAGGGCGCCACCTGAACCACTTGAAGAACAGCAAGGCGCTGTTGCAAGAGAAGAATATCCACCTGAAAAGATATTTACGAATGATGCATTAACTGAAATTAGAAATACCCATGACGATAATGAATTAGCTGAATTTAGCAGAACTAAATTTAAAACAAGAAAAAATTATATATATGATAAATTTAACCGGTTTATGAAAGACAGTGACACTTGGGAAACAAAAGTATATTTAGCAAAACATGGTACAAAAGTATATTTAGCAAAACATGGTGGAACTAGAATCACACGAAAGAAACATCCTGGTTTTCCTGCATTTCAAGCCTTGATAAGAGGTGTCACAAAACCACCACCAATATATACAGCAGACCCAATCCCAGGTGAAATTCAAATAATGGCAGAAGCTGATTCTGGAAAAGGTGCAACTGGTACAACTAAAGAAAAATTCGGCAAGGGATTTTCTAAATCCCGAAGAGATTCCAGTGGGATATCAGGTAGTGGTCTAATTCAATGTCCTAGTAATATTCTCAGCGATATATCACGATTAGAAAACGAGCTGGAAAAATAACTCACCGGAAATAATTAATGAAGCAGCTGATATCTGCATGCGGTTATTTCAAGGCGGTGTTATGGATATTGGTCTATATCGAGATTTCATTGATGAGTTAGTTGAAAATCTTGCTGATTATTACAGCGACTAATCTGATGACGAAGTCATTGCATTAGATTAATATCATTTAAATAAGATGATCATACACTACAACCATGACAAACCAACCAGCGTCTATGTAGTAAACTCACGGTTTCCAGTTTATAGAGCGTACTATGGTGATGATACCATTGCAGGGTTATTTGCAAGAATGGCTCCAAAAGTAGCGCCGCTAGCGAAACAATTATCAATGAAAGCCATTGATGTTATTCGTGATTAGGGTATTAGCGCTGTTGGGGATGCTGCCGGAAAAGCACTTTCCGCCGCGAAGGATAAACTAATGTCGCTAGTTCGGCTCCGAAGGAAACCACAATGGACGACTCCGTCCTTACCATCTACAGTGGAAATGCCTGAGAGTGTTAGTAGAATAATAAATAACGCAGTGGATCAGAAACTAGCGTCGCTGGTGACCAACGACCAAAGCAACAACGCAAATATGATAGCGGGAAGTGGCTTAAAAAAACCACGACCAGGTCGACGACGATGAAAATCCGTAGGATTTTACGATTTAGATCAATGAATATAGAATAAAATGTTCAAACGGTCATCTGATCCAGCGTTTGATATGGACGCCCCAGTGCGCAAGGATGATTCCGTACGCGATTATCAATACTATTCATATCATTCAGTACAACCAGATCTTCATTCAAGAACTGAACTTCAAGTTCATGATACCAGTAAATACTTTCTACCATGTGAAGCGTTCATCGAAGTAGAAGGAGAGCTTTTACGAGAAAATGATACAGCATATCCAGATGACACCCAGGTCGGTTTTGTTAATAATGGTATCATGGCGCTATTTGAAAGTGCAAGATATCTCATTGATGGAAGAGAGATTGAGTCGTTAGAACGCGAGGTTGATGTTGCCACAACAATAATAGGGCTAGCGAGATATTCTGATGATTATACAAGATCAGCAGGCCCTTTTATGATGTTTGCAAAGGATGGTAAGGATACGGCTGGAAAAATCCAATTTGTTGTAAGACTACCAAGGAATAATGCTGGTGCTGCTGATATTGATGCTGAGAATATGATTATAAACAATGATCCCAATTTCAATCTAGGAGCTGCAATACGCATGACAATGTTGAAGGGAAGGCGTAGATCATTTTCATGCGCGATTCCACTACATCATATATTTGGATTCTGCAGAAATGTCCGAAAAGTTATCTACGGGGCGAAGCATGCAGTAGCACTCGTGCGAAAGGGTACTGACCATAACTCAATTTGGAGGATTCCAGCAGATCCAGCACATCCAAATGATGATGCCGGTAAGGTCGTTTTAACAAAACTATCATTGTGGATGCCAGTGTTGACTCCAACACTAGGCACAGAAGAACGGTTACTATCATTTATGGATCAAGGAAGAAAGTCATTGTTGAGTTGGCTAACAACAGCAACAACGGATATTAAACAGGGCAACACTGATGGTATATTCACATGGAATCTGGCGTCGCGACAAGGTGTTTCAGCTCCGCGTCATATATTTATTGCGTTACAGGATATGACGCGATTAGACAATCAAACACGTAGCCATATGATATTTGATCAACTTGGGTGTAAGGAAGTCTCGCTGAGTATAAACGGACAGCAGGAACCATCCGAGGATATACAACTTGATTACGATCACAACCATATTGCGCGCGTGTATCACAGGTTGTTGTCATATATGGCGCGCGATCAAAATGTCGATACTGGTTTGCAGATATCACAACACGATTTTAGTGCTCTTTATCCGATTTATTACTTTTCGTTGGAACATTTTGATTTAACAAGACAATCCGTCTTTGATATACACTTTAGAGCCCGTGTAACCCGTCCGACAGGTCCACCAGTTGGTGGGGTATCTATTATCCTTATCCCGAATTATAGAGCGGTTGCCGTCATTCTCAGCGACAAATCAATGTTACTCGAAGGTGATGGTAGACGAATGAGAGTAATAGATGCGCCAGTGGAAAATATGTAACAATTAGATCAATCTGTTATTGTATAATGTCATACAAGGTTGTTAGTGTTACATTGACTCCTGGTCAACTCAAGAAATTGCAATCGGAATCAGCTAAAAAAAATGCGGAACCACGATAACGCTGAAACATAGTCAGATGTCTGGTGGTCATAATAAGTTGTCGGTGACGTCTCCTCAAACGAAACACTTCGATGACGCGCGCGAAGCAGAAAAAGGTGTTCAGGTTACTGTCTCTGCGAAAGCGATCAGAAACATGATAAAATCAGGCGGTATATTTCCGCTGTTAGTTGCGATTCCGGCGTTGATTTCAGCAGCGGCCCCAGCGGTGGCTAAAGCGGCGGCGTTAGGAGCCGTTGGTACCACGGTAGGAATGGCACTAAAGAAAGCAACTGGGAAGGGATATAAAAAAAAGGGAAAGGGTCTAAGACTACCAGGAACCCTGTATTCATGGTACAGCGGAAAAGGCCTGAGAATCCCAGGAACAATTTACTAGTTGAGGAGTCTTTAATTCCTATGTCCAATTTTGATTTACTCGATGCTGCTAAAAAATTGACGATTAAAAACTTCAGAGGTGTCTTTATGAAAGATCAGTTGCCGACACAACCAAACAGCGTTGAAACCGGTATTATTAATCTCGATAACAGCACCGGACCTGGTACTCACTGGGTTGCATACGCAATTGATCCACGCGTGATTGTTTATTTCGATTCATATGGGTTAGCGCCGCCGAAGGAATTTATGCGTTATATAAACCGCTTAAACACACCTCGTTGGTATTCCACGCTACCAACGCAACAAATGAATGACCCACCAATATGCGGCAGCGAAGTATTGAATGTCCTTGACGCTATTTCAACATCTGGAAAACCACCACATGTTGTCGTAAATGAATACACTAGTAATCGCTTTTTAGAGAGAGATTATATAAAATAACATGATTGATATTTGGGGGAGATCTTTATCAGCGCTGAAGAAACCCGTTGGCACTGCAACCGGTGCTAAAAAAAAAAATAATCGAAGATGAAATAGCTGAGACATTGAATATAGCAAGTGTTGATCCCAATGAAATAGTTGTATTCCAAGATCGTCAGGGTAAATTGAAAACTAGTAATATTTCTCTGGATGATATTTTAGTTAAACAAAGCGGCGCAACCAAGAACGCCGTTGCGTTATTTTTCGATCAGGGTAAACTCAAACCGGGTGTACTCATTTCAACTATTGTGGATAGAATTAACAATATTGACAAGTCGTTATTAGATTTCCTTGGAAATCCACCGGTGACAACACCGAAGCTCACAACGATAAAAGATTCTATATTGGAACTGGCAACACTTCAAAGCAAATATGTAGATCACGTTGAAAAGTTTACATCATTTCGTAAAAATATCATCGAGAAATTTTTTACAACCACGCTGGATAAACTCGACACAAAACTTTCTGATATGAAAAAATCCATCGAAGAAATGAAAAACACCATCGAAGCAATCAAGGATGATGCAACGAGGATGATAGAAATTGTTGAAAAAACAAAAATCCCTCATGCGAAAACCAACAACGTAGTATACACGATTCAATACGGATCATTTGCGTGGACACCTACAAACAACAAATTAGATATCACTGCAACCGTCAAAGGTATTTATCGATTAACACTAGTGACGCAGACTCAATTTAATATATCATCGTCGAGTTCATCTGGGGTCAACAATACAATATCAACGATCATCGACAAGGATACAACTGAAAAGTTAGCGATAGCATCCACTGGTAAGAATTTGGTTAGGGTTTCAGTAACATGGTATGTGGAATTCGTAGCGGATTTGAGTAAACAACTAAATTGAAATCGTAAACTGATTTGGAAATAAAATGTCGTCATCAACGGTACCTTCAGTATCTTAATACCACTATGATCAAGTCAGAGAATTTTCAACAAAACTCAAAACTCTTTCTGAGGAGTACCGAACAAAAATGAAAAACTACCGGCGAAGAATCACTGCCATCGATGTAGCTGTGTACATGCTGTCTGGTGTAGTTGCCAGCGCTGGTATTACTATCTCATCAGTCACAATGACCGCTCCGGCTGTTATTACGGTTTGTATAGCTGCGGTGTCAACCATCGCGGGAATAGCCAACGCGATAGCAAAAAAAATATCATCGTGTTCTCAACAAAAACTACACGATTACACTGTTAGATATGCTGCGGTATTTCATGCACATTCGCAATTATCTAAGTTGATTTCATCGTCGATCGACGAGACGACAATAACCGAGGATGAGTTTTCGAGAATAGTTCAGTTGTACGAGTCAACTATGTTAGAAGTGGAGCGCGACAATAATAATAGCAATGACAACACCGCAAGAACTACTTCAACGAATAGTAGAAAATACCGAACCGGTGAAAACCAGCATGATCTCAATAACCTCAACCAATCCCGAATTCAGTGTTAATTTCCCTACTCCGATTCCCGTGAAGGAGATAGCGCTAGCAAAACTACGAGTGTATCACATTTGGCCTAATATCAGATCGGTAGCATATTGGTGGTCAACAACCGAATAATTCTTTGGTGTTTGCGAGTAAGAATAAAGAAGACGGAACTCCAGACTGGAACGTTGTTTCGCTGCCATCTGGGTCATACCAAATCGAACAAATCAATGCTGAATTTCAGCGTAGAATAAAATCCATTACTGGAACAGAATCAAAAATCGCTATAACGGTTCACGAGCCGACACTATCATCTGCCATTGAAATAAACTCGCCCGGGTATGTCGTAGATATTTATCAGAGTTCGATAAGAACAATACTGGGAAGGCCTGAAATCCCACCTCGGACAGCTTATCAAATACCCGAACCACAAAAATCTGATTATATCACCGACAGAATAAAACCCGATAATCCAATAAAAAGTTATGACGAATACAATAAATTGAAATTTTTCACTGAAATGATAGACGATCGCGCTAATAGATATTATCAAACTCGACAAGATGAAATCGTTAAAAATTTCACAGCGATGACTAATGATTTTGCGTTGCTGCTAGTATCTCTTGAGTCTGGTACTCTCATTCGAGATGAATTTATCAGTGTTGTAGAAACATGTAATAAAATCATCGACGACATGGAAACATATAATTTAAAAATTATTCAAGAGGTATTAGGTGACGATAATCCTAAAAGAAGAACAGAATTTGCAACGAAGTATAATATACACATGTATAATATACACATAGAATATATTCCTCATTTCAAGATTCCAGGACATAATGTCCCAGTGATAAAAGAATCTCTTAGATACGCAATCGATGAAGGTTTCAAAAAAATCAATGACGCATGGAAGAAATCGCAACAATCACAAACAACAATAATCCTTAAATATAATAATGACCCAGACGGCGGTGGTAGGCATATCGCTCCTCAAAATGTGAATATATCCTCGGTGATAGCATTGAATTTAGTATGTGATGTTATCGAAGGCAGCTATCAAATAAATCTCGAGCGATCAAATCAAGCTCAGCAGGGATATATTTTATACTCTTTTGCACTAACAGCTCCACCCGGATTTCTAATAATTGAGGACCCAACTAATCCAGTTTATATGCGATGTAATAATAATTTGATAACGAGAATTAATTTCAAACTCGTTGACCAGTCTATTGATCTACAAGGTGAGGTCCTACAAATTAGTCTGTTTGTGAAATCGTAGCGATTTTCATCGTAAAGAATTGTTAACCCGTTAGCAGCAGGGGGGGGGGGACAACGACAATGGCGTCTTTGAGGAAGCTTCAATTTACCGAATCGACGCTTTTTTTTAACGATTGTTGAGGAAGCCTTGGTTTGTCAAATAGACCCTTCTATTCAATATTTACGAGAAGGAAACCTCGTCGACGCCTAATGCTTTTTACGATCCCCCCCTCTGCTGCTCAGTATTTAAATTGAAAACCAGAGAGTACAAACAAATGCTAAAACCTGAATCAACGAAAAGAAAAAGGTTTTAGATTGATCGAATCCGTTACCAACGATCACAGATGATTTTTCTTGGTGTACTTGGAATGAAATCTCCACAAATCAAGAAACCTATCAAAGACTTTGATTTAATTAGAAAATACTGTCAGCCTGATGATTGTTGCGAAGAACAGAAAAAATAGAAGATTTAATGCCAAAAATATTAACCAAGCTCAGCAAATAAAATATTGACCTGATCTAAGAGCGAGCGCGTGGAGCAAAAAACATGAAGGCAATTGAATAATACGAGTACACATAACTTAGTGACTTGGCAAATAAGACAAGAAAAGGTAAATGATAAAAATAAATCATAATCTTAACAAAAGATTTAATAAACGTCAAATATTTCTAAATTTGACATGGATTATCCTGATAACAAAAAGCTCTACTTGAAGTTGTAGACAATGCAAAAGATGTTGAACGAATGTTTAGAGCACACGCTAATGCGCTATTACCGCTTCTTGATCATAATCTTACTTTGATACAATGATTGTGAACACATCGTTAAAAGTAATTGAGGAACTTTATTTACTGATTGATGATTACAAATAAAAAATATGGATGAAACTACCGACCTAACATTTCATGATTAGATCAAAACATACTATGATATTCAGCAGCAAAGAGGGTGGATAGACCGAAACTATTTCAAGCAAACCGAAAACAATTCAGGCAGACAAAAAAAAGAGAAATGGTTTCGGTTTGTCACGCTACAGACCCAGCACCGATGTAGCTGCGGAGACGAATTGTTATGGTAAAACTCTTTACGATGAAAGTCTTAAGACTTGATAGAACTAATTTGTAAAACCTCACCTTGTAAATCAATAAAATTATTGGATTGGTCGGTGAGTTTGAAATTAATTCTCGTTAACGAATCATTATGACATCGCATATAGAATGGATTAGTTGGATCCTCAATGATTAAAAACCCTGGAGTAGCTGTTGATGCAAATGAATATAAAATATATCCTTGTTGGGCTTGATTTGATCTTTGGAGATTTATTTGATAACTTCCTTCGATAACATCACATACTAAATTCAATGCGATCACCGAGGATATATTGACGTTTTGAGGAGCGATATGTCGCCCGCCTCCGTCTGGGTCATTATTATACTTGAGGATTCTTGTTGTTTGTGGTTGTGCTATTTTCTTCCATGTATCGTGAATCCTTTTAAAACCATCATCGATGATGTCACTGAGAGATTTTTTCCATCTCTGGGACGTTTTATCCTGGTACTTTAAAATTTAACAACTCTTCTATTGTTAAATTATATGCGGATAGAAACTTTTGTTTTTCTCCTTCTCGCCCGTCAATAGATTCATCAAATGATTTTATAAAACATTCATTTAATTGTTTCATTTCTTTCATATCAGTGTTCATATCTTTTATTAAGTCTATGATTCTATCACTTTGAACCCGTTACATCCAAAAGATATTTTTGAAAACTTTGCTGTAGTCTCTCTCTCTCTCTATTAGATTCGATATATTCATTAATAGTTTTAAATATCGGATTAATATGCTTATCTAATAGAATCGTTTGTGTACTTATTTTATCATTGTGTTCAAATTCGAAATGCAACCCAGAGAAACCCTTCCTATAGAAATCAAAATATATTTTCTTTACTTCTGTTATATCTCCCCCACCTAGAAGATAAAAAATTATATCTTTATCTTTTTTATTAATCTCATCTGTGGTAAAATCAGATTTTTTCGGTTCAGGTGTAGGTGTTTTTTCAGGCCATCCTAATATAGTTCTGATTGAACTCTGACAGATTTCTACGACATATCCGGGTGAGTTTATCTCAATGGCAGATGATAACGTCGGCTCATGAACTGTTATAGCGATTTTCGATTCTTTTCCAGTAATGGATTTTATTCTGTGTTGTAATTCATTATTGATCTGTTCAATCTGGAAGGACCCAGATGGTAACGAAACAACGTTCCAGTATGGAGTACCATTGGGTTTATTCTTACTCGCAAACACCAGGGAATTATTCGGTTGTTGACCACCGAAAGGTGCTGATATGATATTTGGCCAACTGTGGTATACTCGTAATTTTGCTAGTGCTATCTCCTTCGCCGGAATCGTAGTAGGGAAATTCACACTGAATTCAGGATTGGTTGAGGTTATTGAGATCATGCTGGTTTTCACCGGTGTGGTATTTTCTGCTATTCGTTGAAGTAGTTCTTGCGATGTCGCCATTGTTATTATATTCGTGTTGTTTTTCTAATTTTGACATTGCGGAATCATAAACACGTACCATCGCTGAGAACTCACTATCGGATATTAATGTGTCATCGAGTGACAACGATATCATCGAGGATAATTGGGAGTATGCGGTTGACACAACATGGAATTTAACTACGTAATCTTGCAGTTTACGCTGGGTGCATGATGATATTTTTTTGGTTATTATTGGAATAATTCCAGCGATTGTTGTCGCCGCTGATATACAAATTGAAACAGCTATCGGGGAAACCATTGTCACCGAGGAGAGTCTAATACCAGCTCCGGTGATTACACCTGATACCGAGTACACAGTAACATCAACTGCGGTGATTCTTCGTCGGTATTTTTTTATTTTTACTTGATACTCCTCAGTGAGTGTTTTGAGTTTAGTTTGAAATTCTCTGACCTGATCATAGCGATATTGCTGTGACGTTGCCAATGATGACATTTTATTTATTACAACATAATTCAGTTTAGTTGTTTACTTAAATCCGCTACAAATTCAACATACCATGTTACTGAAACCCTAGCCAAATTATTATCAGTGGATGCTATTGTGAATTGTTCAATTGTTCCCTTGTCGATGATCGTTGATATCATATTGTTGACCCCAGATAAACTCGTTGATGAAATATTAAATTGCGTCGTTGATAATAGTGTTAATCGATAAATACCCTTGACGGTCGCGGTGATATCTAATTTGTTGTTTGTAGGTGTAGACACAAATGATCCGTGTTTGATTGTATATACCGAGTTTATATTTTTCTCATGAGGGATTTTTACTTTTTCAAGTACTTGTATCATCCTCGGCAGATCATCTATGATGACATCGCTGGTTGTTTTGATATCAGCGTTGATAGCTTCTATTCGCTGATTAATCGCGTGTATTTCATTGCTGGTTTCTTTAAGATCATCGATGGATTTTCTAATATCCGGGAGTTTTATATCGAGTTTATCCAATGTGGTGACAAAGAATTTCTCAATAAGATTGTTACGAAAAGATGAAAATTTCTCGACATGATCTGCATACCTAGATTGTAGTGTTGTTAATTCTAACATAGCCGTTTTTATCTCTGTTAGCTTCGGTGTGGTCACCGGTGGGTTTCCAAAGAAATTTAACATGGGTTTGTCAATATTGTTAATTATACTTCTTTGTAATTCAGAAAACCGATTAAATTTAGTTATATGGTCGTCATATTCATCGCGTAGTATTTTAAATAATTCTATCGTTGATGAATAATTATCACCGAGCGCTGCTAATTTATTTGTGAGCGTCGAAACAAATACACCCGGTTTGAGTTTACCCTGATCAGAAAACAACGCGATAGTATCTTCTACTGCGTCGTGTCGTTTAACTAAAATATCATCCAGGAAAACATTATTCGTTTTCACTTTACCCTGACGATTACTCGTTTTGAACTTACCCTGACGATCTTGAAATACGACTATTTCATTGGGATCAACACTTGCTAAGTTCAACATCTCGGATATTTCATCTTCTATTATTTTTTTACATCACCGGTTGCAGATATTGCCCCGGTTGGTTTGTTTCAGGCTTGATAAAAAATCTCCCCCAAATATCAATCATGTTATTTTATATAAGATCTCTCTAAAAAGCGATTACTCGTATATTCGTGTACGGTTACATGTGGTGGTTTTCCCGATGATGAAATAGCGTTGAGGACATTCAATACTTCTATGCCGCATATTGGTTGGTCATTCATTTTCTGTGTTGGTAGCGTAGAATACCAGATAGTTTTTAAGTGGTTTATATAACGCGTAAATTCTTTAGGTGGCGCTAACCCATACGAATCGAAATAAACAATTGAACGCGGATCAATCGCGTATGCAACCCAGTGAGTTCCAGGTCCACTGCTGTTATCGAGATTAATAATACTGGTTTCAATGCTGTTTGGTTGTTGTGGTAATTGATCTTTCATAAAGACACCTCTAAAGGTTTTTATCGCTAGTTTTTTAGCAGCATCGAGTAAATCAAAATTTGACATGGGAACTATTGTTAGTAAACTGTTCCCAGTCTCAGGCCGTTTCCACTGTACCATGAATACGGAGTTCCTGGTAGTCTTAGACCCTTTCCTGGTCGTTTCTTTTTTTTGTATCCCTGTCCGGTAGCTTTCTTTAGTGCCATCCCTGCCGCTGTACCAACGGCTCCTAACGCGGAGGCTTTTGCTACCGCTAGGGCCACTGCTGAAATTAATGCTGGAATCGCAGCTAACAACGGGAATATACCAACTGATTTTATCATGTTCTTAATCGCAGCTGCAGAAAGCGTGATCTGAACACCCTTTTTATCTTTGTTTGCATTATTTAAGTGTTTTATCTGACGAGTTGTCAATGATAGTTTATTCTGACCGCCAGACATCTGATTGTGCTTCAGCGATATAAGTGGTTCCACATTTTTTCGCTGATTCCGATTGCAACTTCTTGAGTTGACCAGGAGTCAACATAACACTAACAACACTGTATGACATTATATTAATAACAGATTGATCTAATTGCTACATTACATGTTTTTGAAAATATTACATATTTTTGAAAATATTACATATTTTTGAAAATATTACATATTTTCCACTGGTGCATCAACTACTTTCATTCGTCCACCAACACCTTCGAGTAGCATTGATTTGTCACTGAGAATTACAGCAACAGCTTTGTAACCACCAGCAGGAGTACCGGTTACACGAGCTCGAAAGTATATATCAACGACGGATTGTCTGGCTAAGTCAAGATGTTCCAATGAAAAGTAGTAGATGGGATATAGGTTTTTAAAATCCCATTGTGATATTTGCAGACCGGTATCTACATTATTATCGCGTCCCATAAATGATAGCAAACAATGATACACGCGTGCTATTTGGCTTCGTTCGTAATTAAGTAAAATATCCTCGGTTGGTTCTTGTTGGCCGTTTACACTCCATTAACATTAAATTTATCAAATATCATATGGAAGTGTAATTGTGAACCCAATCGCGCCTTATCCTGTAACCCAATAAATATATGCCGCCGCGCAAAAACACCTTGTTTTGATGCCAGTTGCCAAGTAAATGTACCATTAATAGTACTATCCATGGTATCCGTGGTAGTTGTTAGCCAACTTAGTAATGATTTGCCGCCTGTACTCATAAATGATAGTAATTTTTGCTCTACGGTGATTGATGGAGTCATTACTGGTATACACATTGTTAGTTTTGTCATATTCACCTTGCCACGGTCATTATCCGGATTTGCAGGATCTGCTGCAATCCTCCAGATTGCATCATTGTCATCCCTTTTCGCACTAAGGCTACTGTATGCTTCGCTCTATAGATAACTTTTCTAACATTTCTGCAGAATCCAAATATATGATGTAGTGGAATCGCGCATGAGAATAATCTACGCGTTCCGTGCAACATTAATATACGTGTTGCAGCTCCTAGGTTGTAATAAGGATCACTATTTATAATCATATTTTCGATATCAGCATTAGAAGCACCAGCCTGATTCTTTGGTTTTCTTATAATATATGGAGTCGGTCCAGCGCAATCATGAATATCTTTAGCAAACATCATAGCTGGACCCGCCGATCTTGTATAATCTTCGGAGTATCTTGCTAACCCCACTATTGTTGTGGCAACATCAACATCATGTTCTATAGACTCGATTTCTCTGTTATCAATCATGTATCTGGCGCTGTTAAATAGCGCCATGATACCATTATTGACAAAGCCTACTTTGGTACCAAGTGGATATGGGGCTGGTACAGCAGGAGTACTAGCAGCTGTTACAATTTCTCCTTTTACTTCGATAAACGCTTCAGAGGGTAGAAAACATTTGCTGGTATCCTGGACTTGAAGTTCGATTCTTAATCGACTATTTGGTTGTATTGCATTATAGGAAAAATACTGATAATTAAGTAGAGAATCATTCTTGGGCACTGGGGCATCTAAATCGAACGCTGTATCAGGAGCCGATTTGAACATATTATTATATATTTCTTGATCTAAATCGTGATCTCGCTCGCGATTTCAGGCCACTTTCCGCTATCATATTTGCAGTAATATTTCCCTGAGTGTCATATCCATCATTTATCCGTGATGCTGTATTCTGCTCCACTGCATTGTTTATTATTTTACTAATACTTGCAGGCATAATTTCCGTAGATGGTAGTGGTCCCAGTGACTTCGTCATTGGTTTCCTTCGCTACCGAACTAACGCTACTAGTATTTTTTAGCCGCGGAAAATGCCCTCCCGGCAACATCACCAATAACGCTAATACCCTTATCACGAATAACATCAATAGCTTTCATTGATAATTGTTTTGCGATTGGTGCTTTTTTTGGAGCCATTCTTGCAAATCACCCTGCAATGGTATTACCGAGACCATCTCCATAGTACGCTCTATAAAAGGCAATCATGTGTTTACTACATAGGCCATAGTTGGTTTTCTGTGGTTGTAGTGTATGATCATCTTAGTTAAATGCTATTTATCTAATCGTAAAAATCCTACGGCTTTTCAACGAAGTCATCAAATTAATCACTATGGTAACCGTAAAAATCCGTAGGATTTTTGGCTAGCTCATCAATAAACTCTCGATATATATCAATATCCATGATATCACTCTCAAATAGTCGTCTGCAGATATCAGCTGCCTCATTAATTACTTCCGGTGAGTTATTTCCAGCTCGTTTCCCTCCTACGAGAACTTCTAATCGTGATATATCCGAGAGAATACTATTAGGACAACGAATTATACCACTACCTGGAAAACACCTTTGATATCCACTCTGAGAAAATCCATTCCCACTACTATAACCTGTTGCACCCTGTGCATCATCATATTCGTCTCGATCATATAGTGGTTGACCACTATTTATTTTTTCTATTTTATTCAAATACGAATTATTATCATCTCTTGAGATTCTAATTCTATCGTGTTTTGCCAAATATATTTTTTTCCATATGTCAAAGTCTTTTATAGAATTTTCAAATCCATCGTTTATATATTTGTCCCTTGTATTCTTTGGAAATGAATGAACAGCAAATTTAGCTAATTCATCATCCGTGTAATCTTTAATTTATTTTTTTTATCACTTCTTTCGGAAATATTTCTTCAGGTAGATATATTCTCACCCCCACCCCCATTTCGAAATTTCTTCTTTTTTCTTTAATAATATCACCCTGTTGTTGTTCAATATCACCCTGTTGTTGTTCTCCTTCAATATCACCTTGTTGTTCCTGAAGTCGTGCAGTAGCTAATACATCAAAAGGAAGTGTTTTTAAGGACTTTTGTGTCTGTTCAGTTTCCATTGCTATTTTTTGAAGTATTGGAAGAAGGGCTGGTCTTTCTTTCTCTCGTTGTTCCTCGGGAATATCTCCCCACATGGCTTTTTCAGTGGTTGATACGACTTTTCCCGTTGCTGTAGTAATGGGTTTGAATAGCTGTTGAGTGTCTGTCGTAAAGTCGGTTTGAAGGTCCTGTCTCGTTTGGAACATATTTCGAACGGAATCACGAACTGGAATAAATTTCTTAACCCACCATAAAAATATAATATACGATCTAAATTGTAAGTGAAAAATCCGTAGATTGCTTCACCCACCCCAATTCACTACATTTCTTCCGCATAGTGACAAACCATTGACAAAGTCACCATTGCTTAAATTACCGTGCAAAAATAATCGTCTATAGAATTTTGTTCTAGTTGAGTAAGCGCATACCTGTCTATTGTATACTTACAAACAGGTATGGGTATTATACACGTCAATCCATGGAGACGATCGAAGGAAAATTCTCAGTTTGTCGGATAATCGTTTTCATTGTTTTGATCTTCGAATTAATTGTGCGCTTGATTGCATATTGCTGCTTCAATTCTTTTCTTATTTTTTCGATGACAGTGAATAAGGGACGAATTTGTTTATGTCATTTTCATATGCGAATGAGTCATAAATCGCGTGTTGAATTCGCTTGATAAAAGAGCACGATTTTGGCAGCACGTATTTATTACTTCGAGCATTATCTTTAATATCTTGAAAATGATCACAATTTAATTTATCTGACTATTGAATTACTTGACTTTTCAAATTTAAAATTTCGGTTATAATCTCATTGATATTTTCGGAATTCATTTATATAATATATTTCTGATATATTTCATTTTCAAAAACAAAAAAAATTGGGGTCAGTTTTGACATGTTTTTTTTTCTGAACTCCGTTCGCATTAAGGTGTATTCACATCTTATTGCGCCTAGATATATATATGAAAAACCCCATTTGGAACCCCTCAGGTGTTATTCACATCGGAGAGACCCAGAGGTTACATATATAAGACAACACATCACCATTTGGAACCCTCAGGTGTTATTCACATCTGACCTGGCTCAGAGGTACCACGAAACATAGTCTCCAAGAGGAGATCTAACTCGCCAAATAGCGGATTAGAACTCCAAGAAGGTATATTTCGTGAATGGACGTCACATTTACATATATACATATATACATATTTGATATATAGGACAGCACAGCCTTTTTCAACTCCCAGTTCGAGTGCTATGGCGAGTTTGTAAGGCACACATATATACAATGACATGGTTATGGTATTTACAATGAATGATACATGAAATATAACAATGGATTATAGGATGACAATGGTATGAAGGTATGACGGGGGCGATTCTACATTCAATCTGAAACCAAACATAAACCCCACAAACTCAACCCGGTTTGAATGCAAAAACACATTCAAACAGCGTGTGACGGTGTGTGATATATGGTTGTTTCAGTTTGAGTTTCGAATGGCTTAAAGCCCCAATACTATAGGAGATAGCATGATATATAAGTTAACTAATACATGAAAACCAATGACAGAGGTGTGCGATTTTTATTCTTTCGTGTACTTGATTATGATTATTGACAGCATTTAAAGAAAACCGAATACTTAAAAAAAAACTAAAAAAAATGAATTTAATTGTTGTAATACCACGTATTTGATTCGTTTTCTCACAAAACAAATACTTAATTATTTCCATTAAGATCCGGGGCAGTTAAACAACAGAAAAAAAAGCCATTCAGTCATCGAAAAATCCCATTGAGATCCGTAACTCATATCTCCGTTTAAAAACTACACACACAAGCGCACATGAGTTATTGCCCTTGGTGAGACACAAAAAAATAAATGAATGGGGATTAACAGTAAAAGAGAGCGGATCAACAATTCAAAATGTGGCCGCGTTAGAACGGTTACTAAAATTCCCAATATCAGTAGAGACAGTAACAGGCGAGATATTATATGAACCGAAATATAAATCAAGAGGATCTCCAATCAAATTATTGACCATAATGCACACGCTTGGACACCTGCGGTAACAATATTTCCGCGGGATAGAAGAATGAAATATCCACCCGTGGAGTTCTCCGGAGAAGAACACTCTGGGGGAAATTTATTTGATTTTATTTACGAGTCGAGTAAAAAGGATCCTGTGTCAGTGTGGTTATTTCAGAGTTTTGAAGATGAAGAGGGTAAATTCGATCATTTTGTAAATCCCAATGGCGACTTATATCGTACTGAAGCCCTACACAACGAGATGAAAAAACTAGCTAGTGGTTTTTCAATGGAACACGACGAACAATTACTAACAAACTGTTTTACAATTCCGTCAGTTGCAGCTCATTTCACGAGAAAGAGAAATCTATGGAAACCAACACGCGCAGAATTTCTCTCAGATAGTTGTGTTGATTATGGCCATGGTGGATTATGGAATATAAAATACGACCCTGAAAGTATTATTTCGGTTGATATGATTGCGTGTTATCCAGGGAGTTTTCTTGGGTACGGAGAGTGATCTGAGTAATTCAAAAGATTTGGACATCCCACACATGAGATGACTCGTGTTGCTATTAATAGACCACTGCCTGATTTTGATGTCACCGGATTCGCACGTGTGATATCATTTGAATTGGCTAAAGGACTTCATCCGTGTTGTTATGTTTGGTTTGGTAGACACATCTCTGAAAAACACTGGATGCCAAGTGTTATTACGGTATATGATTGATTCTAAAATACTGATATTGCTGATTGTCAGTGAAGCAATTATATCATATCGAGCGCAGTCTGAAGTCTGATTACCACAACCCGATAGGCTAGATAGTATAATCAGCGAAAACAAAAAATAATTCCCCGATCTCGACGAAGAATATATCGTGAAATGGCCCAAGGAAATCTTTGAAGTTAGAAATAAACACGCAAAAGATCTCGGTAGAAGAATAATTGGTACGTTCACACAAGGTGGAAAATACGACCATAAACGACATTCTTCGCGGTTGATTATAGATGATGCTGAATACGATTTTATAATCGCAGATGTAACATCTAAGGGTATATATGTAAATCGTAAAGACACTTTCTTGTCCGATGGAACCAAATTTGGTACAATTGTTACTTATAACGACGGAGAAAATCCTCAATATACTTACTTAAGGGCGTCTATGCTGGCTTATACTTCTATTAATTTACTTTCGATGATAAATAGCTTTCCTGACTCTGCATTTAGAGTCGCCACTGATTCATTTTATATAAACGTAAAATATAGCGAAGCAGTGTCTGAATTAGTGAATTCAGACGAGAGTTGAGGATCATGGAGAATTAAAAAAGAAATACTGCGTGATTACTCCAAATCAGCAGAAGTTACGATTGAAAACAATTATTTGAAAAATAATCAGATATCAGAACTATCTAATGCATCGTCGTGTTCCGATCCAATATGTAGATATAAAACCAGTTACTTAAACGGCTGTGGTGGGTCAGGTAAGACGAATCGTGCGATTGAATTATTTCGAGGGAAGTCAAAAATGATTGTGCTGACACCAACACACAGACTTGCAAGAGAGATGAAACAACGAGGAATTAATGCTTGCACTTATCACAATTTCTTTCGAAGGAAAGGTGACAAATGAACTCCTGATCGAATGGGTGAAAAATATATTCCTGAAATCATGATTTGGGATGAGATATGCACGGTGTCGTTAGATGTATTACAAAGGTTTCTCGATTGGTTATTGCTAACGAATACAAAAGTGATAATGTGTGACGATGATGGTCAACCAACACCATTTGTCTGTTTGTCTCCACATAATTGGCTAAAAAATTTTGCAGACTATTATGAAGAAACTAGTACTGATCATAGATCACTTGATAATGAATTATGCGAGTTCAAGAAACTAATCAGATTACAACCAAATAGAATCCAGTGTGAAATGGCACGTGAACTAACGTGGAGACCAAACGATTTGATAGTGGCAAGTAGCAAGATAGTCAGAGACACACTTCAGATGAAGTTATTTAACACGCATAAAAAATTGCAGTACTTCCAGTGCTGCTGTGTTATAGACATAAGGATACAAGAGGACAAAATATTGAAGTTGATAGTCCAGGCCTGACAGAGAAGCAGATTTTAGTGTTAAGTGATATTGTGTTGGTTGATATCAGTGTTGTCGAAGATGCATTGCGTGCTGATAAATCCCCATGGAAGCTAGGATACGCAGCGACGATACATTCTTCGTAGGGGTTGACTATATCCGATACAATTGTTTGGATCATAGAAAATCACATCGAGTGGTCGAATTTAGTTTATCTTGCGGTGTCCAGAGAACTAAGAATAAATCAACTTCGAAGAGTTGTTTTAGACTATAATGACACTTCAATAAGTGATAATGTCAGCGATGATCTAATCAGAAAAAAAAGCTCTCTGGTTATAAAGAGCAGGATAAAAAAAATAACAGAAAATTTGACATTGATGCCGAATTTATAATCACACTAAAATAACAACAGAATAATCACTGCGCGAGTTGCAATTGTATAATGCGTTGGTGCTGGTCGGAAAAAGACCCCTGCCAATTTACCGTAGACAGAAAAAAATAGCAGTATTGGTCATACCAGAGATAATGTGATGCTGACTTGTCTTGAGTGCAACAGACGCAGAGGCGGTAGTTAAGACTACGCGGCGGTAATTGAGTACCCTCGGGTATCACTTGTAGTTCTTCACGAGTAAATCCTCGCTGAGGAGCAGCTGAATCCAATCTATAGATTGCTGGTCTACCCGGTTGTTTTGAAAAATCACTTTACTGTTTTACAGGTATATACTTTTTTTAATCATTTTGTTAGGTTTTATGTTGATTGTTCGAGTAATCTCATTATTTAGCGCGGTAATTACGCTTGGTAATCTCTTGTCCCATTCACGAGATCGTTTATCCTGAATAAACTCCTTCGCGTATTGATATCCAAATAACCACTCAGCAAGTGTCCGATTAAATCGTTCAACATTTGCCTGATCGCGATGTAACGCAGTATGTCCTCGTCTGATGGTGACATTGTGATGCTTTATTGTTGATAACACTGCACCCTGAAATTCCTTGCCAGGATCAACTTGTAATAGATTTGGCCAATGCAGAGGACCACGTCGATAAATCCTTTGAAACGCAGAAGCTACTTCAGTTAATGATTTTGTCTTTGGCGGTTCTGCTTATTTGTATCGACTCTCAACATCAACTACGGTTAGCGCATACTTGTAAAAGCCATCATGTAGCAGAAATAATATATCAGCCTGATGAAATTCATTACGTAGGTGCGCTGACATCGAAATGCGAATAGTTAATTTGTTTAGGCGGTGGTACATAAATTTGCCATATCGCCTGTTTGGATAACCAATCCGCTGCTGTAGTATTTTTCACCTTTGCGGCGCTAGAAAGTTTACTGGTTGCTGATTTACCCCTCCAGTATCCTCTTGGAGAATAATAGATTCCATGATGTTATTAATTACCCTCACCCAACATCAATTTACTTTTTCATCGCCGATTTTATCAACCATGAAGCCAATTTTTCTTTGAAGGATTTATCAGTGATAGAATTCAACGCATGAATTAATTTCACATCTGCGATATGTCTATGTTGCAGATTGCTGCTTTCATAAGCAACATCATGAGCATGACACGCCTTATCAATAGCGTTTATTGGGTTTTCACCGGGTCGGGGGTGGTTTTGGTCATCGAGTCGGATATCGAGTCTGGTCCCAGGTCCACAATAACTATACCCTGGAAGATGTTTTTCTCCTGGATATTTTGCCCATGGTCTTCCTGGGAGTTTTACTAATTTGTTTTTTTTTAAATCATCTGCAGATTTCATAGAAACAAATCTATATGTTTTTGTACCACATTGTATACACTTACTAGTATATGCAGATCTGTCAATAGACCATGATATATTACTTCACCGTCTCCATCATGTATTTGGCATTCAGAATATAGCCTTACAGTGGTTCAAGTCCTACTTAGTCAACAGGACTGAAATTATATCTGCAAATGGAATACACTCCAGCCCAGTTGATGTCTGTTGTGGTGTTCTACAGGGATCTGTTCTTGGACCTGTTCTCTTCATTCTGTATACTCAGCCGCTCTCAAGTGTCATAGATCATCACCCAGTGACGCACCAATTGTACGCTGATGACACCCAAATATACAAGTCTAACCACCCAACTGAAGTTGATGCTACCATCCATGGAGTAGAGAAGTGCATTTCGGATATGAAATCATGGATGACATGTAACAAGCTGCAGATGAATGATGATAAAACTGAGGCTATTCTGATCACAACACAAAGACTTTCTCATTCTGATCGACTACATCAGACAATAAATATCAGCAACACCAACATTAAGTTTTCACAGTCAGTACTCAATCTATGCATTACTCTAGACAGTACTCTCACATTGCATCAACATGTCATCAACATCTGCAGGGCTGCATATCTTGAATTGAGACGCATCAGTTCCATTTGTAAATATCTTTCAGTTGATGCCACAAAAACACTTGTGTTTTGATTAGTACTTTCAAGACTGGACTATTGTAACTCAATTCTGTCTGGTTCGTCACAATATTTACTCCAGAAACTTCAAAAAGTTCAAAACACAGCTGCACGGATCATCTTAAAAATACCTCGATCAGAGCACACCTCACCACTGCTCTGTACCCTACACTGGCTATTAATTCGATACAGAATCAAACACAAAATTTGTTCTCTGTGCTATATTTCAATGACAGACTCCAGTCCAACATACCTATCCAGCCTCACCCATGTGTATACACCAGCTAGATACTTACGCTCTTCTTCTGATAATCGTATACTCATTGTTCCCAAGGTGAAAACAAAGTCATATGGACAACGTTCGTTTGCACACAAGGGCCCGGCGACGTGGAACGAATTGCCCATTGAAATTAGACACAAAGACACAGTGGTCCCTTTTAAGAGTGCTCTCAAGACTCACCTGTTTCGACTGCAGGGACAAACTTAGCGAACTAATCATGTTTTGTATCTTATATGTTTTAAACATGTTTTTATGTTTTCCAATTTCATTGTTTTTGTCATTAATTGTTCTGTAGTGTAGTCATATCATTATTGATGGTGTAAAGCGCTTAGAGCTTCGAGAGATTAGGCGCCATACAAAGTCCTCATTATTATTATTATTATTATTATTATTATTATTATTATTATTATTATTATTATTATCATTATTATTATTATTATTATTTGTAATCGTCGTCAAGTCCTTTGTGCTAGTACGGGTCCTACATTTCACACAATATAGATCCATAATTTATTTATAATAATATGAATGTAATTGATTTTTCGGCGACTAAAACACGAGAACCAGTTAAGCATCATGCAGCGCTACCAAATTATATTCTCATGATTATAATCGGACTATCTGGAAATGGCAAGACATAACTGCTGCTTCATTTGATAAAGAGATGGTTGAAATGGGATAAACTATATTTGATTGCTCCTAGTGTAGACGATCAGCGATGTTACGAGGTGTTAAAGGATTTTAACTAAAAAGCAAAATTGGAAATCGATGAGGATATTATTGAGTTTATAACCGATATCGAGGAAGCACCGAGCATTGATGATATTGATGGAAGTATTAACAATTTAGTCGTATATTATGATGTCATGTTAGACAATCAAAAGAATCCTGCTAGAATATTTTCCAGAGGTAGGCATAAAAATACCGATGTGATATATATCACTCAACGATACACTCAAATACCAAAAGTGATCAGAGATAACTCCAATATTCTTGCTGTATTCAACGGAGTTGACACACATACGCTACGAAACATTTGGCAAACTTGGTGCGGCGGTGATATGGATTATAATCTCTTTAGAAATTTCTTAAGTCACGCTCAGTCAATTCCACATAGATTTGTAATGATAAATTTGCATGATCCTAGATCAAGATATCATGTCGGACTTGATCAAGTATTCGGTTGAAATCGTAAAGAGTTTTACCATAACAATTCGTCTCCGCAGCGACATCGGTGTCGGGTATGTAGCGTGACAAACCGAAACCGTTTCTCTTTTTGTTTGTCTGCCTGAATTGATTTTGGTTTTCTTGAAATAGTTTGGGTCTGTCCACCCTCTTTGCTGCTTATTCAGACGATATTCAATTATCAACGATCTAACGTTCTAGAGAATTGTCATTAAGAAATTATTACAGTTTAGCCTACAAAAATATTTACGAAAGATTACGAGTTATTACGAGAAAAACATGGAGTTTATTAGGTATCACTATCTCAAATAATATCGTCAAGCGAGTAATGTTACCAAATTTTGTGACCGCCTATACAATTATCAGAAAACATCTAACACTCGAAATCTTAGCATGGACCAAATACGTTTAGCAATGAGATTTATTGAAAAAACAGAAGATTATGCTGATTATATTAATGATTTAACAAACGCAAAAGATTAATTCAATTCGTGCAAGTGGTTAAGGAAAAACGAAATGTTCACGTATGAGTGGTGTAAACATACTTCTTCCGATGTCTATATAAGTACAGAACTTTTCTGGCAGATTCTAAAAACGATAAATTTCGTCAGTTACTTGATTCATTCTTTGGAACAATAACTTTTACTATAATTTAGAACGACAATGAAGAAGAAAGCAAATCTTAGAATTCAGTCCATATTCGAAAACCTAACTTGATGCGCCAATACAGTATTACAAATATTACATCAAAAAGCTCTGGTGTGCAAAATGTTGTTATAAATATTACAGGCAAATATTGCGATTCATTTCTGACTCTGACTGGATCTGGTATCATCACAAGCGGTACACTATTAAATCCGTTTTTTCCCTGATAATATTAGCCACTGGGGTTGCTCTTGTAACAGCGTGTAAGCGAATAGAACCTCGATTCAAGACGAGAAAGGTGCTTGTAATAACTAGCATAACTTATTAAGAGTTGCTTGATCAAATACCATCTTATCTGCGTGGCGTCAAATACTATATGGTCGATTCGTGACGTTCATTTTTGACAGTATCACGTAGAATGTGTCATGTGTCAGCGATAGTCAAGATAAACTTGATAATGTCACATAAAACATTCATATATCAATCAGAATTTTTATCCTACGATAAAGATACCATTTCAGATTTATTAGTTAACACATGCTTTGCTTCATATTATCAGGAAGATTGGTGATATCCTTGTCAAAAGTTGGATCAGGATCTTTCATCCATTCTGTGAATTTTCATTCTCTGCTCAAAATAATAGCCAAAAGTTTGAAAATTTGAAAACGATCAAAACCACCCCAATATTTTCCAACAGCTTCTCATGATATGCCTAAATAAATAGCTGTCCGTTTCAAAGACTCAAATTATTCAATCTTCTCATGCTTATATTTAACCCAATCACTTTGATTCAGTAATCGGGCACTATTTCTCCATATACGTTCGTTCAAATTTAATTTCCTTTTGTATATTCAAATTTCTAATATAAAATTTTATATTACAATCAAGTATACATTTTATGTAAACTTTAAAAATATCAATTGAAAGACATCCGATTATAGCAAGTTTCAGTTGTAACCTATAACGTGGTGTTTCTGTCGATGTAAAAAAAAATCACCCAAGCAAATACTTTCGCCCACGTCTCCATAAACATATGACTGGTATCAATATGTATATATGGTAAAAAATGTACTCGGATTTCGCTGCTGCGTACAGCGTCACCGAGGGTGGTTTATTAATTATCGGCTCTGGTTATTTCAAAATAATGAGCGAAACTCAGTTCATGCTGCATGTGCGAATTGCCTGCAGGTTTAAAAGTCTAAATACCTAGCTGCGCATATCGGTCACAGCTAGGGTATATGATAGAGCAAAGTCTCAGTAAACAACACATTACAGTCCAGTCTTGTCAGAAAAGCTTATCGCTTTAAGGAAGCAAACTTTCAGCTAAAGAGCTGACCGTGGGGTCCGTGGGTGACCGTGGGGTTTGTCTATGCTGCTCGTGTGTGGTGCCATGTTGTAGTGAACGTGTGCTGACCGTGGGGTCCGTGGGTGACCGTGGGGCTTGTCTATGCTGCCCATGTTCTATATTATTGCTATTACCATCTGAGCAAATATTTCACATTTATGTATCAGTTTCGTTATTTGAACGATAAATTCATCAATTCATATTTACATCGCAGTTTCGTTACATGAATGTTAACTATTAACATACTTGCCTTCGCCTTGGTAACTCGTTATATGAACGATATAACACACACATATATATATATATATATATATATATATATATATATATATATATATATATATATATATATATATATATATATGTAAATTCATACATATACTTGTATTTGTTAATCGAGTGATCAGACCTTTTTCACGTAAGTTTCAAATGCCTTTCGTTGAAATCATCCTTTGAGGTTTTTGTCATCGAGTTACTTGTTATTGATAGTTACATGTTAGGAACATTATAATTTTCCTTACCTTTTGTTTATAATGGTGTCAGAATTGATTATATTTAAATTGCGTTTATAAATAAACATCTTATTAACGCAGTTGCTTTCGGTAACTTCACTAATCCAGTCCCAACCCGGCTTTATCCTGAGACACACACATACACACACATACATGTGTGTGTCTCATAAACACCATATATATAAACACCATATATACTTCACTAATCTTTGGATGACTTACACATTACGTAAGATAGAAACACATTGATTTGGGAGTAATATGTCAAGGTCACAGTAATGAAAAGGTTAAAAAAAAAACGGCCTTTACATAAAACCCTAGTCCTTGACTACTAAACCTGACCAAATTGTGTGGACATCTTGTATTTATTATATGAAAAAAGGAAGCTCTCTTTCCTTTTTGTGGGCGAGGAGGCAGGAGGAATGCATCAAATGGTATGATGAACCTTAATCGAAAGTAGAGAGTGTGGAATATATTGTTATACGCACAGGGGTATCACTTGACAGAGCGGTGTCGAACCCTGGCGCCAATCCTGCTGAAAGTCATATGTTTTCCCCAAATTTACAAAGACTTCCATACAATTTGAGTTGTTAATTGGAAGGTCAGACGTGTCTGTCGTTATGTACTAAATTTTACTCTAAACAATTCGAGACCACAGATAAAACAACTTGCCAAAAGTCCATCAACCGCACATTGGCATGGTTTTTCTCCACCATCATCAGATTGCCGTACCGTCAGCCGGTTATGCCATAGAAAATACACTAGTATCCCCTTTCTCACTGGGAACTATTTAACTCCGCCACCCTAGGCCAGTCAATATACGCTTTTACTGGCGTATTACCCTAATATAACTACACCTATTTTCCACTATGGACACATAAACGGTATCTACCAAGTCCTACTTATTGATTCCATTGTGGAATTTACTGGTTTCCTACCGTAAATACTGCCACCTCAGACACACAACACTATTATACACCACTAGATTTTAATATGGACTATGCTACACATGGACAGTCATTCGGTTTGTACCTAAATTCACTACTAGCGAACCGTGGCATCGTTCAAACTCACTAACACTCGACTCGACTCCGTGACATTTCTCCTAATAATTGGTTAATTATTTCGGTCTAGGAATATTTCCATAGCGCCGAATCACAATAATCACACAAATAAATCTAAGAATTGCTTATAAACGGGGCGCTATCAAATGCGCATACTCCAAAATTATTACTATATTGTACATCTCCTTCATTACAATCCATTGAGTTCTAACACATGTAGGTTTCTTTAAAAAGGATAAATTAATTCCTGATCAGTTTGATGTCTGGTGCCAAGTACAAAAAAGACAACTACAGGGATAAATTGTATATTTGAAGGGCATATCGTAATAATGTATAATGTTATGAGGTTTATTTTGTGATGGTCTCCCACATTTCCAAATACAGTATGAAAGACTTAATAATTCAATAAATATTTGAAGTCAGTATATGAAATATTGAATCTTCCATTTAGAAACATGTGACTCTTTGGCAGCTATTCGTTCCGTTCATCTCCATTAATAATATCATTGTGATTAGGCAGCCAAAAGTGCAGAATACTGTTTACAAGGCTGTATATATGTAACGATAAAGGTCTCGGCATTTTATTTATCGATATGATGATAAAGTTTTCTATTCAGAGCTTTTAAAATGTTTTTCCAGGTAGTCAGAAAAGAATTTCTTTAATGATACTTTAAAAGAAGCAAGGGATGATGAATTTCTTGTTCTCAGTGGATACAGAAATGAGATTTTGTAATAAAAAATTTTCGACGCCGAAATCTGTAGGTCGTTGTTAGCCGTCAATTGGAGATTACGCTTAGTATTCGATGATTTTAGTTCAGTTACGTTACAGATATAATCTGGAGAAAGACTTGTATGTCATGATTCCTTTAAAATAAAGAATATGTTTTTTACAGGTATCCATTGCAGACGTGAAAAAAGACATTCGAGGGATTCATAGCAGGAATCTTCAGTATTATTATGGCCCACCTTTTTTGTAGTTTATCAATTCTAAACAGATTATAAATGAATATTTTTCCCCAAAAAATAAATTCCAGGCGATTGGGGAGGTAGACAGTTTGGTGCAAAAGGTTAACAGTCATTCTTTTGACTGCCATTGCATATAGGTGATCGATATGTGCATTACAGCTGATGTGATGATCAATGTAGATACCAAGATGTTTTTTATGTTTGACAATAGATACGTCTCAGCCATTTTGAGTTAGAAGTAAATCCATGTTAGTAGATAGATGCTGCCTTGTTCCAATTGTCATACATTTCGTTTAAGAGATCTTAATATAGATTTTATTTTGATGACACTAAACTAATATTATGTTAAGGTTGATTTGAAGCTTATTTTTAATGAAGTCTAGAGATTTACAAGATAAATACATTGTAGACGCCTCAGCGAAAGGATCTGTGTTAGAGTACGCCGGATACAATGCTATGTCATTGATAAATAGAAGAAAAGGTGGAGGTCCTAATATAGATCCATGAGAAACACCACTGAAGATATAACTTGGTTCGGATATATATTTACCCGTTCAAACAACATGGTGTATATTAATGAGATAAGACGTAAACCAGTCACATTTATTTGGAGAAAACTTGAAGGCTGTAAATTATTTAATGAGCACAGAATGGGCAAAGAAATCGAAGTCTTATTTACAATTAATGAAGATTGCGCCCAGTAAATTCGCTTGATTCTACTGATAGTAGCCATTGGTCTATAAGTTTTGTCAATGCAGTTTGAAATGAATGATTATTTCAAAAACCTGACTGTGATCTATAGAGGAGTTTTTACTTGCCAATACATCTGGAAAAAATGCGTTCTGACATGTTTTTCAATCATTTTAAAAGTATTGATAGAACATATCGGTCGATAGTTGGATGATGTAACAAGATAACCGGGTGGGATTTCCAGATTCACAACAGAACACTTGTGACGATGATATAAATACACTGTTTAATAATGAATGATTTGAATGAGAAATTAACTATGAATACGTGCGTGTATATATAATCCAAAAAGTGGATTAATTAACATAAGAACGCACAGACTTCATAATGACAAATACAAAAAAAAAAATACATTACAAAATGCAAAGACAAGGGGTGAATGATTCAGTGATTTCACAATGAAAAGGTGGATCAAGTTTACTCAGCTAGTAAACAATGTGGAATTTTACTCATGTAGTAAAATGAATTCACTTAGATAATGAAATTATGTAAACCCAAAATAGAAAAGACAGATATATAACTTATCTTTACAGTCCAGAAATATACAATGGGTTTTACGAACCCCAATATTAACCCACTGCTACAAGATTATATGCAAGGAGATATATGTAAGAAGATGCACTCCGTCATCAGCACCCTTTATTTCAGCACCACGGCTGCTACAGTTCAGCTTCACGGCTGCTACGGTTAATTAATTCATGTGGTTGGCTTTACAGCTTGCACCAGTTCGACCCCGATCACTCCGTTAACTTTGAACGCTAAGTCACTTTGGACACTCAAGACACCCTAGATACACTAAACCCTCTTGACGCTCCATATACTCTTAACGGCTCTAAAAAGCTATACACAGCTGAAGTATATCCAATACCGTGTACTATACATGACACGGGCATGCGTATAAGGTAAACGTAATAACGTTGAGCACGGTAGGGTATACAGATTACATTAACGGCACAATTATTACAAAGCAGGTTCAGAAGTAAACCTAACCCTGCTCGATAAGAATTATACTGTACTAAACATTTCTTAAAAATGTAGCTTTATATTACTAATTTAAAAAAATCCCTTGCTAAATAACAAACAAGAATATAAATATGTGAATTATATTGCGTAAACAAAAGCTACATAGCGAAGATACAAAAATAGACTTGGTAGTACAATAGTTATATCTTATATGCAAGAAATCAATAAACTTACATACCTCTACAGCTGAAGATGTGCAAGTCTTTATAGTAGACCGCTGCGCTGACTGACAAGCATTCGGTTCTTCCCATCAAAAGGACTTCGCATATGCGGAAGTCTGACCGAACTCACTATTTTGATATACAACACAATATATAAACAAAAACGAAACTCGAGTACATGTATTTCATAAATAAAAGGATGTATCCATTTCCTTGACAGATGGGTCATTCTTTCCATTTCCCTTATAAATTACGAATACTTTTGAGAACTTCACTGAGTCCGAAAATTTACAGGAAGTGATAATACAGTTAATTATTTCTTTCAACTACTTTAAGATTGATAAAGCCGAGATTTTAAGAGATTTGGGATGAATTCCATCTAGACCAGCTGATTTGTTTGTGTCAAATTGTTTGAGAATATCAAAAGTGTCATTTATTGTTATTATTAGAATGATGAAATTAACATCGGGTACCTTTTCATTCACGAATTTAGTAAGTTTGTCTAAATTAGACTGTAAAATATGACCTATCAAGCATTTGGGAGATCTTAGTAAAACGCGGTTCATTTGGTTTGCAATATCGAGCTCATTAGTATAACTAATGCCATCAATTGAAATTTCACACGATTCAGGAGGTGCAGGTTTCGTTGAAGTTATATCTGTCATCGGAGTTTGATGTGATGGCTTCTTATATATCAATTATATTTCTCATTATGGCGACTACGATACCAGGAATACTTTATCTATTCCGCTCTCATTATATGTAAGAAAATTGTCTGCCACGGATATGAACAACCTACTAAATTCGATAAAATGTAATGACGCGAAATTACTATGTTTGACAATGGTCTGGTCGACGTAAAATACCTTTGAGAGAGGTGTAAGTAGAGGGTCAGGTATCCGAAACATAAAAAATCTCGAAACCTAGTCTCACCACTGCTAACGTTAAATGTTACCCATTTTCCTTTGAACGGAAACAAACTTTGCAGCACAGTGGTTTTACGAATGTAAAAAGTGTATTAAAAAGTGTATTAAAAATGGGGTATATGTATTTCAGCACTCTGTAAGGAATATGTTCACAATTGTGTGTGTGTGTAAGCTCTAGTTCGTCACCTGGCGTCATTTTGGCTCTTTCCTGTTGTGCGATAAGTTATTACTTGGTTGAAAGTGATTCTGTGTTTTTATGGATGATAACAAGTTTTGATACAATTCGCATATAGCTTATATTCTCCTGAAAATTGTTTGGATTTTGTTCAGTTAGGACAAATTTATGATTTCATCGTCTTTGATGAATTTTTTTATTTCGAGACTAAAAGGACAACAAGTTGTGCAACTGAAAATAAAACATATTTTGCAACCCATACAGTACGTCTATCTCTGAGAGAATCCCAGTTTTGTCTGGATTAACATCAAGATTACGATGCAAATCTCAAATTTTGAAGAAATGAATGGAAACAATTCATGAAAAAATAGAGTATGGCATTGCTAATGGAATTGTTATCGTGTAATTGTGATAACGTCAAGGATAAAACAAACATTATCCCTGAACAAGTCTAGAAACATGCTAAATTATTCTCTCTCTCTCTCTCTCTCTCTCTCTCTCTCGATCGATCGATCGATCGATCTCTCGATCGATCGATCGATCGATATTAAAAGTGCAAATTACGTACATAAAGACAGCATGTAGGTGTTCAAATTGCAAATCACGTACATAAAGACAATGTTATGTGTTCAAATTGCAAATTACGTACATAGACAATTTTAAGTGTTCAAGAAAGAAATCATGTACATAAGGACAAATTAAGGTGTTTAAATTTCAAATTACGTATATAAAGACAAATTTAGGTGTTCAAACTGCAAATCACGTACATAAAAACAAATTTAGGTGTTCAAATTTCAAATTACGTACATAAAGACAAATTTAGGTCTAAAACTTTCAAATTGGGTCTGAAAAAGGTAGAAAGACTTTCTCATTCATATTCTTTGTCTCGCGTACCAGTGCGTGCCCAGTTACGTAGATCTTAGACTACTTAATGTAGATTACATGATAGCTTCAGTATCATTGTTTCTAGAGTGGAGAAGGTCAACCCTGTTATTATAAGTGTCACTCAAAAGGTTTTTATTAAAGGGAGATTTATTGTTAAAAATAATTTTGTATGACCTGATGCAGTATCTTGAAACAGAATGAATCTGGTCTTCTCCTACTTATAGATACATAGAAAGCTTTCGACACGGTTAAATGGGACTTTGTGAAGAATAGTCTGAAATCGTTTAACTTAAGGGAATTTATTTCTCAGTGGTTTAGAGTATTATGTAATAAATAAAAGCTTTTGTATCATTAATAATGGTTATTAGCCCTTATTTTCGATTTTGAAATAGGTTGTATGCAGGGAGACCTTTAGGCGCCTTACTAATTTATAATAGGAAATTAACTTCTTGCAATAGAACGAAAACTCATACACATATTTAATTACTTTTGCTAATGAAATGGAGTTAAAGAGAATGCAGTGCGCTGACAACGCTTTTTATTATTATACAGTTCACATTTGTCCTTTGAGACAAAAATACAGGTTTTTATTATTATACAGTTCACATTTGTCCTTTGAGACAAAAATACAGGTTTTTATTATTATACAGTTCACATTTGTCCTTTGAGACAAAAATACAGGTTTTTATTATTATACAGTTCACATTTGTCCATTGAGACAAAAATACAGGTTTTTATTATTATACAGTTCACATTTGTCCTTTGAGACAAAAAATACAGGTTTTTATTATTATACAGTTCACATTTGTCCATTGAGACAAAAATACAGGTTTTTATTATTATACAGTTCACATTTGTCCATTGAGACAAAAATACAGGTTTTTATTATTATCCAGTTCACATTTGTCCATTGAGACAAAAATACAGGTTTTTATTATTATACAGTTCACATTTGCCCATTGAGACAAAAATACAGGTTTTTATTATTATCCAGTTCACATTTGTCCATTGAGACAAAAATACAGGTTTTTATTATTATACAGTTCACATTTGTCCTTTGAGACAAAAATACAGGTTTTTATTATTATACAGTTTCTATTTGTCCTTTGAGACAAAAATACAGGTTTTTTAAAGGCTTTGTCTCATTTTCAGGTCTGCAGTTAATTGTTTTTAAATCAAAAGCTTTATAGACTGTAAATTAAACGTTTTCTAATTTTAGATTACTGGGTGTAGACGTTTTTTTTTTTTTGAATTTCGAAGATATGGTTAAACTTAATTAATTAGCGAAATTGTAGGAAGTAAAGAAATTGTTTGGCTGGTGGAACAGAATAAATTTGTCACGTATTGGAAAAGTTTGAGATTTTACCGAAATTTCACTACTTATTAAACACCTTTTTGATGCACATAGGTTTATATTAAATTTTTGATGAAACAAAAACAAGCATCACAAACTATCACTTTTATTCAGTACCTGCCACTGTCTCACAGATAACAGTGAAATGGAATCAAAAGTTTAAAAGTTTTTCTAGAAAGTGGAAACAGTTATAATAGGAGCAAAGAATTTATAAAGATCGGATTACCAAGACACATAAGCCAAATGGTAAATACGAAACTTGGTCCAGGCAACTCGGGTGTGCAGTTGATATAAAAGAATGGTCCAACTGTTTTGTTTTGGTAATTGGTGTAAATAAATGGTCCAAATCGTCTGCTTTGGCTAAACTTTTGCACAAAAGACACAAAACTGGTTAGCATTAATTTTAGATTTCTAAATCGACATATTACCTCAAACCAATCTTTAAAAATTATTAATTTGAGTGATAATGATATATGTACTTTCTGTAAGGAGGAATAGAACACGTTGTGAACATATTATACTGATTGCTGAACATTTTTGCAAATTATTTGTTGAATGGATCCAAACATACGACAAAAAAAGTTTAATAATGCGAAAAGACGTCTTTATAAGAATAACCACTTTCATGCTCTTATCAACTTCCTAATTTTGATTGAAAAATGGATTTGTATACAAAGCACGTTGTGCATCAAAAATTCCAAATCTACCCTTTTATAAAAATTGTGTTTTATCATAATAAAGGCTGGGAAAAAATATCGCCAAAGTGAATATTAGAAATGACGAGTTGAAGAAAAAGTGGAATGCACAAGCACTTGATTCTGGATTATTTTTTACTTTATTTAACGAAACAAAAGTAGTTTTCTCTTAGTTAAATGAGAAAGGTTATGGGATTAAATTGCAGATATTTGACAGGTTTTTTTTTCCTTCATATCTCCATACTTAGAATCCACCTTCTTATTTAGTAGATAGCCTGATATCGCTGTTCTACGTGAATTTTGTTTTCAACCGTTCTAAACTTAATGCACATGAGAATGTTGCACCAATTTATCGGCGGTAGATGGGATGTTACCTGGAGACGTCACAAGTAGTATCATTAAGCTAGCTATCGACGAGAATGTTTTAAATGAATATGCCATGCCTTTAACAATCTCAGTGGACTTTAATAAACGTTTGTTTTCTATTGCCATTCACTTGGTATATTTGTGCAAGACATCATATGAAACTTTATAATTGCTTTCTTTTAACACTATCATATGAATCCGCCTTACCATTGGAGCTATTTATATCGTATGTGACAAGTATATGCTTGTCTATCGCAGGCATCAAAAGCTGTTATTGACACGTTCTTTCCTTGTCTATCGTGGGCATCGAAAAGCTGTTACTACTGACACGTTTTGTCCTATATAAAATAGTTGCACAAAAACCAATCATTTGGCTAATGAAACGTACGACACCCGATCAGACAGTTTTTCTTTCTTTTCTTTTTTGGGGGTGGGTGGGGAGGGGCAGGATTTCGAAGAACTGCTTCTGTGGAAAGTACCCATGCTTCCATGCGGGGACATTTTTTGCAGTTTCGATTCGATGCATTGATATTGTATTTTATTTTTACTTGATGCCACGGGTTTCACAAAATAAATCATTTTATGTGTGTAGATTTGTCTATCATTATTTGTTTTGTTATAAACATCACTAAGCAAGCGGAGTGAGTTTTTTTTAAATGTGTAAAGGTTTAATCTGTTACAATAAAGTGGAGCTTTTTGCTCGTTGTGATTTGCCTCAATTGTCACCTAAAACATATAACTCTTTTGATATCATATTTAAATAAATAAAGCATCCAAGATAGCGTCGTGCCATGATATCATGTGATTAAATATTAACCGTGTTTTATAGTCTACAGGTTATCAATTTGTGCTGAAGTTGGTATGAAAGTGAACCGGACTGAAGGCCGACTTCCCAATCCGATGCGCCTCATGAAATGTGTTGCTCACTGACGGACTGGGAGGGATCTGGAAGGTCCAGCTGTTTCCTGGAAGGGTCAGAGAAGATACAGATTTTTTATAGTCGAACTGGTCCTTTTGCTTGGCTTCTTTGTATCTTCTCTCGCGAGCACGGCGATTTTGAAACCATATTTTGACCTGCAAAGAAAACAGACATGAAAACAGTCACACTTTTTTCAACAACCAATCCATAACTGCCTGAAGAATCATATATATATATATATGATTCTTCAGGCATATTTATATATATTCTCCTTACTACACACAAAACGAAATGAATGTGATATTCCAGTGACTTTTTAGACCTTCAATTCAAAGAATCAATACGTTTCTCACATTATAATTCCAATAATCAATGACAGAACAGAGAGAGAGAGAGAGAGAGAGAGAGAGAGAGAGAGAGAGAGAGAGAGAGAGAGAGAGAGAGATGCGGTTGATTCGGTGCCAGCTATATAAAACCCATCACAAACACAAAGAAAGCAAAATGCAAAATTGAGTTGCATCAACAGAAAAACAAAATCAATCAATTCCAGACAAACTGGAAAAGCTGTTTCAATGCGCATTCATTCACAATATGACTAATTTCAATTTAAAGTTGACCAAGACATCTTTATTTTTTTTAAATGTCGAGCTCGCGACGGTTCAAAGGTCGCTGGGTGATATGTACTCATCAATATTGTTACCGTGTATTGCTGAATCTAAGGTTGTGTATTTATTTTAAAATACAGTATACTTTGTTTCTTGCAGAGTATTCCTTTATTAGTATTATCATGATTATTATTATTATTATTATTATTATTATTATTATTATTATTATTATTAAAAACTAGCAATTTTAGACTAATACAGCACTTCCAAAGCAGAACTACTCAGAAAAAACTAGTTCATATTTTCCCATACCACGGCAGTTACCAAACACTACAATCATAATTACACAAACATAAAAATATAAATTGTATTTAATTGTATATAATATTTTTAAAAATGTTCACGTATACGTGTGTGTATCTCTTTGGTGTGTGTGTGTGTGTGTGTGTGTGTGTGTGTGTGTGTGTGTGTGTGTGTGAGAGAGAGAGAGAGAGAGAGAGAGAGAGAGAGAGAGAGAGAGAGAGAGAGAGAGAGAGAGAGAGAGAGAGAGAGTACAAATCAGGACAAATTATTTTCAAAAGAATATGTTTTAATGATATATAGGTGAAGTGTTCAGCTCGTTGTTTTAATGCGTTTATATTTATTTTAAACATTCATTTTAAAAAGCCTACATTCGCCATGTTGATCTGTTTTGTTTTCATTCATTTTTGTCAATATCTCGTGTCCGTGTTTAATATCATTTGTACAAATAATTGACATTCGCCAAAATATTTGTCTAGTTTGTTTTAATTCATTTGTGTCAATATATCGTGTCCGTGTTTAATATTTATTTGTACAAATAATTGACATTCGACAAAATATTGGTCTAGTTTGTTTTCATTCATATTTGTCAATATATCGTGTCCGTGTTTGATATAATTTGCACGAATAATTGACATTCGACAAAATGGTTTTACAATTACACCAATTTATGTAATATTTTGCACGTATGCAGACGTTAGCTCCATCAGCAAGTATTTCCCTCTAAACTACATTTTTAAAAGAAAGATTAAAATTATTTGCTTTTACTTCAACGTCTTTATCGTGATCCAAAACATAAAGTACTGCTTAAGAATTTTAGTGATATAAATTATTTAAAAAAACAGGTATTATTTGCAAGGAATATCCAACAAATTCTTACTTGCTTCTTTATTGATATTCTTTGACTGCTGGATGGAAAGACAAGACAACATATATTAATGTTTCTAATGGGACTAGAATTAGTCCTTTTGTCATTACGTTTTAGAATGCGCAGTGAAGAACGGAGCGAATACATTATTTGAAACTAGTCTTGCGTTTTTCGTAAAATGTTAGTAGATGATAGAGGAGATTTGTTCTCGATCTAATTATGTATAATTGGTTTTACTCAAATTGTCTGTCTGATCTAAAGATAAAGAAAAATGTAATGGAGACGAAAACAATTCTGAATTTACAATCGCTTCTATCTCTTTCATAATTTTGTAATCTTCATTGACATTATCTAAAGATATAACATTTCATCCACATCATCTTCACTCCGAACTTCCGACACAAATTAGAACCTAGGAAATTATGAATAATCGACTTTTGAAGTAGATCTATTTGGATGCCTTTGGTTGCATCCATTCTATTATACAGGTAAAAGGATCGCTGTAATTAAAACACATACTTTATCGTTCCCCACTAAATTATGTAAATCAATCGTAAAGGTAGACGCTTCTACCCCCTTGGCAATAGCTTGAGGTGAATTATGAATATATCTGTATATTTAGTATTTGTCATATCAGATGACGAGCTGTAGATTTGTGTGGTCAAATTGTGGATTATAACAATACAGGTAAAATATTGGTATCCATAGTGTTTTCACTCACAACGGTTAAACTGCATTAGAACTATACTGAAAATATGTGTACTGGCAGAACATTGTGGTAAAACTGATAAGTATGTTAACTTTTGATATATTAGTCAAAATATACCTAATACGCAATATATCAAACAATAGAGAAAACATATGTTGCAAATGTAGATTAGTAAAGTATATCGATAGATAAGAAAGATATTTTTAATTACTACATCCGTCATGGTCGGATATAAATCAGAGACTACCTTGAGAATACTATCGTTTTTAAATGTAGAGATGACTAATAGAATACATATAGAACAATATCGTTTTTAAATGTAGAGATGACTAATAGAATACATATAGAACAATATCGTTTCTAAATGTAGAGATGACTAATAGAATACATATAGAACAATATCGATTCTAAATGTAGAGATGACTAATATAATACATATAGAACAATATCGTTTCTAAATGTAGAGATGACTAATAGAATACATATAGAACAATATCGATTCTAAATGTAAAGATGACTAATAGAATACATATAGAACAATATCGTTTCTAAATGTAGAGATGACTAATAGAATACATATAGAACAATATCGTTTCTAAATGTAGAGATGGCTAATAGAATACTTACAGAATACAAATAGAACAATATCGTTTTAAAATGTAGAGATGGCTAATAGAATACATATACAAAAATATCGTTCTAAAATGTAGAGATGGCTAATAGAATACATATAGAATACTATCGTTTTAAAATGTAGATATAGCTACTAGAATACCTACAGAATACTATCGTTTTAAATGTAGAGATGGCTAATAGAATACCTATATAATACTATCGTTTTTAAATTTAAAGATGGCTAATGTAATACCTGTAGAATACAAATAGAACAATATCGTTTTAAATGAAGAGATAGCTAATAGAATACCTATATAATACTATCGTTTTTAAATGTAAAGATGGCTAATGTAATACCTGTAGAATACATAGAGAACAATATCGTTTTTAAATGTAGAGATGGCTAATAGAATACCTACAGAATAAAATATAACATCGTTTTAAATGTAGAGATGGCTAATATAATACCTACAGAATAAAAATAGAATACAAATAGAACAATATCGTTTGAAATATAGAGATGGCTTATAGAATACCTACAGAATACAAATAGAACAATATCGTTTTAAATGTAGAGATGGCTAATAGAATACCTATAGAATACAACTAGAATTCAAATAGAACAATATCGTTTTAAATGTGGAGATGGCTAATAGAATATCTACAGAATACAAATAGAACAATATCGTTATAAATGTAGAGATGGCTAATAGAATATATACAGAATACAAATAGAACAATATAGTTTTAAATGTAGAGATGGCTAATAGAATACATATAGAATACAAATAGAACAATATCGTTTTAAATGTAGAGATGGCTAATAGAATACCTACAGAATACAAATAGAAAAATATCGTTTTAAATGTAGAGATGGCTAATAGAATATCTACAGAATACAAATAGAACAATATCGTTTTAAATGTAGAGATGGCTAATAGAATAACTACAGAATACAAATAGAATACAAATAGAACAATATCGTTTTAAATGTAGAGATGGCTAATAGAATGCTTACAGAATACAAATAGAACAATATCGTTTTTAAATGTAGAGATGGCTAATAGAATACCTACAGAATACAAATAGAATACAAATAGAACAATGTCGTTTTTAAATGTAGAAATAGTTATTAGAATACCTATAGAATACTATCGTTTTAAAATGTAGAGATGGCTAATAGAATATCCACAGAATACAAATAGAACAATATCGTTTTTAAATGTAGAGATGGCTAATAGAATACCTACAGAATACAAATAGAATACAAATAGAACAATGTCGTTTTTAAATGTAGAAATAGTTATTAGAATACCTATAGAATACTATCGTTTTAAAATGTAGAGATGGCTAATAGAATATCCACAGAATACAAATAGAACAATGTCGTTTTTAAATGTAGAGATGGACAATAGAATACCTTTAGAATACTATCGTTTTTAAATGTAGAGATGGCTAATAGAATACCTACAGAATACAAATAGAACAATATCGTTTTAAATGTAGAGATGGCTAATAGAATACCTACAGAATTCAAATAGAATACAAATAGAAGAATGTCGTTTTTAAATGTAGAGATGGCTAATAAACTACCTATAGACTACCAATAGAATACTATGGTTTTTAAATGTACAGATGGCTAATACAAAGTGTTTCTTAGTTAATTGGTGACGAAGGTGATGAATTCCAATGTCTTTATAAATGTTCATGTTTGCGACGTTAGAAAAAGTTTCACATTACAACGTGTACGCAAGAGATTTATCTTGGTATTAATTACGTGATCTTATGAACTTTACAAATTATGATATATTTTCCAAACTATCAATAATGGGGGGTGGGTGCTAATTGCAGATAGCTACATCTTAAAATCCTCGATTGTATCTTTCTAATTAGTTTCTTTTCATTTATATGCAGTTTCTTTTATATGCTGCACAAACTAAGTAGTCTTTAAAAAAAATGCATTGCATTTGGACTACTACAGGCAGACGGCAGTATTATTTTTTTCTCCAATTTTTCGCCCATGCCCATATAAATCGTATTTCATGCTTTCATGTTTTAATTTAAAGTGACTATTGATTTGCTGTGTATATGCATTGTATTATAGTTCTGATAGTCAATACAAATTCAAGTTCAAGTTTAAAAATGTACAGTATGTGGTTTTATCGGCAATACACTGACTTACCAGTCAGATTCGATCATATAACTGGGAATTTAATATGCGTGTATTTCCCTGTGTGGTCCTTGCACTATCACATTACTGCGGACAAATCGAGACCCATAAATGCAGCATTTGTAAGGTGAATAGCCACAAGCTGACATTAACGTATTTGTCACCATATCGTGTCCAAGATCAAATTAATGCATAATTTGAAAATAATGACATAGGCCCAAGGTGTAAATAATCACGTTTGACACCTTGCCGATATGCGGATATTTTCTAGTTAGGTACTAAAGTTTCTCAAATTTCAGCAGCTTCTGCTTGCTAAGGGAATATTGTGCATGTGCAACAACAACCAAAAAAAAAAGTTAAAACCGCGCGTGTGTGTGTGTGTGTGTGTGTGTGTGTGTGTGTGTGCATGCGCGCGCGCCTACAATCCATGTTTAAGGGCTGTAAATGTAAATATAATTCATTCATGGTACAAAATTCGCATGGACCAGAAGCTACTCTTGCTGTACAGTAGTATATATAACAAGTAAAAATAGAGACATCCAAATCTGTCAATATCAACTAAAAATAATTAAAACAAGAAAATATACGCAGCACATGTTTATGTATTATATATGGCGCCATCGACTTGTAACATTCGCAATATTTAAGAAGTCAGCGATGGTAGAGTATCTTTTGGTAGATGAATGCATAATAGAATTTTTCACTTTTCGGAACATTTGCAGTTATATTTTATTCCTCTTTTTGCATTCTATCATGAAAGCAGCATAGAAACAAAAAACAATTCAAACTCGAGTAGACCGCGTCTTAACGTGTGTTTCAAGCATCAACGCAAGGACGGAACATTATAGGCGTACCTTCTCGCAATTAACCTTTGACCTCAAGGGGTTGTAAAATGTGTGGGTGGACATGGATGAAGTGTCGTTATGTCTGCTTAGCTATTGACATTGGATGGTCAATCTGTAAATAGTTTCCGTAATGTATCAGTAAAATGAACTGCCAAATGTAAGTATTTGTTTTTGTTTTTGTTGTGAAGTTAATGTACTAAAATGAACTGCCAAATGTAAGCATTTGGCTTTGTTTTTCTTGTGAAGTTAGTCAACGAAAACCAATTAAAGTTAGAGACAAAATCAATTGGTAACAGAAGCCTGTCCTTAAATCGTCAGCTATTGTTAGTAGTAGTAGTAGTAGTAGTAGTAGTAGTAGTAGTAGGAATAATAATAATAATAATAATAATAATAATAATAATAATAATAATAATAATAATAATAATAATAATAATAATAATGGTTTACCGTTGGTATGGTACTATTTCTACATAAATACGTAACCTTCAAGAATGCGGGCTTGCATAAAATGAATAACATGGTCTTTACCATTTAGACCAATCTGTCAGTGTCAATTGATCTATGACCGTTATACTTGATTGATTCACAAATATATGCCCCAAAAGGGACATATTTTTTTTATTTTATTATAATTCTTTCTGTATTTGATGATAACGACGGATGAAAAGCTGAAACGGGTAGAACATTATCATAATCTATTTACTTAACATCTAAAAATAGTTTTTTTAAATGTATTTTCCATATTTTCTCGTGATGACACATAGGATTACACAAAGTTAAAACAATTTATATTCCTCTCAAAACATATTTATGTTTCAATAGTAATTGATAACTTTATTCTTTCTTTTAAAAAAGAGAAGATCAAAGTAAATGATAGAAGAGAAAGTAAATGACAGAAGATAATCGGCATACCTTTAAACCACTTGCTTCATTTTACCAGCTTTTAAACTATTATGGGGAAAACAATTCTAATATGTATTGGAGACAAAAGTCATTTTTTTTAAATTATGGTTATGTTTTATGATAACCATTGGGTTCCAATCGAATATATTTTAATCAGAAACTATCACAAAACAAATGCAGAATATAAAAACCGTCTTTGACAATCAGAACCTATAAAAGACAAGCTTTACGAAGGTCGAATGTGTATAAATGAGAATTTAATTTTATGAAGATATTGTCCTATTCTAATTAATTTTTAATCTGCGAATGTTACCAGAGTTTTTGTTCTAGCAGCAGAAAATCTCCGTTATCCACCTGATGTCTGTGGATCGCTTTGTTGATGATCAGAGTGGGAACAGCGTTGCTAAGGGCTCTGATTGCATTATTTTGTTGCCAAAGTCATTATATGATGTAAGCTGATATAGTCTAATGAAATGATTATCAAAATAGATCACGTTATGGCATATTAATCCACGAATTTTCCACGCACCGACCTTTAATTATTTGCCACTTGATGAAATTGCTTTGTCGAAGAATCGAAATGCTGATACTAATTTGCTGGTTTTCAATCCGAGAGGCATATATAACATTAAAACCTAATTAGTGTTGTATTTGCTATAGAACACGATCTTTCTTTTTTCTGCTGGCGTCTTTCAGTACCTGTATGGATAATAACACCGTCTGTACTCGCGTATAAGTTGAGTCCAACCCACACGTAATAGCTTCTGACGTGTCCAATGCGTCCGCAGATCTGGGTCTATGTTTTGCCTGCTCTATTAATTACTCTTAACAAACTGCACCAACTCTGATATGCTGCGCATTATGTTACAGCAGATCTGACTCTGTGCAGTTTGAAGTTAGCAATGATTTATAATTGAGTACATACGGTATAAAGTGCCGCATCTGATTCTTCTGATTACGAGAGAAAAAAAGAAGTGCGCAGATGAGTACTTCAACATATTTTGATAAATGTGTCTGCCTTTAAAGCATAACTTTTTCAAATACAGACTTTTACTCCAAAACAAATTATTTAAAATCATGGTTCCATTTCAGCAAGATCATTTAGACATGATTTAAACGAACTCTCATCTGGTCGCGAGTACGACACCTCAACTATTGAAACAGGGCTGCTGTCGCTAGAACACATGTATAATGACTGGTTATCGCATTGAGGAGTTTATACCAGAGGCGTAGCGATGGTATTTTGCGCCCGGGGACGAACTATAAAATTGGCGCCCCAGCGATCTTGTGACCGATTTATTACCCTTGTTTACTTATTATAATGCAACGTTGCAAGCCTCATTTTGGCGCCACCGTACCTTGGCGCCCGGGGACATATGTACCCCCCCCCCCCCTGCCCACGCCCCTTAGCTACGCCTCTGGCTTATACATCAATAATGGCACTTAAACACCCAATACTCGAATACATAAAATCGTAGTTGTAGTAGTGACAGAAGTAGTAGTAGTAACAGCAGTAGTAGTAGATGTGGTAGGAGGAGGAGGAGTAGTAATTAAGTGGCGTAGCAACCACCCAACTACAGAGGTAGTCCGAGTTTCCTCTGACCACTACAGAGGGCGTGGGGTATGCCCAGTTGGGGTCTAAAATTCCCATCAAAATATATTTCATATTGGGAATCCAGAATTAAATCGATCAGGTGGGGTTCGGCAGGATGTCCCTGTAGTAGTAGTAGTAGTAGTAGTAGCTAAGGTTGCAACCTTTACACCTCTAAATGGCTTAATTTAGTTCGCTACCTGTAATGCTTATATAATGCTGATTTTTTTTAAAAATTATTTGAACTATATTGATTACCATTGAAAAGTACGCTTGCTAACTTAATTTTTGATTAGTAACCTTTATTTTAAACACACACACACACACACACACGCGCGCGCGCGCGCGCGCGCGCCGCGCGCGCATCCAAACAATGTTCTTAGGTTTTGTAAGCCACTGTAAGAGTTCTTAATCGATGTGACTCCAACAAAAGTATATCATGTATGTCAGCAAGGTGACATTCGTGTATCAGTAGGAAATAATATCACGTCAAACCTCATTTGTCAGATATATTCAACAGTGACTCTTCTTACCTACTGAGCCCTGTCACAACATGAAGGAAAAGGAGTCACGGTACTAATTCAACTCCGTAAACATACGGAAACACCATTATATTCAAAATTCAATAACTTAACATTTCTGGGTGTTAATGATCAGACCTATATTTCTCCATGAATAACTATCATTGGTGCAAGCTTCTATGTGGAGAACACTATATGAGCCGCAGCATATATTTTTTTATGTACATGTGCATGAAACAAATGTTATTGAAGCAGGTGGTACTTTTATTTTTGAGTACTCCTTAAGCCAAGCCATTAAAAATATTAAAATTGTATCAATATAATATTGTTTATAATTTTTTAAAATTACAGATAGGATAAGTTATCATCAGATATTTTTACTAAAATTTTACTTTTCATTATTAACCAATTATGGACCATCAAACCTGTATATACTCTATTATTTCTTGACCCATTTCTAGACTGGTTCACAGTTCTTCCATATAATTAGTTTCTTATGTCCAAAATAAACAGTCAAAAGTTAAGCGATGACTTGTAGTAGTAGTAGTAGTAGTAGTAGTAGTAGTAGTAGTAGTAGTAGTAACAATAACAGTAGTAGTATTAGTAGAAGCAGCAGCAGTAATAATAATGGAAGTAGCAGCAGCAGTAGGAGGAGGAGGAAATACTAAGTGGTGTAGCAACAGCCCAATCAAATGCCGCAACTAAGGAGGGCGCCGTGCATGCCCAGTTGGGTACAAAGTTCCCACCAAAAACATTATTTATTGGGAGTGAGCAACAGAATTGAATTTATGGGATTGATTTGAGCAGGATTTCATGCAACGCCACTGTAGCAACAACAGCAGCATAAGCAGAACATTCGTAGTAGTAGTAACACAATTCTTAGGCTACTATCTCCTCTGAAGTGTGAGAATATGACTTTTAAAAAAAGAGTTACTTAACAAATTTTCATTTAATAATAAATGAATAATTTAATCTGCAGATCATGATAAAGAAACTGTCAAGGACGTGTTTATTGCCCAATACAGATGATTTTTATGGTAGAATTGTCTTTAGTAGCAGCAGAAGTAGTAGTAGTTGCGACAGTAGCAGGAGCAGAAAGAGGGCAAAAACCAAATACCGACCCTTGTTTCCGTGAGACTGAGAGCGGCAGAAAGCTCAGCAACATCCATACTGCTAAGATAGTGAGTCTGGCGGAACTTTTGTTCTAATGCTGCCACCTGGTGTTGAGTGAACGGCACACGTGGGTTTCGACCCAACTTTCTCTTTTTAAATCCATCTTTCTTCTTTATCCCTGCATTATAAGAAAAGAAACAAACATAAAAACACCAATTGAATCATTTCCTTCAGAGTCATTTGATTTTAGTTTTGGTCGAGCATATGTTTATCATGTGTCTGTTAAATCCGCTTTTACAGTCAAACGGTGGTATTTCGTAAATCGGTATATTTATCGTAACGAACTGTTGCCGTATTGCAAGGTTAAAACCCACAATCAGATGCAGACGAAATTAACAGACGATGAAGAAAGACCGTGATGATACACGGCAAGTATTGCAATTTCTATGACTTACGGCATTGTTACAATTGAAGATGTTTTCAAATCTTTTTATTAAAATTTAAAAAAAATAATGTAAAAAATTAAATAATGGAACATATTAATTCCTGAGGGAAATTAATGAATTATTTTTAGAAATAAATAAATATATAAATAATTACAATCATTAAATGTAATCAAAACCATTTAAAACAAAGTATGTGTAAGTAACATTGAAATACTTTTTCTGACAACTTGAATGGATATCAATGTTATTAGCTTCCTATTCCGTGGATTTTATGTAAGGATCAATGTTATTACCTTCCCTTTCCATGGTTTTTATGTAAGGATCAATGTTATTACCTTTCTATTCCATGGATGTTATGTAAGGATCAACACTATTACATTCCTAAAGTGGATTTTATGTAAGGATCAATGTTATAACCTTCCCTTTCCATGGATTTTATGTAAGTATCAATACTATTACATTCCTAAAGTGGATTTCTCTGTATAGATCAGTGTTACTGCATACATTCTTGCTGATTAGCAGACAGAATTGGAGGATTACAAAATCTGTAGTATATACTTAAGTGTGAAATATAGACTTTATGGCGAAATACTTTTCTTTTTTTTTTTCATTCCTATATTTTCACATGTGAAAAATATATCCTTAGAGTAAAAAATATCCCATCATGCCGTGCGCCGCATGATTGTGTGCGCCTACACAAATTGTATCTGCAAAATAAAAACGAGTACTTTGTGAGCTAGAACAAACAAATAGAAACTGGCTTACATTAAAACATGAAATATAATGTTTGATAAATTAGTTTGGTCGTTTGTTGTGAGCGTCTTACTGAAGTTAATTAACCTTGCTTCCTTGATAACAACGACAAACCCGCCGTGGTGCAAAGCTTAATCGGACTTGAATTCTCTTCAGATGGGGTCAAATAGTTTACAAAATTGAGATAAATTTAATTTACTGCGACAAAAAAGGGTCGACCAATCATACCGCATTCTTAAGTCACGTATGATCAGGCAATGGAACTGATGTGAATTTACGACATGGCGGTGGGCATGAGCATGTTGTACCGTAGAAGGAGTTGAATCTTCTAAACCTTGATACTGGAGCAAATGTGTCATATAACAACAATAAAATTTTCTTTTCCTAATTTAATACCGGATATATTTAATTTCGTAGTAACACACTGTTTATTGTGGCTTCTTCATTCATTAAAATATATTGTTTGTGGTATAACACGATGAAATATATCCTGTATTAAATTAGGGAAAAAAATATGGTGTATTCATTTATGTTGTCTATTTATTTATTTTGGAATTTTTAACAACAATAAAGCATATAAGTGAAAGAGCAAAATGTCTTAATCTGATTTTTGACAATTAAGTCCCAATCTCCATAATTTTTAAATAACTTCCCTACAATATTCTACTTGTCTGCCATTAAAATGAATAGAGGATATATTTTTCACATGTGAAAATATAGAATGAAAAAGTATGAAAATTATTTCGCCAATAATTCTCTTTATTTAACATTCAAGTATATAATACATAAGTTTACCTAACAGAATAATTAATCAATAAAGCACAGAGTTTACTCTGTTTGCATTATTGATATTGTTTTAAAGGTGCAAGATAGAATCTCATATGCTTTCAATGTAATAGCCCTGCCCTTGTGTATGACGTCAGTATTAAAGTCAAACATAACTTAAGTTGAAATTTAGTTAGAAATTGTTTCAGAATTCTTTATTACTAATATTTTCTTTGGTACGGAATATGTGTTGATTACAATGGCATCGTTTATAAGAATATATACTTTTATGTCATGTTTTCTACCTGTGCTTTGGTGAACAGCGATTTTACTTGCGCACGTGCATCGGATTTTTTGTGCAAATTTGTTGTTTTTATTGTTGTTGTTGTTGTTGTTGTAGCTTTGGAATATGTTGAATTTCTTTAAACCATAAGGAATCGCAATGTGAAAAGCTGAAAATACAGATATTTAAGATCCTGGTGTTTGTGTAAAAATTGCAATTAAATTGCAATGTACGTGTACATAATTGTTGACTGTATGTAAAGTTAAATATTTTGAGGGAATATAAACTTGCCCTTACTTAATATTTTAAATTGTTCTTAATTTGAATTTTTTTTTTAGATTTATAGGAAATGTTTGTGGTCATCTTGTAGGGCATGACTTGCCTTCTGAGAGTCATACAAACAATACGATAATTATTTTTAAAAAATGCACTTATGTTTTACTTGTTATAAACAAAAGAACACTGACATAAGAACTGTATGACTAATAAGTTTGGCCCTGTTTTGTTATATATGTAATGACTGATATTAAGACTGAAATCTGTTGGGGGGGGGGGGGTGCAGATAATTTGCTGCCCATATGACTACACATTTTTCTAACAACGGTCTTTGTTACCATACCATTTGTAACCTATGGTTCGCAATCTCAGACTTGTACCGTCGAATATAGCAATAGTCAACATTAGTCGGATTTCTTTTTATATGATTGAGATTTTATGAATTGTTAAAATTAGTAATATGACACTGCAGTCCTTTTATTCTGTGTCGACCCTCGGTAGCTCAGTTGCTAGATCTTCGGACTCTTAATCCAATCCAAGGTTCGATGCCCCTCCTGGCATTATTTTCCATTTCCTAGACATGATACTAATACTAATAATGAGGACTTTGTATAGCGTCTAATTTTTAGAAGCTCTAAGCGCTTTACAACATCTATAATGATATGACCACACACAAAAAAAACAACAAACACCATGAAATTGGTAAACAAAAGCTGCTGAATATATTTAAGGTAGGAAACATCATTAGGTCTTTGAGTTTGTTCTTGCCTTCGCAAAAGATGAGTTTAAGAGCACTCTTGAAAGGGATCACTGTCTTTTTTTGTGTCTAATTTCAACGGGCAATTCATTCCACGTTGCTGGGTCCTGGTATGCAAAAGAACGTTGTCCATATGACTTCGTTTTCATAGTGGGAATAATGAGTATACGATTGTCAGAAGAAGTATCTTGCTGGTGTGTACACATGGGTGTAACGGAAGCATTAGTATACAGAGTAGAAATTCCAGATATGGAATGGTGACTGGTATTGACAAATCGTATTAACAACGAGCTAATCCTGTAACCGCGAGTCTATATGCAATATAATAATAATAATAATAATAATAATAATAATAATAATAATAATAATAATAATGATAATGAAGACTTTGTATAGCGCCTAATTTTTATAAGCTCTAAGCGCTTTACAACATCTAGAATGATATGACTACAACAACAACAAAAATCAAAAACCATGAAATTGGAAAACATAAAAAATGCTGAAAATATTTAAGGTAAGAAACATTAGGTCTTTAAGTTTGTTCTTGCAGTCGAAAAAGGTAGGTTTTAAGAGCACTCTTGAAAGAGATCACTTTGTCTTTGTGTCTAATTTCAATGGGCAATTCATTCCACGTTGCTGGGCCCTGATATGCACAGGAACATTGTCCATATGACATCGTTTTTATAGTGGGAATAATGAGTGTACGATTGTCAGAAGAGGGGCGTAAGTATCTTGCTGGTGTGTACACATGGGTGAGACCCGATAGGTATGCTGAACTGGGGTCCGTCAGTGAAACAACGCACAGAGAATAAAATTTGTGTTTGATTCTAGATAGAATGTATAGCCAGTGAAAGGTAAATAGCAGCGGGGAGGTGTGCTCTAATAGTGGTATTCTAAAGATGATCCAAGCAGATTGGTTTTGAACTTTTTGAAGTTTCTAGGGTAGATATCGAGACGAACCAGACAGAATTGAGTTACAATAGTCCAGTCGTGAAAGTACTAATGAGCACACAAGTGTTTTAGTTGCATCATCTGAAATATATTTGCAAATGGAGTTGATGCGTCTCATCTCAAGATATGCAGCACTGCATATGTTCATGACATGTTGGTGCAATGTGAGAATATTGTCTAGAGTAACACCTAGGTTTCATACTGACTGTGTGAATTTAATGTTAGTTTTGCTGATATTTATTGTCTGAGGTAAAGGATGCGAATGAGAAAGTATTTGTGTTGTGATCAGAATGTCCTCAGTGTTATCATCATTCATCTGCAGCTTGTTACATGTCATCCATGATTTCACATGATAAATGCATATTTCTACTCCTTGAATGGTAGCATCAACTTTATTTGGGTGGCTAGACTTGTATATTTGGGTGTCATCAGCGTATAACTGGTGAGACACTGGGTGATGATCTATAACACTTGAAAGCGGCTGAGTGTATAGAATGAAGCCGAATACATGT
>JARLTB010000031.1:1460000-1470000 GCA_030141615.1 Unio pictorum | reverse complement strand
CGGGTCTTGCTAATTACTCAAGTCTGATTAATGGCTTTCAACTAACGGTAACAAGGAGATACCCCGGGTATAAACATCTGTTCTTAAAACGTCCTCCCGGTTACATTACTGAGACAATTTTCCAAAGGATCTCATGTCATCAACTAGATTGTGAAGTGAAGCCATTAGTTTCTGTTTGCAGTCTTAGTTTACACAATTTACGATCCTTCGAATCTTTCGTATAGATTAGGACACGTTTATTTGCCATTATTTAATCCTTTTATAAAATAAAAAAGTTCCACAATTGATAAAGCTGGTTCACTTCTTCTATTAGGCAGTGAGTGAAAATCCCTATCATCATCAGTATTAATGTAAAAAGATACAGTGCCTGGCAATTTATATTATTATAGAATGAAACATCAGTATTAATGTAAAAAGATACAGTGCCTGTCAATTTATATTATTATAGAATGAAACATCAGTATTAATGTAAAAAGATACAGTGCCTGGCAATTTATATTATTATAGAATGAAACAACTGAATTAATCACTGCAGGCAGTTAAGTTGTATCACTGACAGTGTCGTGTTTAGATGATATCTAAGTCATTTGACGCAAGGAAAATAGAACTGCACACACACACACACACACACACATACACACACACACAGACACACACACACACACACACAATTTAATGATAGAATGACTAACACTCAATAATTTCATTCAAATAAAACTATTAATCATATTTAATGAAGAACGAACAAAAATCGATCGAAAACAATTCTAAAATCAAAAACAATTCTAAAATAGAGTTCCCGTTTAAGATAACGTCCGTGTAGTATAATAATAAAGCAAGTACTGCTGAAGAGAGCATTATCATGGAAAAAAAGATCAGCGACTAGTCAGGGCATTGCGGTGTTTTTGACACAAGGAAAACATGAAAAACATGCAGAAAGTTGCAGAAACCTATCCGCTTCTGAAAGAGAACGCTTTCCCAACATTAACAGAGGAATCCGGAAATCTAAAAATACAGAAGTTTAATCGCAACAATAAATTGCCCTACTGAGAAATCTTTTCGTGTCTACTTGATGAAATGGTATCTTAAAGCTATTTGTACAAAATAATAGCCCCTATTTTCTCCCATAAAATGTTTCTTAGGGTTTTTTAACTTTAAAAAATCAATTTCATTCTTATCAAATTATTGAATGCGTGTTCTCTCAAAGGATTTTGTTTTGGAGTTTGGCTGCAACTGGCATTTACATGAGAATGTGTAAAACGTACCTCGATGACTCAAAATATTGCCAAAAATAATTCTTTAGAAAAAAAAATTACAAATGTCAGCGCAAATGTGATCACCTGCCGCCGAATGTTACCAAGTTAAAATGTAAACAGTAATAATTAGCGTTAAAACTTTACTTAAGAAACGACAAAAAATTTAATTTACCGACACAAAATATTAACTTTACTTTGCCCGAGAAATAAAAGGTTATCAACTTAAATGATGGACTCAAAATGCAACAGAGAGAGATAGAAGAGAGAGAGAGAGAGAGAGAGAGAGAGAGAGAGAGAGAGAGAGAGAGAGAGAGAGAGAGAGATGCCCGAATATTCAAATGTGTGATTCATGACGAACCTGTGATCAAAGATTAACAAGCTTTTACGAACTTCCAGGTCTGTCATAAGCAATGTACCCTTTCTAGTATTACGACCTTTAAAATCATTCATTTTCCACGCCTTTAACAATTTCTTTGAGAAGTTTATAGTTAGTCCTGCTTATGTCTTCTTTTTTCCACAGGTTGTTACATTTTGTGTTAATGTAACGATTTTACGTTGAGTTTAGCATAATGTTATTCTTTGCGGCAGGTTGTTACATTTTGTGTTAATGTAACGATTTTACGTTGAGTTTAGCATAATGTTATTCTTTGCGGCAGGTTGTTACATTTTGTGTTAATGTAACGATTTTACGTTGAGTTTAGCATAATGTTATTCTTTGCGGCAGGTTGTTACATTTTGTGTTAATGTAACGATTTTACGTTGAGTTTAGCATTATGTTATTCTTTGCGGCATGTCATTACAACTTTGGTAATATGTAACAATTTTACGTTGAGTTTAGCATTACGTTATTCTTTGCGGCATGTCGTTGCAACTTTGGTAACAATTCACGTGGACGCAATCAGTTGTATAATGGGTTAATTTACATACTGGGACTGCTCTACAAATATTATGAACTTCTGAGAGAGTTGCAGATGTTTGGTGAGGTTGTTTACACTTGCAACATGCACAGTGCAGATAATGTTGGTATACCGCTATGTTACTCTCATCTACTGTGGCTGAAATGTAATTAGATATTGTATTTGGGTAAATTGTACATGATCTAAGCACAGTGATAACTAAAATAAATGCTCCTTGTTCTTTACAAAACTCATCTTTAATTAGTCGAAAGTACGCTATATTTAGCGGTTATTACAATAGGAAAACAAATCTCGTCATACTAGACAATATCAGTTTCTGAAATTGCAATTAATGCATTACCAATTAAATAAAATGTAAAACAAAAAAATTTCGGGCTTTTTGTTTAAAATTTACTTTTGAAGTCCAGGTTATAAAGAAAAAAAAATACTGAACTAGTAGTTGTTTTAAAGATGCACATCTGGAGTAAGGCTAATCTGTATACTCTGTAACCCATATTACACATCAATCATACACCAATCATACACCATATTACACCATATCATACATCAATCATACACCAATCATACACCATATTACACCATATCATACATCAATCATACACCAATCATACACCATATTACACCATATTACACATCAATCATACACCAATCATACACCATATTACACCATATCATACATCAATCATACACCAATCATACACCATATTACACCATATCATACATCAATCATACACCAATCATACACCATATTACACCATATCATACATCAATCATACACCAAAATAGACGTAAATTTTTAATAACAATACATAGATATAAAAGCTCTTTTTAAATAGCAAGTGAAACCATTGATGAAAACCGAAAAATTCTTTTTCTTTAAAAATAAAAGCTATGCAAAATACGAAACTGAAGAGCTCCAGCATAAAGGCTAGTACCGGCCTTCTGATCATTGGATTTATTGGCAGTAAAGTGCCCCTCCCATCTCCTGACAAACTTGCATGAGATACTCTTCAGCTGGCTATAACCTCATGTGTCACACGTGTGACTCGAATAAAGGTTATGTTCCTTTTTGTTACGTTCTTCTTTTTGATCATCAAAATATTTCAGATTCACCACAATAATTAGCACCGATCATCTTTAGTGTTTGTTTTACCAGCTACTTTGAAAATTAACGTAAATTGTACCTAACGACGCAAAATCTAATAATGCTAAATAAATTATAACATAACACAAAAAATAACAACATACATTTATCCGCAGGTGGTTATATTTTAAGTTTATGGGGAAAACTATGAGATTCAAATAAATCATATCGGTTACATTTTTTGTTATGTTACAGTTTTGGGCTCCAGGCCAGTATACGTTTCACTGCGATAGATGGCAGCACTGATCTTTAGTAATAATTGACAGCTACATCTATTTACATATTATTTTTTGGCACTATCAATGTTGTCACGTGGTTGATCTGTAGATACATCCAGCGATTGGTTCACATTCTGTCATTCAGATTTTTGTTTTATGAGTTAGGGGTAAAAATCTAATTTCTGTATGTCAGCGACATAAGAAATATCATATGTAATTACCAAAACTGACAATACAACTGTCAGATACGCTAACAATGGCATTAGCCATGTGTGGTTCACGTGATGGAAGTTTATCGTGTTAATTAGTTTAGTTCAGGGTCGATTTTACTCGCCGGGATTCCAGTTTCCCAGGGAAGCAAGAGACTGTTTGGAGATGGGTGGGCAAGGAGGGACCTGCCTATGGACAAAAAGACAGATTGTTAGACCTTTATGTATTCGTTCGAATGCGGTTGATTACGATAACCATTACTCTGTAGTTAGAGCTCAATAGATCGCGTTCACTTCAATTGATTACAAAAACAAGTACATTTTCAGTACTATATAATATAAACAATTATTCTTGTAATGTGAATGATTAAGAAGAGCTGTAGGAATATGTGTCATTTTGTTTGCTGTTAATCTGACAGAATACATTAAACGAAACATTCAATTTTAGAAACCACGTTCAAAAGCATTACGTGTAACACAAGACACCCCCACCCCCAATAACATTTGACAATTATTACGAGAGTTGCAAATTAACTGTGAATATAAACAAATTTAAATATCACGCGCCACTCTTAACCATTTGAGGAAGAAAAAAAGCTTTAAGCTTTCCTTGCAAGGGTCCTCCATGAAAAATCATATATATATATATATATATATATATATATATATATATAATGCACAACAACAGTAACTACAACTATAACTGTGAATATAAACAAATTTAAATATCACGCGCCACTCTTAACCATTTGAGGAAGAAAAAAAGCTTTCCTTGCAAGGGTCCTCCATGAAAAATCATATATATATATATATATATATATATATATATATATATATATATATATATATATATATATATATATATATATAATGCACAACAACAGTAACTACAACTATAACTGTGAATATAAACAAATTTAAATATCACGCGCCACTCTTAACCATTTGAGGAAGAAAAAAAGCTTTCCTTGCAAGGGTCCTCCATGAAAAATCATATAAGTAAATGAAAATATTATATTAGCTATCATAGAATAATTTATCAAATGAAAACATAAAGAGAAATATAAAGGTCGATAACAAAATTACATAATATATCTTTGTTAATCCATACGCTAATTGAACGTTTTAATACAGCGGTGAAGCCAATATTTTATTTTATGTTTGTGTGGTTATGGCAAAGAGAATTTTGATATTATAGACATTTATACATTTTCGGACTAATTTAAAAAAAAAAAAAGAACACACGAGTGTGTGCTTTAAGGAGAAGCAGTATTGATATAGATATCTAGATAAAACATTATTTTCTAACTGGAATAAATTATGAACAGATTATATGACGCTATGTTCAATTATATTTAAGAGTTTTTTTCACAATATATACCACAATAGTTGCAAAATTCGATTGCTAAATTGCATGAGAGATATATAGTTGTACAAGCTACGTTTTGAGGAATCTCTGATTCACAGTTTTGGATAAACCTAATTGATCTATTGTCTGAGTTTGACGAATTAGTATTGATCTGTTGAATTAAGATTGGATGGGCAGTTGTAATAGTTACACGCATTTTCTTAAGATTCAGACAGAAATTGTTTAATTTCAACAACAACAAAAAAATGTTTCATTACTATCATTCAAAATTAAAACATTCCCACAGAAACTTTAACTCGAGAATTAAACAATTTCCACTTGTATCACTCACATATAATATCCGAGTATCATTATTTCTGAAATACACAGAATTCAGGAAGAAAAACAAATTACTGAAACTTTTTAGTTTATTGCAAATGTGTAGAATTCATAACTTTTGCTGACTAGACACAACAGAACAAAAATCTTTATTTATCAATTAATTCGATTTATGCACAAAATATATTAAAATGAATAAATTTTATCCATGTTCCAACATTGTTTTCTTGTAAATTTGCTTTCGTATTATTTATTCATTTATTTTATTTATTTTGTGCGTCTATTTTTGACTTGATGACTATGTTCTTTCTATTTTTAATTTAATAAAATGTTCTTTTAAAAAAAAAAACTCTCAGAAATTGCTAGCATGATACGTGAACATGAGTGAATTTCAAAAGGAAGAAATATATTTGTATTGACGAAACCTTCCTTCACACGTCACTGAGATGGTAGTATTAATTGAATCTGAGTAACATAATCGCATGAATTTGAAGCAAAAGAAAATAATTTTGAAAAATGCCACAAAGTTTTGAAAAGATTTGAAAACTGCAAGATACACGTTCCAGACATTTATTGAAAAGACACAAGAGTTTACTGGTTCGTTGGTTTTAGTTAATTATTTTATAAATATTAAGTTGGGTTTAGTTGGTTTTAGTTAATTATTTTATAAATATTAAGTGTGTTTTAGTTAGATATTTCATAAATATTAAGTTGGGTTTAGTTAGATATTTTATAAATATTAAGTTAGTTTTAGTTAGATATTTCATAAATATTAAGTTGGGTTTAGTTAGATATTTTATAAATATTAAGTTAGTTTTAGTTAGATATTTTATAAATATTAAGTAGGTTTAGATAGATAGATAGATAGATAGATAGATAGATAGATAGATAGATAGATAGATAGATAGATAGATAGATAGATAGATAGATAGATAGATAGATAGATAGATAGATAGATAGATAGATAGATAGATAGATAGATAGATAGATAGATAGATAGATAGATGTTAGATAGCGTGTGAGTCATACAGACAAACAGATTTGTAGATTAAATACTATATGCTTAATAAACGTTGACCGATTTCCATTAAAATTGGAAATTAGAATTTCTCAGATAACATTTTGGGAATTATTTCATATCTGCGGCAAGAAAATCCTCAATCAAAATCTCTGTATGATAGTATTACCTAATCTGGGATCATTTCTATACAACAATAAAATACGAAATGTTCTTGTCTGTTTTAGCTTTGACTGTTACACAACACTTTGAAGAATTATAGACGTTATTATTATTATTATTATTATTATTAGTAGTAGTAGTAGTAGTAGTAGTAGTAGTAGTAGTAGTAGTAGTAGTAGTAGCAGTAGTAGTAGTAGTGTTAGTATTATTGTTTTTATTATTATTATTATTATTATTATTATTATTATTATTATTATTATTATTATTATTATAGTTGTAGTTACTGTTGTTGTGCATTATATATATATATATATATATATATATATATATATATATATATATATATATATATATATATATATATATATATATATATATATATATATATATATATATATATATATATATATATATATATATATATATATATATATATTCATCTAGCCTTTTTCTTAAAATTCAATCAAAACCAGTTTGGGATACATAGAGATTATATTGGGGTTTTGATGAATGTAAATCACATAACGACACTGAAAATTATTAGGGTCCAGGCTTACTCACTGACAAATATAAGGGGCTAGTCTCACTCATTGACAATTCAAATGATCGGACAAAATTATGGGTCTAGGTTCGCTCACTCACAAAGCCACGGAACTAGGCTTACTCATTGACAAATCTACGAACCAGGCTTACTCATTGACAAATCAACGGGACTAGGCTAACTCATTGACAGTCCTAATGATCTTGACAAAACTACGGGTCTATGTTCACTCATTGACAATCCCAATCATCTGACAATACAACGGGGCTAGGCTCACTCACTGACAAATCTATGGGCCTAGGCTCGTTCACTGAGAAAGTTAAGGGTTTTTGACCATTCACTGACAAATCTAAGGTTCAAAGCTCACTCACTGACGAAGTTAAGTGCCCAAGCTCACTGATAAATCTAACGGTCGAAGCTCACTAACCGAAAATGTTAAAGGTCTAGACTCACGTTTCATTGGCCTGTACTAGGTAATTCTTCTTGAGAAAATCCATCATTTAAAGGTATTATTGGATACACAGTTCCAAGATAAAACGTGTAGAACTGAATGGATTGTTCCCGTAAGGAAAGTATGTCTTTCAGCCAAATATGTATATTTAACTTTTTTAATGAGAAGCAGTAATCTATGTGAATGTATGCTCCGTTACTGAATAATTATCCTGTACATTTATTCCATATTTACGATAAATTTTTAATTGTACTCGTTTGAATTTACACTAGGTAAAACATATGTAGTGATACAGGACGGTCAGCATGTTGCTTAGCATCAGTTATGATACAATGGACTTTCAGAACATTTCTAGAGGTGAAAGTACTTTGAGCTGAAGAAGTTTGTTTCTTTTGTTTTTGTTTGTTTTGACGGCGCTGTTAACACAGTATTTTCTATACAATATCGAGAAAAGGTGAACTAAGTGCTTTCGCTAAGAAAACGAAAACTAAAAAACAATAAAATGTATCGAATGTAAAATTGATTTATAGCTCATAATACACGTCATAATACACGTCACAATACACGTCAACTAAGAATTCATTAAAATATGTCATGATATTAAAAGAATAAAACTAATTTCATTTTAAAATGTGATCTCATTCCATCAAGTAAATATTGTTGGGATGTGCTTGGGATAAAAATTGTTATAAATGGTGTACTTGGTGTTAGACTTTAGTTTTCTGACGATAAACACACTCATACATCTGTTAATAGTATATTTGACACACACTCATACATCTGTTAATATTATATTCTGTTTAGTCATTCTTATGCAGCGACAAAAGAAAGATTTGCTACCTTACGAGTGTCTCCAGAGACACCAAATATAATACTGCTATTTTAATTTTTAATTCATGAAATTCTATTGAAAATTGAAAGAAAAGATAATATCACACACACACACACACACACACACACACACACACACACACACACATATATATATATATATATATATATATATATATATATATATATATATATATATATATATATATATATATATATATATATATATATATATATATATATATATATATATATATATATATATATATATATATATATATATATAACACGGCGCTTGGAACTTCAATATAAATAATACTAAATAAATAGATAAATATATAAATTAAATAAATAAATGGAGAGACAGAGTGTGGTCAGGGTAATTAGATTAGGCATACGCTAAATTCGATGAAATAGTGTTTTTCTTTTCAATCGAGAATTATACCTTTTAACATTACGCAATGACCAACATGGTTAATAGGCATACCTTTAACAAGGTCAAATAGTAATTTGGCAATGACCAACATGGTTAATAGGCATACCTTTAACAAGGTAAAATATTAAATCATTGGGGTCTTTGGATAACGCTTCTGAAGTTTTATGTAACGCCAACTAAAAATCCGTGTGTGAGTTTATGTGCCAGAATTTTTCTTATTTCTGACATAATAGTTAGACGTTTATTTTGTGATGAAATTTTGATGAAATGAAAATTCCAGATAAAGGTCGGCACATATTCATTGTTCCTGAGGCAGTGTAACGGGACACTGAGTCTGGCAAAAACATACAAATTTACTATTTAAGCAGTCCTTATCCATTGCGAATTTACTGTCACCGTTTCTACTCACTTATAGGTCCAGTCAAATTACAAACAACAAAGATCTTGGTATGTCATCATATATGCGCCTGCAGACCAGGGTCCACGCTGATTATTCAACCGATTACTCCAAACAAACTGCTCAGGCGATCGGACGTTGCATAATGCGCCGGCAGATCTGGGTCTGTGCATTTTGCTATTGGACCAGTCTTGTAATAGTTAAATGTTAAATATATGATGATTTTATAGTTTAATATATAAAAAGGATTGTCTTGAAATATATGTATGTAAAATGGCATGTGATTTTTTTGGATGATTTTCAAGAAAATCATAAGAAGAAAACGAATTTTAAAAAAGCAAATAAAAATCATAAGAAAAAGTCATTTAACGTTCAAGGATATATTTTTGGGGTGTTAGCAGATACTGTTTTTTTTTTGTAACTGACTAAAATAGCAATGTTTATCATTCAAATAAGTCGTTATTTCCGACTCCATTAATAGAAAAATGTCATATTGAAGTCTGCGAAAATTTGGCCATTATATCAGAATACGTTCCCCGTTTATTTTATGGTTACATTAACAAAGTACAACGTGGATGCAATTTAATGGTTGTAAAAAAAAATACAGCAAAAACAAATAAATCATATATATATATATATATATATATATATATATATATATATATAACCATGATCCCATTGTCTTTTTCTAACATTATTTCGTTATTTTAAAAAACTAAAACTATGAAATGTA